>JAMBLF010000061.1:0-505589 GCA_030578115.1 Leucoptera coffeella | reverse complement strand
ATACAAAAAAGGCTTTTCCACTTGAACACTGCATTTGTATTAAGGTTTTTAACTTAAGGTATAGCAAGTCTTAATCGTAACCTTCTGATGTAAGCTTACTATAGCAGGGCACAAAGATCAGTTATATTTTAAAATAGTTGAATATTATTAACGAGATAGCGTACCTTCTAATCTTGCCATGTACTTAATAAACATAAATCCCTTCATAAAATTCAGTTTTGATGGAATAAACTGTCAAATAGTTCAGTATTCTGCAATGTCTTGTTGTTGTGTATTATTTTATTGTATTTATTAAACTTTTATCAGCGCCTGTACCTACATGGTTTCATGGAATACTACCTTCAATATCAAGAACTAGGTTATAAGTGATATGGGTATATATCCATGTACATCTTGATAAACCGTAGGGGATAATAGTGTATGTAATATGTAAACAAGAAGATGACAGTGTTTATAATTACATAAGAGTTTGTAAATAGATTAAACCAACACTAGTACAATTTATATTACGTTATGTAGGTATGTAATGTCATTTAGATTCATTTAATACTAAAATTCAATTTCTAGATAATCTATAATTAGTAGTAATAAATATTGTAAACTCTGAAATCTATTACCTGGATACAAAAATATATGTTACCGTAGGTCTTGTTGCAGACGTTATATCATATTAAAATAATCTGCAATGATAACAATATACGTAGACGAGTCATATTAATTTTCCACCTATTTGTATAGAGACGAAAGGTATATTAAATGTTATATTGTTAAGTATTATGATTGTTTTCATCCGCGAAGCTTGGAGCTTTTTCCCTTTCAAGCGCTTGCGTCGGAATAATAGTGACTCCCTGGTCTTGATATCGGTATTATTATTATATTTAGTGAAATAATTCCTAAGAAAATGGTTACTAAAGGATATTTAAAAACATGAGTAAATAAATTAAAATTTATAGATTTTATGAGAAAACAAAACACTGAAATTATTTTCTCTGGTTCTGCATATCGTTGATTAAATATTTCTTATACACTTGCTTCAGTTACTTCCATAAATACAATAACACGTCAGAAACACTTTTATTTATTTATTTACGTTCATCTACTAGGTCACAACCCTTCCTTATTTCTTTATTCCAAACAAACCCGCTATTACACCAGCCCGAACTCCTACCACAACCAACAAAAGCCATTAACCCCGACTCACCATTGACGTGTTCCGCCGCATAGCTAGCCGCGTGGAGCACCCCGTACTCTTTACCGTCCATTCCACTCAGCATGTTGCTGTCACTGTCAAGGACCGAACCGTCACGAACCGAGACCGCGGCACATGTGTCACTACAGGCGAGCGAGTGCGTGAGCGCAAGACTCCGCCCCGCCACGGCACGCCACGCCTCGTCCAATCGCCGCGCTCCATTTCGGACGCTACCCTTTTTCATGCGATGCGTACTGACGCGGCGCCAATCTTCACAAAGGAATATATACTCTATGGGTAAAGCATTAGGGTTTGTTTTAGATGGTGGTTGTGGTAAGGAAAATGTCTGTTTTCCCCTTGGTCGGTTGCGCTCGGGCTGTGGGCGCGACGCGTGTTTGCCGTGACCGTGTCGTATAAGCGCCGTCGTTTTCCCTCTCTGTAACGAGGTGCTTGCTTGTGTGTGTGCAGCTGGTAATTGATAGATTGCGCTTTACGACCGCTAAATGCATGTTAAGGAAATTGTTATCGCAAAGAAATCGCTTTTGTGCTCGGTAAAAGTGGTGTTAGGAATTCGCTGTGCTTGTTTCGCTACTTATTATTAAGATTAAACGGCTATTTATTTGAGACTCATTTGGTTAACAAGGTGACTGAAGATGTAAGGCTTAGTACTTTTGTGGATTAAGATTATTTTGAAAATATGAAAAAAAAAACAAACGCATTCACGACTATTAACCCTTGCGGGTTAGTCAGAGGTTCAGGTGTCCATCTGTTACTTGCGAAGGTAGTAATTCAATGGCCATCTCAAACTCACGTGTTGACCAGATAGTCAGTACTCAATGTGACAGGTGGTCAGCCATGGCGCCATTTACAAGCACTAATTATTACCTGTTTGGGTAACAGGTAGGTTTCCTCACGATGTTTTCCCTCACCGTAGTATTCAACGCATTTCGTAAATGTATTTTTATTACGAAAATGTACATAGAAATTCATTAAATTAATTTTGAAAATATGCTTAAATTTTTTAGGAAATGAAAGAAATGTTTTCTATATGACTATACAAATATTTGATAAAGAACATGAGCAATATAATTCATTAGCAACATGATTATCTTCGTATTCGCATTTACTTTAATTCGATGCACCCAGCTGTAATGATAAATTAATAATCCAGATAACAATATAGGTTGATAACCTATTGCTGGTTTTATGATCCTTATATTGAAAAACAAAAACGAATTTCAATTCATGTCGAGAAAAATGATGATTCGTGTTCAATGCCAATTTGTCTTTAGGAAATAGCATGCGATTTACATACATTAAAATCAGTGGGTTGATATGGTTGTTCAGATCTGTGAATACCCCGGAACGTTAAGTAATTGTGAGCCTTATATTATATCATTAAATCGAAAAATAATTTGTTATTCATTTATTTAGAGCTGTTTGTCCAGATACAAGTAATAACCAAACAAGAGCACGAATGCGGGCAGGTTTTTTCTGATAATATTCCACCTTTTAAAGATTTTCTACATAACCGTTTCTACACTCTTGCCAAAATACTGTTTGTACTATCGGAATGTAATTAGTGACTCGTGTCCAATCGTTAATCGTCCTAATAATGGTTATTTTTTCACTTTCTCCAAGCAATCGTAAAACGTCAAATACCACTCATTAATTTTAAGTGAGCTAAGAATACTTCATAAATTTATACACTTATTAAAAATACAAGCTACTTTCACAGCTAATAAGATTCGCTTTCAATTGATAAGATACTCAAATATGAATAATTTCCAATGCATCTTGGACCAGTAATTCAGAAAAAGATAATATACTCATTAACCAACACTAAAGAGAATGTAGGTGTTTCTTATTCTGTAGAAATCTGGCATGAACATTTCCCGTCCGCAATAAACATGCGAGGAACCGTAAGTAATTTCTTCAGCAGTAGCTTTATGACAAGAAGCAGGTAATTAGGAACGAAAAAAGCCGCGTTCAAAGGGACCGGCTGCGGCGGATTTCTGTTAATTACCCTCAAATATGTCATTATTTTAATGAAAAAATGCCTTTGAGGGGTCGCGCCAAAGCAGCCGACTGCGCGATGCCAGCAAATTGCTACCAGAAACAAATGAAGCGTGATGTGTCAACGCTTTTTGAAGCTACCGTGAGGAAAGTTCGAAATGAATGGGACACATTTGTTTGGTTTATAAGTATGTCGTCATGGTATGAAATTCATAATACGACTACGCATATACCTACATTCATACTTCAGAACGTGGTACAAGTAACATAATATACATAAATATAGATCACGTTTGTTTTTCTGTAGGCAGAGATCATGGATCACTATTGGTTCTGCTCCCAACAAATGGCTTTCGTCCATTGACACTTAAACAACTTCTCATGCACAGCGGTTATAGGTACTATTAACGTCACTCTTTTTTAACAACATATGTAATACATATAATTATACTCGTATACTAGTAAATCGTAATATACCAGTATAGTAGTGAGTGCCTATGATTTTTTTTCCTCCGGCTCTTTAGAGTTGCAATAAGTTAACAGTAACTTGTCAACATTTATTTTGTAAGTAAGATAGTAATGTGGGAATGCAAACGTAATGTTTACATGTATAAGTAGATATGTAACAGATGTTACACCTTCCAATGCGGTTGCGTCACTTCATTGCACAAAAATCAATTAAAATCAACATAAACCGCACACATGTGGGTACCTACGTGATATAACTACGTGAATGATTTCACAGAAACTTTGGTCGACTTCAGTTAACGACTACCAAGGAATCGGTAAATGTTCAGGTAGATAGAAAGACTAGAGATTTCGCTGTTTTCCGTATATTTTGCAATACACCAACCGTGATAGGTACTTACTGAGGTATGATTTTACTTTTGCTTGAAGCCAACTAGCTCTATGTATTGATTCTCAAAAATAAATAGCATTAACTAGTACCTATCATGAACAATTAAGAACAGACACATCACTACCATTAGCTCTTGCAAGGAGACAGTACGCGTCTTTATGTCCAATACTGCAGATTGATTTCAGGGTCTAATTATTCCACTTTTCTTGTCACCGTGAAATTCATAATCAATAAAGCCACGCCAATTATTCCTCAAACGGATAGGGCCACAAACTTGAACATGAACCCAGCAAGCGTACGTATATATACCTACGTTCAAATTACGTCTGGAATTTATATAAGCATACAAAGGACTTTAAAAAAACAAACTACACCTACCCAAGTTGGTACTACCATATCGTACTGAAATATTTTGTGGTCCAGTACGTTTAACGAGCGACCGATCCCAAATCGGTGCACGTTTGTATCGAATCGGCATAAAACGCCAATAACAAGCTCGTTTGGTAAAAATAGCAAGCAGGGACGCTCGGATTTCGGTAAAGCCGTAAAAGCGACGCGTGGTATGCACAATTGTGCGGTTAAGTGAAAGCTGGTCCTGAGATATGGTTGTAAATGTACAAAGGTAAGGTAAGTCTATAGGTAGGCTTCCTCAATTCTAGGTCCCTAGCAGTGAAGCCTGCATACCTGTATATAACATAACAACTGCAGTTAAGCAAGCATTTTTATGTATGGTTATCTAAATTACTTTTTCAGGACAAACTTTTTCTTTTACCCTTACAGTTGACCGATTTTGAAAGACTTCACATCCTCCGCTAATTAATAAAAAACGTGAAGACTACTGATATAATGTTTGCGCATATGTATACTATTAATGAGTAAATCATAACTCTGAACTCTATATAACATAATGGTTGGATTTCTTCCGGATAATTATCTCCTTAGACAGAACTCTTGAGATGAAAACACTCATGTATCACGTAAGTCATACTCCTACACTAGTCGTATACAAAATCGTCATTGTTCGATACGTCGAGCCATTCGTCGGGAGCTGATGCGCGCGAAAGAGCCAGAAATAGCCGCGGCTCCTCACATCTCTACGGCGGGCGTCACGCTTCGATACGCGCATGCACGCCCTTCCTTAGATTCAACGAACATGTACACGAAAATACACTTTAAACCATATACAACAAGATTATAAATCCATTGAACATTTGTAAGAAATACCCCGCCATAAATTCTGAAATAGAATCTCTAGTCTATGGTCAGGGGATAAAGTCGCTTATACACTGGCGGAGTGCGGATGAAACAAAACAAACGGAAGCGGCATCCTCCCCGACGCTATCAAGGAGAGTCTTTAATTAGAATATTTTAATTAAGAAATGCGAGTTATTCAAAGCGATAATTGGATTGGTAATCGCGGATCGAGTTCGATGTTTATGGGTGATTGTAGTTCAGAGAGTTGTATTAATATGATTTTATTATAATACATAAGAAACTATATGGTTAATACGTATGTGTATTATGTTTGATCTTATGGGTAGTTAAATTAAGGCTTTGGTATGAGATACATATTATTTTAATGGCATAAGTAATAACTTGTACATCTTGTCGAAGAAATAAGTTTAAATAACGAACACCGAAATTATTCAGATGCATATTTGGTTATATATACACACATATACATACATATTTGGCTACAGCTGGACGCACGTAATTGAAATAGAGAGAGAAATTCATTAGTATCAACATATATCAGGATCTAAAAACTTAACTATTCTTAATTTATAAAATCAGTTTTTTATTTTTATGTTATCTCATTAATATTTGCTTTTGTAATGAGAAACTATTTCGGTAAGTAACTATAATATTACTCTTCGGTGATCACGTTATTAACATATTTCAACATCCATAAAGCATGCATCTATAAATCGCCAACTGTTGAATGATTTAACCGAACAAAGCATATTAATCAGAGCTGGTAGGTCGATGTTTGTGATCTAACTATCAGTCAGTGTCTTGCCTAATTGCCTTAACTATAGGTGGTGCAACCAAAATTAGCAGGTCGTTAATTTTAGTTACTTTGTACTTTTGCAACGATTTATATAATATACTCTGCATGCATATATACGCATTACGCCTGTTTTCCTTCAAGTTAGGGAGAGATTACGGATCCCCATTTGTCTCGATACTATCAATCCTATTTCGCGTCATTAGCATCCATACACTTACATACTTGCTTATCTACATACGGCTACATACGGCGGTTATAAATACTCCTAACGTCACTCTTTTATAATACGTGGTCTATCTAACGCTCTTGCTTATACGTCGGAAATCAGGCAACCTAGTTTCTACTTAGTCTGTAAGCCACTCACCACTCTTACATCCTTAAATAAATGATCATCAGTCACATCCATTACTAAATCTAAGTATTTTATCACGTTTTTGGTGTGTATATGACGTCTACTAAATTTTTCATCTTTTTGAGATTCTAATAATTAATATTTTTGAGAGACTCGCAGTTTTTATTCATTATACAAGAAAAAGGGGACTTATCTTATTAGTCGTAATGACACTGCTGTTATGATCTTTACATATATATAAGCAAGTATCAACGTCACATGTATTAAACTTAAGTACGTATTATATTAAAGCCCAGCCAAAGTTCTATTCAATAAGTATTACCGAATCGCTGCACGCTAAAAGAAATTTTCCCTGTTTTTTTAAATGCCTATGTATGTAAACAGCGATCATACACACACACATACATACATAGCCTTTCGGGTATCTGTCTGATTGAGTACTGACTATTTATCATAAAATACTATTATGTATAACTTACATATAGGGTTATACCAGTGTATATTTAAATTGCATTAGACGACGATGCATCTTTTAATATACATCTCATAGAATACACGGTCGCGTACTAGTCAGGGATGTAAAAAGACACCATTCAAATAATTAGTTGCTGTTCTTCTTAGAATATTGTAGGAGGCGACTAAGGGAGTAGAGGTTAATACTATCTAATGATCGATAGGCTAGCAACCTGTTACATATAGTCCATTTAACATCACAACTATATTTCTGTTAAAAAGAAACCAAGGAGATATATATCTCCAAAAACCCCCACCGAAAGGGATTAAGCCGTGTATGCTTATGTATAGAGCACCTTACAGTGCACTTACCCGTCAATTACAGTTACGTAAGGCACTGCATCTCTTATCGGGTGCCAAGAGGAGTGGGCGGCGTTGTAAATCAGGGCGCAATTGAGCGTCCATGCATTTGGGTGCGTTTCGGTGCGCGCGATTATGAATGCGATGGCGACGTATGCGATGCGATCTGCTGCGATTTTACTCAGGGTCACTGGGTAAGAGAAACGTCATAATTTTCCAACAATATAATATAATTATAATATTGCAACAATATCCATCGCAACATGGCTGAAAGGTCGTCTGACAAAAGTAAAGCTTTGTTTACAAAATATACGCGATTAGTCCCGTTTTATTGTTAAATGACTTTTTAGATAAATCGTCTATTTGACTGTATTTACTTATATATTCACCTCAAATAAATTTTTTGATTTTATGTTTGGGTTGCAATTACATAATATTTTATTGAAACTTTGAACAACGAAGGATAGGTTAATTATTTGAGAGAAATAGACGACACATCGAAAAAGCTTGTCTTTACAAGTATCTTTAACCACCGAGTGTGTGCAAGGATATGTATGAATGTAAATGATCCGAAAGAGGAGTGTTACAATCAATACAAATAGAGATCCTTGATCTCTGACTACCCTATTGCAAGGAAACTGGCGTGGAATATTGCTGAGTTTGTGCACGAGGTACATTTTAGGTTGCGTATCGTGAAGCCTGGTTTTGGGAAATGAAACAACATGTAGGTTAGTGTCTGATGGTGACTGACGATACAGATTGTGCAAATAAACTAAAGCAGAAAATAAGATAAAAGAAAATTCGTTGTCATAAGGTAACATCCATTACGATTTATATAATAGTATCAGTAATGTTCCATTAAATTATGAATAAACATATTAAATATTTTCTCACATACTTTCAAACATACTTAATTATTTCATATTCTGAGAACGATTCTTAATATATATATGTAACGACAAAAGATTAAACCTAAATAAGGTTTCGCAGGTATAAACTAGAAGCATTTAAAAATCATACTACACATGCAGTTTCGTAGTAACCCGTCGTAGCTAAACAACTTCAACGTTTCGCTTGAACGAACGCAAACCGTAGTATAAACACAGTTTCAGATTGCAACATTGTTGCAAAATTATCTTCACCTATGAAATTGCCCGCTGTTAAGAAGTGGAATATTTATCTTATACCTACATAATATTATTGGTTAATTTTTTCTTAGTATTTAAATGTATGAGTAAGATAATGTTTTCAAGCTTTTTTCCTGATTATTTTATAATTTAAATCGAACAATAATATAAAATCATAATATAATATTTTAATTTTAATATAATGTAATATAATACAAATGTAATTGGATTGACTCTATTTTTAAGTAAGCAAATCGGCGGCGCGATGACAGTATTTACCTTCGACATTAGAAAGATCATTCAAAGCCTTTATCTACACGTATAAATAACAATCATAAGAATTTCTTTCATGTAAGTAATATAAGATTTTATTCTTCTTAAAGCAATTAATTTTTTTATGCACTTTCTCTATTCATATAAATAAAACTGAAGTTAATTTTTTGCAGAAAAATATAATAACGTTTTGTAATTATTTTACAGAAGAATCTTATATTTTGACCATATACATTTATAAACTAATACATATAATAATAATCCAATATTTTAACATACTATCTGAAATATATTATAAGTTTGTTGGGACGGTGAGAAATAAAAATCCGTAGCAGTTTCGCTTCATTGAACGCGACTCGTAGTAAGACTGAATTATCAAGATTGCAACAATGTTGCAAAATTATCTCCACCTATGAAAACAATTTGATAGAAAACATTAAAGGCCCGTGTTCTTATTGGTGTTTCGCTACTTTATCTATATTGGGCTACTGTGATATATGTGATATTATCTTAAAAATGTATATGTTTAAGATACTAATAGAACTTTTAAAGTAACTTATGTCAATCAATTGTACTAATTTGTAAATAACTTTTTTTTTCGTGCTCGTATTATATGTAATATTTGTTTGATATATCTAATACTCGTATTATCAGATTTTTTGTATTAAAAAAATATTCTTCAGAAAAACAAAATATATTGAGTACATTACAATTTTTGGATCAATTCAATCGAAATCAGATGACATTTTGACTAAGGGTCTGTTCAATACAAAAACTTAGTTTTTTGATTCTGATCAGTTTATAAAGCCCTTCAGATGAATGAAAGTTACCTGTGTAATAAACATATACATACATATAACACTTATTAACAATTGTTTATCAGAACTGGTAAATTGCCCGAAGTACGGTGATTGAAATATCAAGATTGCAACAATGTTGCAAAGTTATCTTCACCTATGGAATTGCTTACAACTCTAAATATGAAATACCTACATACCGTCATTGGTTATTTTTTATATTTATCTTAATGGGTTGGGTTGGCTATATTTACAGGTGTATTCTTTATTATAAGCTATTTTAGCTAGTATTATGTGTAGGCAAATTTATGTTAGTATTCATGTTAATAATCAAACATATTATACATTGTGTCTCGTTTTAAAAGATTAATATTATTAAACAATTAAATAAAAGTCTATTGTTAATCTATTGATATGTGAGAATCATAATACTGATATTTAAGTTGGGATTATTTTCTATTATGTTGGTAGCAAATCACTTTGCTATCAATGAAACCTGTACTCGAATTAATGCTATGTCGCTTGCTTGAATATGAATTTGAAAAACATGTACAAAAACACGTCCATATTCAATGATCATGAAACGACAGTCACAGCTTCTCTGACATCCTTCAACTCTATACTTAACACAGAAACCATTTACGGCCTATCTCACCAGAATCTCAACTCAAAACTCACACTTACAGTCGAGCTTTGCATAAACAGACTTTAATTAAACCCTTCTAAGAAAGCAGATGCATCTCGTCGATTGAGCCTAGAATAGCCTTAAGTACATGCCTATTAGAATGGTCACTGAACCCACCAATTAGCTTCAGTTTAGCGCGGATGCGTACGCCGTGCAGATATTTGGTTTGCGGCCAACTTGATGCATGCCGCTTCGGATGGACGGGGTTTCAAACGGCAGATGGCGTCCTTCGATGATGTGGTGAGAAGTACACAGCATAATCAACCAAGAAGAATGAACGTGTAGGAATTTCTATGTATACTAATCAATAAGGTGGCACATTTTATATTCAGTCACATTTGGTACCGGTTATTATTTTGAGTGGTAAAATACAATATGAAAATGCTCAGGCGATTGCAGACACTCATCTTCTGATTAGTTAGACTAGTTTTATGAACATGATAACGCATGTGTTACGCATCTTCGAATTTTTTCTGGATTGGCAGTAGCCAGCTTGTACACGAATCGCCTCATTATGACTTTTACAAAAATACAAATTACTTGTTTTCAAAACACTCTGTAAATCCATCATAATTCTCGGCAAAACAAAGTTTGATGTATGACTACATATAAGCCACAATTTCAGGCAACTGCACGAATCAGTACGGTGATACTGAGTGTCTCTCTTCGCCGCTGACTACCATATCCCGAAGAATAGTCATGTTTGTGAGATAATAATAAGAGGAGAAAAGTATACAATGACTATTAGAAACCAGATGAGAGTACTCAATATCCTTTGTACAGTTTCCGTTACATCACGAGCATAAATCTTAAGTCGGCTCGCGTAGCGTTTATAAAAAATCAATTAACTGAAATGCGTCGGCTATTTAATGCGGTAGACAACAAACAAGTACACTCTAAATATATCCTTGTAAAGCTCAATTTTCTATGTTTTTGTTAGACTGTTTGTAGTCGGTTTAAATCGGAGTGAGCTCGGCCGAGCGTTCAGGCGTGTTATGAAAAATGTCGTTTGTGTCGCGCGATGCGCTGTCTGTATTAATAGGGCTGTGGTTTGGAACGGGACGCGACTGTCACGTGTTTTCGTACCTGTCATTGAAAGTGGCGGCTCCTTCTATATTACAAACATGTAGCTAATTGACGGGCTTTAGAAGCTGTTTACCGAGGTTTTTTAATATTGAGTCTATAATATTGTTGGTTTCTTGGTTTCAGAAGATCCAAAATAATACCAAAGCAAAGTTTATATGACATGGTTGAGAATAATGGCAACTGGGAGTATGAATTTAGTTCCCATGATAGCTATGAGATCGCAACCCCAAAATTCATGCTAAAAAGTGACCCAGGAGTTATTATAGCTCCGAGGTTCTGTCCACCCCGAAAGAGATTAAAGGACGTTAATATATATGTATGATAGCTATGTTAATGGAAAATGTAGAGGTACAAACATGTGACGCCAGCTTCCGTATAAAGTAAGAGATCTACGATTTTTGCTTCAATGTTCATACACATCTCATTTGCAACAACTACTATGCATCTTCTTCTTGAGAGATAATCTAATTAAAACTACACCGAACCCTAGGTTTTATAAATAAAATATTTCACATTCCGACCTCAATAAACACATTTCATCCAGCATTGAGGCTGAGACAATAAATCGCAAGTTTTCTCGAGACTTCGCGAGCGATTAGCATCAACCCGACGAATAAATTGCATGACATAGAGCGTGTTTAAATCAAAGGAACTAGAAACAACGCCCACGGAATGTTACTGAAATTCTCACTGTATACCTACCTAGACTCGAAAAGACAAAGACAAACGTGTTCACGACCATTAACCTATGCGGGGTAGTCAGGGGTTCAGGTATCCATCTCCACAATTGCACAGGCTACCTCGAACCCACGTGTTGACCAGATAGTTAGTGCTCAATGTAATAATAATAATAATATTTGGACATTATTACACAAATTGAACTAGCCCCTCGGTAAGTACATTTAAGACTTGTGTTAAGGGTACTAGTCAACGTATACATATTATATATAGATAAATACATATATAGCATATATAATCAACGACCAGACTGGAAAGCAGTAGAAAAGCGTAGTTCTTAACTCTGCCTCCACCGGGAATCGAACCCGAGACCCCACGAATAGCGTTCAGGTGTCTAACCGATCGCGCCACGGAGGTCGTCAACAAATGTGATAAGGCAAGTACTTATTTTCTGTAGATTACAGTCGCTAACGGTGAGGGAAAACATCGTGAAGAAACCTGCTTGTCCCTAGGGATAAGTGCCAGTGCCTATTTACGATAAGGTTCCCTAACTATCACATTGGATGCTGTCTTTTTAGTGAAATGTGGGCTTCGAGTGACTTTTACCTAAATCGCTTTCGAAATTTCGGAGATGGGTAGGCAGACGTCTGACTACCCCGCCACAATGAAAAGGGAGTGTGTATACATAAGTAATATTATGTTGTTGGTAGATAACTATGACTTTTGAAACAATAAAATATTTTGATAAACTTGTGGTGACATTATTGTTCTTATAAGAAATGAAATATAGAAAAAAATTGCTGATTTTACGTGACATAACAAGACACTTTACCACCATTCTCCGTTGAGGAGTAGTCAGATGTGCGGACGAAGGAACTGACGTGATAAATAGATCATTAGTTCCTAATGTGACAGGTGGTAAATTGCGTTGCTATTTACGAGCACTGACTATTATATACCCATGGATCTAGATTACTATAATATTGATTTAGAACATTTTTCTCTCATTTCATTAAATAGGCTTATTATATCTTACAAATAAGCGTATGATTTCTCAACTAAAATGATACATCTAACCATGGATATAATATCCATCTCCTTTTAAATGGGTATGCAGAGGCCACCTATTTACTCGGATCCTTATATTATCATAGTGTTTATTTTTAGAATACATTAATTATTTTGATATCAATAAGGTTCTGTCTTGCCTTTTAGGGTTTAATTAAGTATAATATGTATACATATTTCATTCAATAAAATAATTTGTGGTTTCTAGCGACATCTAGGATTGAGTAGTTACATTAATACACCATAAAATTGTTATCTCATAATGCTGTCAAGTTATACGAACAGCGCTGGATTGATTATTGTTGCCTTGAAAAAAAATTTGTTTGGAAATTCCTCTGGGTTTCTAGACAAGAAATAAATCGATTTATTAACTTATATAAAAATGGGAACGAGAGTTATGTCGTTTACGGCTCTTCGAGCCCAATTGGAAAGTGAAAAAACTAGTTTGCACAAAATAGATGAAAATATAAAGAAAATTGTACAAGTTGGGAGATACTCAGATAGGTTAGGTTCGACCCATTGTTATAGTGACCGTCTTCTGCATATATCATTTTATTTACTAATAATTCATGTGTTTTCAGGACGAATAACACCAATAATGAGTTCAATAGAGGTAGTCCTCGAATAGGAATGCGAAATGTACACCCTGACAACGCCAAAAATGACGACAATTTCGGGAAGCGGAAGCATGAAACTAAAACTGTATTTAGCAGGTAATAAACCCCTATATTACCAAACTTAACGATATGAATTATTGCAATTCATAAAGCTGCTGATAGCATTAGGAGAAATTATTATGATTCAATTCCTGAACTGTCTTTTATCATAGAAAATTCTAAACATAGAATAGGTCAAGGATTGATTTCAATTCTAACTAAATCTGAAGTGTTATAGGTTTATCTAAAAAATGATTTCAATTGTAAAATTGAATTTGCTTTAAAATGAAGTCATTACAAATATTCTAGAATACATACATTGTATAACATAAGACCAATGAAAAACGCAACTCAATATAGAGGTTAGTGCCATCATGCTTACACTTATCGACAATATCTAGATGGATGCAGGTACTGTCGAGATGTTTTCCTCAATTCCTTATTATGGTCAATTTCCTTATAATGGTAGGCTAATATAAATACCTAAAATTGTGTAAAGTACTAATCAATTGAAAAATTTACTACAGAATATCCGGTCCCCGTAATATGGACGATGAAGAATCTCCAACTGGACCTAAGCGCAACAGAATCTCTTCAGCAGTCTCCAAGGAGATGCCAACTCGTGCAGAGGTGGTCCAGGCACAAGCTGGTGATGAACAGGCTAGGAAACGGAATAGGAGGATGTTTGGATCATTACTCGGTACACTGCAGAAGTTTAAACAAGAAGAGATCATCTTGCAAAATAAGGTATTTTACTCCCCAAGTTGTTGCCTTACGCATTTCTGTAATGATTATAAGTAATTTCTGAATTGTTCATTAACAATGTAGTCTTAATTAACAAAGTGTCTTTTAAAAAAATATTTTAATAATTTCATATTATAATTATATTTCATATTATAATATTTTAATTCATTCAATATCTTAATTAAGCATACTCAAGTATTGCATTTTTATTCTAAGATTGTATTTTTCTTGTATTATTATTATTCTAGTATTTTTCTTGTTATTACCTGCTTTTATTTCTTCGTATACTCATATACATTATTCATATACAACTTCAACTTTGTTCACAGGAAGAAAAGAAAGCCCAAATAGAAAGACGGATAGAAGAGCAAGCGAAACAGCAAAAGGAAAAGGAACAGAAGGAAAGAAAAGTTCTCTTTGCTGAGAGAGAGTCCAAGAAAGCTAGTATCAAAGCGTTAGAAGCTAAAATGCTAAGAGTGGAACAGTTTGAGGCTTGGGAGAGGTCTCAGAAGCATCTAGTGAACTTTATCCAGACTAAAGTCAGCCCGCCTGTGTACTGGCTGCCAAAGAAAATGTCAGACAAAGCCACAGAGAAACTGAATGAGAGTAAAAAGATGATTGAAAGTGAGTATTATTTTTTTAACATTCAAACTTACAATATTCTTAAGAGTTACTGAGAAGTGAAATGTATTTTTAGTACCTTGAGTACTGTTTTATGACACTTATGAAAGAGTAATTAAAACTTTAACTTTCTTGTTCTTTATCTACCAAGTTATAAAACACTATAATTATACTCAGATATGCTTCCAAATGGCGAATGAAAATGTAGAATGGTGCTCAAGCCTCTCTAACTCTCACTACCCTGTCACTTTTAAAAACGTAGTGTGTGCATCACAAGCTGTGAAGAATTATATGTAATAATCATTGTCTACAAACATCAATGGAACCACTATGGGATTTCGTGCGATAGCCCAAACAATGGAGACAACATATATAATCCTATTGTATGTTTCATTGTCAATTTTTAGGCCAATTGATAAAGAAACGTCAAGATCTAGAAGAAGAATTGCAAAGGATAGAGCAGAAGTGCCTGAGACCTAAATTCCAAGGTGCCAAGGAAAATGAACCACATAGTGAGAGTAATAGTCACGCGCACACAGATAGTAAGGTGAGAAACATTTTTTTAGCCATGATGACAATTCTTGAAGCGCTGACTACAATTCTACGGATACTACTTTTTTCAAGTCACAGACATCCTTTCAGCATATAATTTAGTGATTACTAGAATTCAAGGATTTTTTAATGATTTTAATCATTTATAAATGTAGTTGATAGTTAAATGAAGATTTTTTATGAGATATGTGTGCATGATTTTATCATTTTTATGTGTTCCATTTCCATAACAGATCAGGTTTGATTAATTTAATCAGTTTACGAGTTAAATAATATTAAAAATGTTAACTATTATAGGCAACAAAACCCACTCCAATGGATCAAGACACAGAAACAGAACAGGGTAACAAGAGAGACAAATTCGCAACTGACAGCGATCACAAAGAGAAGGATGACAGTGATAATGAAGATCATGAGGCTGTAGAGAGAGCAGACGCAAGTCATGAACAGGAGCTTAATGAAAACGGAGGTTGGTTTCATCTTGTTAGTCATAAGACCTTCTATGTTATTTTACGTCATATAATATTAATGGCATCACAACATTGACAGTGAACAAGGAGATAAAATGTATGAGAATCTAGTTCCAGACTATTAAAAGGGATGAAAAGATGTTTGTATATCGAATATGTTTGAGGTGGTCCAGCACCTCTTGATTTTTTATTAGGATGTAATTATTGGGATATTGATATTATAGATCTTAGTGGGCAAGTGTTTAGTGTGAAGGGGTATTTTTCAGATTTTGATTAACCTGATACATACTCAAATGAAAACCGTAGTACCATGAAATTCTTTAACCATGAAATGAAACTATTTGAATCTGTTAATTAATTCTCTTGACATATGAAAATTTTATTCTCATTTACAGAACACAAAGAAACTATGGAGACTGAAAGCGCAGATAACAATGTGGAAACAAGTCTTCCCACTGTCAGTCAAGAAGATATAAACAATAAAGCCACTGAAGAACCACAAAATTCACAAACAGAACAAGAATCAACTGAAGAACAACCATCAGTAAACCAGGAAATTGAAAACGAAGTGAATGAGGAAAGGCAGATAACTGAACAACAACATGACGTCACATTAGAAAATAATATATAACATTCCTACTAAATATAAGTTTAGAGCCTATAAAGGTTTAACTTTGGACATTTCTAAGTGGTGTCTAAGTGGTTTAGAGATACATTTTACTATGGATAACCCGCCAATTACATTTTAAAACACAATATCAAGTCTAAGTAAAGAATTTTAAGTGGGTTTTTGTCACTCATTAGGGATTTCTGGACATTGTATAATTAAGTGTAGAGATAAAGGTTGTAAACAGCTGTTTGTATTTAGTTCTGTATTGTTAAGTAAGCAAGGACGTTAGAGATTTGTTTCTTGGAGGTAATGAATTTGTTAGAATTACACTACTCTACCCTGCCTTGGTTGTATTATCACATTTTTTATATTACAATGCCATACACAAATTCATTGTTAATATTAAGAGTGAAATACCTTTTCAAGTACTCTCAGTAACAGTGAAATTGCAATGTATCTATAAGTCTATAATTAATTATTGTCTCAAGTAATTGATATTTATGTATACTGGAGTGTATTATATTATCTGTGCTGGGAGTAACTGATTTATATGGACAAATAACTTAGTATAACTACAAAGGATGTAAGACAAAATTTGGTTCTAATCCTATTGTCTTAAGTATTACATACAAGGTTAACGTTTTGGGTTTGGCTTCACCAATTTATCACACCTAATATAAATTGTTTGTGTATGTACATACCTGTAATGAAATACATGTATTTATAAGACGAGACAAATATTTGGTATGTGAAAGGTATGTATTGTGTTAAGAATGTTTTGTGTAAATAGATACAATTATAAGTGGTCAAAAGTGTTTTTTCTTTTATTAATAGACAAACATTCTTAAACAAACAAACGCGTTCACGACCATTAACCCTTGCGGGGTAGTCAGTGGTTCAGGTGTCCATCTCTGCAATTGCAAAGGTAGTTATTCTATGGCCACCTCGAACCCACGTGTTAACTAGATAGTACTCAATGTGACAGGTGGTAAGCCATGTCGCCATTTACAAGCACTGTTACCTGTTCGGGGAACAGGTAGGTTTCCTCACGACGTTTTTCATCAACATAGTATTCGCCGTATTTCGTAAGTGTATTTTTCTTTTATTAATGAACTTAAAATGTTAAGAATTTGAAATCTTTTTTGTCATCTCTCTTCATGAAGATGATTAAAATAAAATTATTCCATCTACATATTTCATACGAATACACAGACAACACACCAGTCCCATCTCTTTTTTTCGATCCTTACAAAACACATACACTTCATAGATATTCATACACAATTTTATTCCTCTTGAATAAAAAAATTAAATTATGTCTATGTTTATCAGGTTTAAAGTTTGAAATAATTATACACTACATATATAAAAGATATTTATTAAAAAATCACAGTTTCCGTTATAATAGCGCGAGATATTACTAAACTTAATACACATTAATTCAATTACACATCATAAATAAATAAACCAAATGAGACAGACTTCTCTCACTTCTCACTATAGTTACAGAATTCAATACGTTATAATGCAAAATATACATTTTTAAGCTATATAACATAAAATGCAAAGCCTGTATTTTATCGGCAATGTTATAACCACTAGTTTATGTACCATGAAACCAGTATTGTAGGCACAAAGCTTTTTGTATAGATAAATAGAATCATTTCAATACTGTTAGTTTTTTTAAATAAGCATTTATTAAATTGATATATATTTCATTGATAATTTAATTCAGGTTTTGTTCATGGTAGTGAGCATATTTTATCATAGCTGCACTTGTATTCAATACATGGTTTTGTTTTATGTTTTTGATACCATCTAGTAAGTTTTTACTGACAAATCAATGGTTCCATTTAAATTCAAATAAAATGTATTCCACATGAAATGGACCCCTGCATTATGTTATTTCAATTCTTTTTTAATAACCTTAGTATAAACCTATTAAACGAAAGTATCTTAAACAAGTCTTGACTTCAAATTAGTTCCCATCAGTCTAATGTGAATATCCTAGATGCAATGTCATCTAGCATCCAGTCTATTCCTTCTAGAAGATTCTCGCCTGTCACCGCTGAGCACCTGATAATCTTCCAATGGTGCGTCTTGATGTTGTCCAGATCCAGAGCCTAGAGGAAAAAATACATACAGATAAATAATCATGCATTCATAAATATCACTTCTATTTCTCAACAGTAAACTAGTATACTAAGTACCAGTACTAGTTGTACTAACTACCAGTTATAAACCTACAGGACTGTCACATTTTGACTATTATATTTAAATAATGGTGTTAATAAAATTATTTACAATGACAATGACAATATTGTACATGATATAAATGTGTGCGTTAGCCCAGCCAGAAAGTGTCAAAAATCGTCATGCAAGTGCAATAGATTTTTAGATATACAGCTTCTGTAAATGGTATGAAGAAGAAGTTATTTCAGTAAATAGAAATGGGCCTTTAGTAGGACCTAGCACTTCCAATAGGCGCTCCAAAGACTAACTTAAAATGTTATTATATAGGTAATTACTGCCTATAAATGGTACTGAAGTTTCATTAGTATCCTATACGTAAGAAGAAAGAATTTGAATTTGAGATATGTAATATTAATAATAATTCTTTATTTTTATGTAGTATAGATGTATACAAAAAAAATATACAGGTGCTAAAAATTACTTATACCTCTCTTATTTCTTGCAAGGTGAGTGCTCCAGGAAGATCAGACTTGTTTGCAAGTACTAGTAACGTAGCGCCAGCCAATCTTTCTTCTTTTAAAAGAGAATGAAGTTCTTTTGCACAGTCAGCCAATCTCCTTGGGTCAGCACTGTCCACTACCCATGCAACTCCATCTGTACTCTCAAAGTAGTTCTTCCAGTATGATCTGATATATAAGAAAGTATTACTTGAGATATTTTAAACAACATTAGGACTAGGAGAAATCCTATGTTAATAATCTTTTTTTGCCTCCTCTTTCTTAAAAAGTAAAAGAAAATGTCGGTTATTTATGAAATTAGTTGTACCCACGTATAATAATAATTCATAAAAAAGGCTATACCGTAATGATTTTTGACCACCAACATCCCAGATGTTCAGTTTATAACCTCGATGTTCCAATGTTTTGATGTTGAACCCTAGAGTAGGCGAAATCGTATCGATTGGTTCTCCGTTGAATCTTTTCAATATTGTAGTCTTCCCAGCATTATCTAAGCCTCTAGAAATCATTGGTCAAGGAATTTATGTTGCAAACAAAAACAAATGCTGTGACTAAAAATATAAAATTTTGCAAATACAAAAAGTGGTAATGAAAAGGATACAACATGAGTATTCTCATTTCTTTTTCTTTCTGCCGCAGTTTCTTCAAAATCGAAAGGAATCCCATTTTCTTTCTTTTAATTTTCTTATTACTACCTTTATGATATTTTATTTTCTTTGGGTATGAAACAAAAAACAATACAATATCAATTCCATTCAAATTTGGAATAACACTATAAAGAACATAATATACCTAATTCTTGTCGAGCTTTTAATTGTTATCCTATGTTGAGCTTTATAGTTAGAATTTTAAGTTGGCTAAGACCCTGGAGCAATTTGGTTCGTGGCTAAGACTTACTAAATTATTAGTACATACATACACACATACATACAGACATTATTGGAATGAATCACACTTACATTTTTGTTGTGTTAAAGAAATTTATGCTAAGATAGAAATAAACATTATATAGCACTACAATATAACCATATTGATGATTAATAGCAAGTATATTGTTGCTATTTGCATTTAGTAAATATTTTAGTTTCTGTACACTTACAAACATATACTAATATTATGACCAAAGAAATAAATTAAAATTATTATTTTATTAATATTTAATAAATTGAGTGATGCAGTTTTTATGACATTATAAATTCAGTATTGATGGCACTGTGTATTTGAGTTCATTTTACATAAATACGTACACTTCATACCCAATTCCCTGTTTTAGGGTGAGCAGAAATCAAGGATCCCCATTTGTGCACTCAAACTACTTTCGCTTCATTAACACTCATACACCTCTTAATACACACTCTGCCGTTGTAGGCACTTCTAATGTCAACCTTTTTCAATATGGTGTTCATCTGGGGTGGTTTTCTTGTACATTTGTGTATATTCTTTACTATTTGTATCATAAATTGCTATTGGTTTAAGAACTTAATTTGGACGATCGAATAGATGAAGCTTTTGAACCCAAAGACAAGGAAAATTAAAAATAAGTAAAAATTGATATAAAAAACCATAGACAAGTCATCGATGGCCGACCTCTTCGATGTCAGAATTTTTATGTACTAATTTTCCATTTTTATTAAAATGAGACCTATTCAATGATCGTGTCCAAGAAATCTGTGTGGCTGTGATCGCCTCGCGAAGCGTGCCGAGCGCGGGTTGCGCTGGACGGCACAATGTTCAGCGGAACGGTGCGCGTCAAAGTATGCGAGGCGACGGGTCTTCGCCCAACAGATTTCCAGAAACGGCACAACATGACCTTCGGGAAACCTGGTAATTGTTACAGGATGTAATTTTATTGCGAAACTGCACAACGTTTCATTTTCTTATAAGAACGAAACCCGTATAGTTGGATTTATTTAGCGGTCGATAAGTCGAGTTTTCGCGGATTTTCTTAATGTTCTATGTATTTTGCTTGCAGATGATCAACCTATTGATCCGTATGTGTCTATTGACGCTGATGAGCATCATCTTGGTCGTTCCACCACTAAGCCCAAAACCTTTGACCCAGTTTGGAACGAGACATTTATCCACGAAGTTCATAATGTGACCAGGTAATATATTTTCGCATGTAAATAGTAATCCTTATAAATAGTTACGACCTTGTAATGGGTATTTGATTGATTCTTTTTATGTTTCAGCCTCGGCATTACTGTATTCCACGATGCAGCTATACCACCTGATGATTTTGTAGCAAATTGCACTATTCCATTTGAGGATTTGATACATAGAGAGAAGGATGCCACGGACTTTTGGGTGAGTAGAATTTATACCATTATGAACTGTGATAGGTGTGATTTAGGAAAAAATATCATACTTTATCATGACCCATTTCAATGTTTGTGGAACACTAGGTACCAACTAATTCAATACAAGTTCTTGTTCTATATTACAAACACAGGTTCAGTTTTTAGCTTAGATTTTGTTCAAAAATTACTTAAAAATTAAATTTTAAAAACTTGAAAATGGAGATAAAATCAAGGCTCAAAAAACAGATTTATAAACTGCTTATTGGCATACATAAAATTTGAGTGTCTTAGTTGTACTAACAAATATTTGAATCTTATTAGGAGAATCAAATAACCATGCATAGGATTAGTAGGGTTGAGATTAATCATTTTCTGTACACAGTCATTATCGAAGATTATGCTAATCATGAACATAATTTTACCTTCAATTAATTTCCCATATACTCACTTCTTAGACACTCACATCCTGTTCCTTATAATTGCTCTTAAATCAAAATACACTTAAAAATAAACACTACACTTCACCGATCACTGCCAAATTTACACTGACGGCAGGTTTATTTAAGTGTTATCTCAATATGTTATCTTATCTTTGGTTAAGCAATAAAACAAGCTATTTGTGTCTCAAGACACTTATCACTGAGGAGTGTAAACAAATGGTTTGTGATTGGATATGATGTTTCTTTCATCATTTGTGAGGTACGGTAATCATGAAATGTTGGGATTCTCGTGATAATTATAAGAAATTAGTAGAGGATCAGGTTAGATTAGCATTGTGTTGACCCATACTTTTTTTAGGAGTGTTATTTGTGTGTCATTTAGGAAATATACAATTAACAATTATCCACTTGTCCAGTAAAGTAATTGTGTGTGTATGTGAGTGAAGTTCGGTTTAGCTCAGTTATTGCGCCTTCAACTGTGAATCGCTCGGTTTGGAATCTGAATTAGATATGTCTATTTTGTATTTTATCAAGTACATCAAGTTAATATGTACATTTAAAACTACTTTCCCAAAATGGTAATGTTCTTGAGTGAAGAGGGTTTGTATCCCTACCTGTCACATTGGATTGATTTTAAAAGAACCACAGTGGTCACTGTCTCTTAAATACACCAGCAAGTTGACTTTTGAGTGTAGTTTTATTTATCTCTTTGTAACATCTTGGGCTTTATTCCCATCCAGTACTTTTTATCCACATTATTCATTATAATATTACGAGTGTCATTAAAAGGATGGTATTAGAAAAGGATTGTACACTATGACATTAGGACTATTCTGGTAATGATAACTATATTAGTGGAAAAACTATGTACACATTGATGCATGTGAAATATGATTAGCTGAGTGTTTGCATCACTGTTTATTTATTACTCAGAAGAGTTGAGTGACTAGATGAAGATAGTGAGTCATTTGTTTCAAGTTGATGTGTAATTGGGGTTAATTTGTCCAATATGATGTATGTCATCTAATACAAGGAATGTAAGGGTTTTATGCAGTTTGATTGTATGTGCTGAATAAAAAAATTAACAATTTTTAAAATCATACTTCTATTTGTTACATAAATATGAGTACTTCTTGAGACAGGTAGAGATTACTCTGATAGATATGTTCTTTTTTGCTTCTGTTAATTTTCGGGCTTTTATGTTTAGAATGCCTATTTGAAACAAAAATTCTAGTATTTGTGACATAGTTGTAAAATGTTTCTGTTTTGATTCCAGGTGGACCTAGAACCTCAAGGAAAGCTGCATCTGCGAGTAGATCTAAAATGGAATACACAAGGTATGTACTGATAATATTGTTCCAATGTTTATATATGTATAATATGGAACACCACCATATTAGTATTATGTAGGGTACTCACTGTCTGGTGAAATGTTGATATGAGGTAACATAAAATCTTTTACTCCCCAGAGATAGCCATGTAACCTACTCAGTACATAGCTGTTGTGTTATTCAATATTAATTTTGTGATGAAGCTCTTAACAGCTCCTATTGGTAATAATTTTCAAAGCTTGTGTACTGACACTATATATCACATGGTATAGTGGGATTAGTTCGGCTTTAACATGACTGTCAGTTTTCTGCAATATCGTAGTTGACTAAGAGACTAATATTAGAAAAAAATAAGAGCTTTTGGATATAGACTTGAGAAAAACAGAGCACTTTTAAATGGCCAATAAAACCTCACTACTCTGTCCGAACTGGATGCTGCCACCAACTTTATAGCCTCAATAACACTATTGCGCTTAAGTTGCATTGGAATGAACAATTTTTTTTGTATTTAAGTTGTAATCCGCTCTGTCTTGAGCCACTCATCTAACAAGCAATCTTCTTCTTAAGGTGCCGTCTCTTTCCGGAGCTTGGCAATCATTAGGGATATTTGCAATCTGGACACCGCCGCACGGAAGAGCGATCTAGGACTTTTGTTGTACCAATCGCGTAGATAACAAGCAATACTAACAACATTATACCTTCCCAGGCGTAGAACCAGCAACGACGGCGTCCGCAGTGGGAGGGCGGGGCCGCGAATTCAAGGAGGGGGCTGGATTCGCACGACGTCGCGGTGCGATGCGGCGACGCGTGCACCAGGTGAACGGACACAAGTTCATGGCCACCTTCCTCCGACAGCCCACCTTCTGCAGCCATTGCCGGGAGTTTATATGGTGAGTGCGTTTGGAGTTTGGTGTAGGGTGTCAAGTCTGACCGTGGAGTAACTAATAAGAGGAGTGGGCCTTACGCAATATTTGTATGGAAACTAGCGTGGCATTACGCAGGGTGAAATGAGGTACGCGTGGAGGGGGGGAAATTACAACCAATCAAAACACGGCATCGGCCAATCAAATTAGGTATCTTCTTTCTACTACACATTTTTAGACTCCGCACCAATTAAAACACGCCATTTGGCCTCCGCACCGCGTAACGGGAACCGCTCCTTACGCCGGGTCCTCTTTATATTTGGTTCGTGGGTCTACCCCTATGTAAGCTGCCCTCCACCTCACCTTTTCTTATTAAAAATGAATAAAACTGTTTATTTACAACCACTAAAATATGCACAATACAAAACCTTTACAATTAAACTTACAAACTAAGGACGGTGACGGGAGGGTGGATTCTAATTTAATTCACTGCGTAACATATCCAAACCATATAAATATTAAATCCTAGTCACTGCGTCTTTTTCCGAACTGTGCCTACCTCTTTATGACGGACAGAGAGATGATGTGCTAAAAAAGGGTGACATTAGAAGTACCCTTAACCGTCGGGTGTGTTTGAGCTAGTGGTGAGGTGTGTATATCACAAACTAAGGAATTATAGAAATTATAATGATTTTTCTTTCTTTTTTAGGGGTCTCGGAAAGCAAGGATATCAATGTCAAGGTAAGATATTTATTATTACAATTTAGTAGAGACAATGCATCATCTAATCTGAAACAAGGTCTGAATCTGCTGTGACTTACTTTTGACTTATTGGGGCAGAGGGCGTCCACAACAGTCTTCCATCCAGATCGGTCTAGACTTTGCGACCTACAGCAGATTCAGCTTCGAGATAAAACTAAGATGAAAATTTTTGCAAACAGTTTTCTTGATAGATATGATTTATGGTTTGTTTTTTTTATTATGTACTTCCTACTAAATATTCATCCAAAACGTTTAACAAAGTTTCAGAGTGTAATATTTTTTCAACAACAATTTGAAATTGAAGGTCAATAACAAAAAACATAAATTACAATGACTTTAACTTAACTAACTTTATTATATGAAAACTTACGCGATAAGTCACGTTAGTTATTAATTATGAGTATTTAAACCGCGAAGCTCTTAAAACTATAATTCATAACAATGTTTTAATTGCAGTATGTACGTGTGTGGTGCACAAGCGGTGTCACTTCTCTGTGGTCACCAAATGTCCGGGGATGAGAGAGGAGGTTAGTAAGAAATACATGTACATGACGACCTGTTATCCCTTTAGGGGTGGACAGAAATTCAGACAAACTTACTATAACTTACTCATGGTCACTTTTAACTTGAGTATCTGTGTTGGGATGGCGTTGGAACATTGGTGAAAAACAATGAAAGACAATTCCATCACCCAATAAGTTACTATGACGCCTCCTTTGACATGCCGTATGCTCACTTCCTATAACAAAAGCTCCTACATATCATTCACGAGTACGTCATATGAGACGTGTTAAGTTTAAGTTTGTAAATGATTTTATATGAAGAGTTGTAAGTTATAGTAATATGTATTGCGTAGGTTAGGCAATAAATATTTTCAAATATTAATCAATTATCTGTATACGGTGGCAGGGTTTGCCACCTGTTACGTTGGATACTGATTATAATCATTTTACCAGATAATTATCTCATTAATTGTCAGGTAAAAACAGCCTTTTAGTTGCCGACGACCATCATAATTCTCAGTTGATGTTTGATATTCAACCTCGTATTGGTTTTCGAAAGGAATTTGACTCGAGTCTCAATCTATGAACGTCGGTGAACATTGATTTGATCCCTGAATCGATTTCTGTCTACAGGTACTCAACATCCATATCTCTTATCTTAGCTTTAAGTCGTTTTGCATATTATATTGTTCTCCTACAACGTTTTAAAACATTCTTAACCCTTGCAGCAAGAAGGAACGGCAGGCGCCTGTGCTTCGGGTGGGCAGCGCTTCAGCGTGAACGTGCCACATCGCTTCGTGGTGCATTCTTACAAACGGTTCACGTTCTGCGATCATTGTGGCTCGCTACTCTATGGCTTGATCAAGCAGGGGCTGCAGTGTGAAGGTGAGTGGGTAGTTTGTATGGTGTCTGTATGGGTATAGAGAGATAAATGTTTGCTATATGTAGAAAATAAAAGTAAAAAGAGGATTAAAATATAAATTTCATTTTATTGTTATACTAGTGACCCATTCCGGCTTTGCACGGGTGTAAAATATATAGCCTACTCCACTATTTAATGGATGTTATTATACATATAAACCTTCCTCTTGAATCACTATCTATTAAAAAACACCGCATCACAATCCGTTGCGTAGTTTCAAAGATTTAAGCATACAAAGCGACATAGGGACAAAGAAAGCGACTTTGTTTTATACTATGTAGTGAAGTGGCCATTAATTAGTATGAATGAACGATGAATTAGTACCGTGCAGTGTAATGGTACTGGCTCAGTATCTGGTTAGATTCGATACTTAAGTATTGTATTAAAATTCGCAAAAAATGAGAAATACAGCTGAGAAACACTGTGTAAGCTTTTGGCGACATGGTTTTTTAACCGTCACATTAGACGACTATTTTGTTGGTCGAAGTGGTCAAAGAATCACTAACCCCATAGTTTCGGTGATGAATACGCCAAACTTTGAACATCCCAAAAGGGTTAATGTTCGTGAATATTTATGTCATGTTTATGTCAACATGCATTGTTTAAAATCATTTGCTATCCATGATTTCCAATTTTATAAATAACAGAGGTATTGTCTATTAAATTTTCAAATGCTATCGTGATTGCATTGAGGAACATCCGATTGCCCGGACGTTAATTATAATGATGTGCATTTAAGTTCATTTACATCGGTATACTAAAATGTGTTAGATACGATATTTTCATACTGTTACATACAAAGAGCTAAGATTGTAACATTTTTATCCGTAGTTTAATAGTCTATTCTCGGACAAATTGATATTTTAATAAATAGATGTAAAGAGTAAAAAGTTTATGACGTTTTATATAATAATTCCTTGTTCCAGTGTGCTCGATGAACGTGCACAAGCGCTGCCAGAAGAACGTGGCGAACAACTGCGGCATCAACACCAAGGCGATGGCCGCCATCCTCAGCGAGATGGGCATCACGCCCGACAAGAACCCACGGCCTAGGACTTCTAAGGTGAGCGCATGTACTATATACATATAGATACTGTCAGTTGATTTTACGCCTGGCTTTAAGGTTAGAATCATGTTTATCTTGGTTTGGTAAAGTGTAAAATGACAGACGTGGGTCTAGAAGCTTACTCTATCGTAACAGAAATCTGTTACGAGAGACCTGAGTAACATTACTGAAGTTTCGAAATACACAGATTGGGTAATAGTTGGAATGATAGTCCGGACTTTTATTATTAATACTAACTTCACGCAAAACATCCACTAATATTCTTATTAATTTATGCTAGTCTACACACTTCGACAATTGTTCAACTTGTGACAAATAATGCGTCTGTATATTTGATTAATAATTTAATATAGTTCATGTTCTTATGTCTTTTCTCCTTCAGTACCTGAATACCTCATTATTAGAAGGCGGCAATTCTGAGGGTTCCTCGGACAGTGAGATCAAGCCATCGCGCGACCGCCACGAGGACCGATCCCTGAGCGACACCGGCGCCGGCACTAATGCGCACAAGATGTCGCTGGACGACTTCAACTTCATTAAAGTGCTCGGCAAGGGGTCCTTCGGGAAGGTGATGCTGGCGGAGCGCAAGGGCGGCTCGCCCGACGAAATATTCGCCGTCAAAGTACTCAAGAAGGACGCCATACTGCAGGACGACGACGTGGAGTGCACGCTGACCGAGCGGCGCGTGCTGGCCCTCGCCGCGCACCACCCCTTCCTCACCGCCCTGGTGTGCGCCTTCCAGACGCCCGAGCGGCTCTTCCTAGTCATGGAGTACGTGGAAGGAGGCGACTTGATGTTCCAGATACAAAGGGCGCGCAAGTTCGACGAAGGCCGCGCCCGCTTCTACGCAGCCGAAGTGACGTTAGCTCTCCTGTTCTTGCACCTGCATGGTGTGCTCTACCGTGACCTGAAACTGGATAACATTTTGCTCGACAGCGAGGGTCACTGTAAGCTAGCGGACTTCGGCATGTGCAAGGAGGGGGTGATAGATGGCGCCACCACTAGCACCTTCTGCGGCACTCCGGACTATATCGCTCCGGAGATACTGCAGGAGTTGGAGTACGGGCCGTCGGTCGACTGGTGGGCGCTGGGCGTGTTGCTGTACGAAATGTTGGCCGGGCAGCCTCCGTTCGAAGCCGACAACGAGGACGAGCTGTTCGAGAGCATCCTGCACGACGACGTCCTCTACCCGGTGTGGCTCTCGAAAGAGGCGGTGGCCATCCTCAAGGGCTTCATGACGAAGGCCCCGGCGCGGCGCCTCGGGGTGCTCGGCGGGGCGAACGGGATCAAGCAGCACGCCTTCTTCCGAGAGATAGACTGGGAAGCGCTGGAGCAGCGGAAGGTGCGGCCGCCCTTCAGGCCTAAAGTCAAAGGGAAGCGCGAGGCCAACAACTTCGACGCGGAGTTCACCAAAGAAGAGCCGATCCTGACCCCTCTGCCGCCGGACGTGATCCGCTCCATCAACCAGGAGGAGTTCCGAGGCTTCTCCTTCGTCAACACGGACTTCGCCAACGCGCAGGCGGCCAACGCGCCCGCCACGAACGAGTGAACGACTTCCGACTGATGAATGAGTCGCTATTGAACGAAATGTTACAACTGTCATTCGGTCAGTGTAATTCAGTAACATCACATCTCTAGTCATGTTTCTTTTGTAACTTTGTTATTTTTTTTACGTTTTTTGACGAGAGTCATCGTGTAACATTTTTTTGATTGTGAAACCGATCGAAGTATTATTTTGAAGTACGGGAGTGTACGGCCATATAGTTTGAGTTCAAGCTCTCAATGATTTCTCTTTTAGTAAACATTCTGTTCGGTCAAGGAACGGGAATCTTGATGTTGGCCATCGACAGTCTCTTCTTATGATGATCTGTCCACAAGGAAATTGAGTCTGTTCGAGGAGGCGTGGCTCCGCACCTACTAAACCCCATTGTTGTACGTTACCATAGTTATATTGTGTTTGTTGATAACATGGCGGGCCACGTCTCACTAGTATTGTCTATGAATCACAATTTATTTGGTTTAATTTAAGATTGTTTCTAGCGTAATGTAGCTGTAAGGGTATAATCTGCTTCTAGTCGTGTTGTGTTTCCTTACAATACTCATATTTACTGACATCAGTATTAATCGAATGAATGAAATGATCTTTTGTTTTCGTAGGATTTCTCTCGAGTCGTGCATAATATTGATCTGTCTGTACTCCGAGTACAAAGTGCAATGAGATTATCGTTTACCAGTGAATCGGTTTGTTGACCGGCGTTGACAGTATTTTTTTATATTTATTTCGTATTTAAGCGTAGCAATTGTTTTATACCAAAGTCGCGTAAGTCGAGTGATGTGCTGATTTTTACAATGCGTACCATTTACCGCTTGCGTAGGCCCTTACTTAAAGTTACTGTAAGTAATATTAATATTGTAATAGTATAAATATACAAATCCTTGATTGTAATCTTTTGTTGTGGTCCATTCATGGTGTCGAATGATCCGACACCCCGGTACTGTGTTTACGAAGTGCTGATATTTAATCAAATATGTTGGTATTGGTCTAGTAGTTCCAAATTACTGGTTGCAAATAATAATGAATTATTTTGATGTTTATTGTTGATCAGAGTTATTCCGTCAGTGTACGTATTCTAGTCGTGGAGCACTCGTGTGTTTTTAGTAGATTTTTGTCGATTTTCTTGTTAGCGCAAGCACGAGCGGATAAATATAAATCTAGTGATAAGTATAATGTAATTGAATATCTATTGTATTGATATAGTTCTGTTATGTACGTATAGGTAAGTTAAATGTTTGTGCAAATTTATTTTTGATGAATACTAAAAGTAGGCATAGAGTAATGTTATAAAGTAAATTATGTATGGATTATATGAACACATTATGGTGGCTGCGTGCGGGGGGGTTCGGCAGAGAACGCACAATTTGTATCGATGCGCCGCAAGCGTTTGCCTCCTTTTGTTTCCTGACGTTTTTATCAGAAACGGTGTCTTAACTCTACTATTTTGATAAAATGTATATGCTTCGGTAAATGTCGTCTAATTTAATAAATATCCGCCTTACAAGTAATAATTCTTTAGTATGTAGTTTAAGTTGGTTTTCGTATTTGGAAGAATATTATTTTAGTATTATTTTACTATAGTGCTGTGGCATCCAAAAGGAATATTTAATAATAATTAATACATCCAAATCATAATAAACTAATAACGTCACGCAATGTGACACTTATTTCTAACAAATAGTGCAATCGTTTTTTATATATTTTTTCTATATAATGTTGACATTTTTAATAAATTGTTTACTAAATCTCATTTTTTACTGAATGCTTTTTATTCGGAATTTTATCTTGTAATATAATATCAATTAAAAGTTGGCACAAAGTATAGCTTTAATTATGTTTGTTGTGTAATTGTCTATCTATGTTAATCGTGTGTATATTTACTTGTTTCGTTGTAGTCTATACATGGTTAAGACGCCGTTTGAAAGTTATAATTATGAACTTTGCTTCCCGCACTTTATTTATGTTGAGAGATTGTTTTCGATGTTTTTACAAGAGCAGTTCTAATTGTTGTTAGTGTTTAATTGGACTTAGTACAATTTTGTCATATGTATTATATTTTTGACGTTTGGCCCTAGGTTGTAAGTACTAATGTTTTTGTTAAGAGTTTCTTTAACAATATACAAATACATATTAAATTGTGATCGATTTGGTGTTGGGCAGTATTTTGATATGCTTAACCTTGAATAGCTTATTTCAAATTAAACTCTAGAATTGGCATACTAAATTTTATCTTAATAAAGATTTGTATTAAATTATATTAAATTAATGTGGAATCCGTCACATTTAGATATCCAACGACATGTCGCAACGATGTTGAAGTGTAAATAAGTTACATTAATACAATCTAAAACTATTTTCAAAATCAGATTCAGACGGATGACGGTAAAACTATGTGTAAATAACATATACTCAACGTATGTAACGTTATTATTTATTTATTTATGATTATCGGATTTTTTTATGATTTTTGCGATATACTTTTTTGTTTATTTATATTTAATTATCGGATTATTACTATTCATTTACATCGTAAAACTGATAAATATATAACTTATTTGTGCATTCAAAATACTGCCAAACATACTCTTGCAGATCGCATAGCGTTTCACCCCGCTACGTTGACTAAGGAAATTACTATATAATAAGATATTGATGGAAACCCTATATTTTTAATATAGTCATGTTACCAATTGTGGATATAATGAGTCGGTTTAAAGTTACTTGTGATCTTATGGTGAAATAATGCAAATAAACATTATGTAGAGGTACTGTTCTATGTTTTTATTAAGTCTGTAATAATTGTGTTCTTTGGTATAGTGAGTTTCAAAGAATATTGTATTAAGTACAAAAAAGTACTAACATCAAACTGTAACGAGATCATATACTAAGCAAATCGTATCCAATTTTCTCACAAGATCTGCACAAATAAGATATACTAATAAAACAATTATTATTATTATATATTAAAAAATAAATAACTTATTTGCATTATTTCGTCATAAAGATCAGCTGTTATTAGTTCTGACGTCATAGTGAACACTTTCACAATCAATAGTGCCAAATATCCCATACAATCCACGAAGACTCAAATAAACAGCTTTAAATTACTGCGAGGGTTATAAGAAAGATATCTTTGGTTAATCACGGTATGTTGACTAAAGGCTAAGACTACTGAAGTATGATTATTATAATTTTATCAAAATTTTGTTATATCTATGTTAAATGATCTGTTTTATAGTATGTATAATATTTGGTGCTTGTATTTGCGTACTAGTTATATAATATATTGTTATTTGTTTGGTTATTAAATATGTACTAGTTCTGACTTACCGTTAGTACTCGACACACCGTGATTAATTATTTATAAGAAATTATGACATTGTTTTATGGTACGGGCATTGCAAAGTATTTTTTGCTAAACTAATCGCTACGTTGCTGTCCAATAAAGAAAACGAATATTGTTTAAAATTAGTATTGTTATCGCCATATTTAAATGAAGAAAAATTTATTATTACTGTACATTATGCTAACGGAAACGTAACATATCACGCTATATTTTGTTGGTTTTTCGGAGATTTTATATAAAGTCCAACTTTAAAGTTACCGCCGCGAGATGGCTCTTTACGCTTTCAAAGTGCATACGCTTCCCAGTTTTTAAGCCAAAGATGAACAGTGAAGATCTATGTTAATGTTAAGAGGACCACCTTATCGATCGCTTAAATATTCCCTTGAACATTTCTTGAACTTAGTCACAAATATTTATTTTATGTATTAAGAAGTTTCTGGAATATTTTGTTGTGACGATAAGGCGGTTTAAGGGCTGCAAAAGGGCCTGTAATGTTATTTTCTTGCCAGATTGTGGTGTGGTCATTTCCTTATTTGAAACAGATACATCATCAACAAAGTGCTATTGATCGTGTATTGCAACAGTAATAAGTTTACGATATTTTCTTAAGGCAATATAGTGTTTATGCCTTAGAGAATAAGGGTTCGCTTTAATTGTACGTTATTGGATTTCCACACCACTCTCGCCTATATCGTATTGTGAAGTCTTGTGTCTAGGTGTCTCTACACCCTTACCACTAAGTTACGTTCACTGATCACGTTAGTAATAGATGAATAAATTAATCCATATTATAGTTTTATGAGATAAAATATGTATATGTAATCCTACATGTCTATTAAAATAAATAAAATAGAGGTTGGTGTGTTATTTTTTGTACCCTAAAATGATGGAATACTCCTGATAAAATCATATATACATACATATACATTAACTCACTCCTCTAAGCCCCAACGAAATAGGCAGAGACTATCGAGCGCCACCTGTCCAACAGCCAAAGAGATAATCTTACATGTATGAACACCGTTAGAGATCCCGCCACATAAGCTGGCAGTAGCCAAACTTGGAACTAAATTTGACGTTTCCGCAATTGCGTGTTATTTTGTATGAAAGGTAAATTTAGTATTACCAGCGTTGTGTTTTTTTGCCCACTCTTTGTAATTTTTATGTTTGTTAAGGGTGATTATAATAAATTGATTTCCGGAGTTTCTTGTTAGTTCTTCTCCAAGCTAGGGTCTCCGCTGATCTAACCTCGGTAAAAAATATGTAAAGACAATGCTCAGTGCCATGTTTGAAATAGTTTTTTTAATTTATACTTAGATCATAAGATAACTTTCAAAGAGAGCTTATGATATTTATAATTTTGTACAAAATAACACGCAATGGCGGAAACGACAAATTTAGTTCCAAGTTTGCCAACAATCTCGTCACGAAAATCTGAGATGCAAGAGTGGCTAAGAAGCAAAAATCTTTATTTTGAGGATAGCTGGACAAAGCCACTTTTTACCGTTTACCACGTTAGGCGATAGGGATCATAATTATTGTTAAGGAAAAACTGGCCCACTGCTCACTTTCTTTGTAATCTTTATGTTTGTTAATTATAAAAATAATAATCTTTATTGTTGTTATACTTAGATCATAAAATAACATTCAAAGAGAGCTTGTGATAGGACCTATTTTAAATAAACATATTTTGACTTTGATATACTAATTTGTTTTATTTGAGTTTATAGCTCTGCAACCAAAGACCGTTACAAATGAAACCTATAATGTATCGAGCCGTATGGCACAGTGAGTGCTAGTTTTGGCGTGTTTACTGGTAACACTGAATTACGCGACTGTGGCGACGCCCCCAACTGCCAATGTATATGGCGGGATCTCTACACGGTGTATGTAAACTAACTGACCTACACAATCGATATTTGAATAGAAAAAGTGAAAAGTGTAAGTTTATTTTTTCAAAGGAACCGGGTTCGATTTCCGCACTAATTAGTTGTTTTTTTCAAATAAAGTATGAATGCAGTATTTATTTTTCAAAATCTGTGACATGGTTCCTAAGTTATTTTTAAACACTCGCGTTTTATACTCATTTTATTAATTATCTGAGACCGGGTCAAAACACGATAAATTTACAAAGATATGTGATTACCTTTATTTTTTTTTTTTTTTTTTTATTCTGCGGATGTGTCTTCGGATAGAGATCCCGCCACATAAGGTGGCAGTAGCCAAACTTGGAACTAAATTTGACGTTTCCGCCATTGCGTGTTATTTTGTATGAAAGGTAAATTTAGTATTACCAGCGTTGTGTTTTTTGCCCACTCTTTGTAATTTTTATGTTTGTTAAGGGTGATTATAATAAATTGATTTCAGGAGTTTCTTGTTAGTTCTTCTCCAAGCTAGGGTCTCTGCTGATCTAACCTCGGTAAAAAATATGTAAAGACAATGCTCAGTGCCATGTTTGAAATAATAGTTTTAAGAGATTCGCGATTTATACTCATGATATAAGATATAAGGGTGTGTATAAGATTGATTGCAGCTGTGGGAAATCCTACGTCGAACACACTAATCGGTCTATTGCGGACAGAGTGAAGGAACACATAATATATGTAATATATAATAAGAAGGATAAGTCCCGTTAATTATTAATCATGTTTGAAATAGTTTAATAAACATATTTTGACTTTGATATATTAATTTGTTTTATTTGAGTTTATAGCTCTGCAACCAAAGACCGTTACAAATGAAACCTATAATGTATCGAGCCGTATGGCACAGTGAGTGCTAGTTTTGGCGTGTTTACTGGTAACACTGAATTACGCGACTGTGGCGACGCCTCCAACTGCCACCTTATGTGGCGGGATCTCTAGTGTGAGTGTAGAGTACCCGCCACATAAGGTGGCAGTAGCCAAACTTGGAACTAAATTTGACGTTTCCGCCATTGCGTGTTATTTTGTATGAAAGGTAAATTTAGTATTACCAGCGTTGTGTTTTTTGCCCACTCTTTGTAATTTTTATGTTTGTTAAGGGTGATTATAATAAATTGATTTCTGGAGTTTCTTGTTAGTTCTTCTCCAAGGGTCTCCGCTGAACTTCTTCTTCTCAATCGTTACGCTCTTATCAGAGCGGTCGTGGTCTTCATGACGTGGCATGTTGAGCAGCCGAAATGGTTGGTGAACTAACCTCGGTAAAAATATGTAAAGACAATGCTCAGTGCCATGTTTGAAATAGTTTTTTTACATACATACATACACATCACGCCTGATTCCCTGTAGAGGGGTAGGCAGAGATCACGGATCCCCATTTGTCCCGATCCTGACAGACCACTTTCGCTTCATTGACATTCATACATTCTCTAATACACTCTCGGCGGTTATAGGTACTCCTAACGTCACCTTTTTTCAATATAGCGTCTATCTGACTGTTACATATATGTCTTATTAGGCCGGCCCCTACGTAACCGCCCTTCCACTTCACTCATATATATTCCTTTTGTCAATATAATATAGTTTTTTTAATTTGTACTTAGATCATAAAATAACTTTCAAAGAGAGCTTATGATAGGGCCTATTTTGAATAAAAATATTTTGACTTTTGACTTTGGTATATTAATTTGTTTTATTTGAGTTTATAGCTCTGCAACCAAAGATCGTTACAAATGAAACCTCAATATAATGTATCGAGCCGTATGGCACAGTGAGTGCTAGTTTTGGCGTGTTTACTGGCAACACTGGATTACGCGACTGTGGCGACGCCTCCAACTGCCACCTTATGTGGCGGGTACTCTAGTGTGTCGTGCTATGAATTAACAAAAATTCCAATTGTGAGGGTAGACAGACATTTTAGCTGTGACGGACTTACCGCTAGTCTAGCTTGCTAGCTAGTCTTCCCGCGACCACGGCCTATGCAACTGGGTCGAAACGTCGGGCAAAATAAAGGTAATCACATATCTTTGTAAATTTATCGTGTTTTGACCCGGTCTCAGATAATTAATAAAATGGTTCCTAAGAACAAAATCTTCGTATATCTTGTAGTTTCAGACTTTCCCATACTGACTGATTTGAATGCGCCACCGTGTATATGTAGATAGTAACACACACATATGCCCTTATCCACAAATGAGTATATAGAATAAGAGGATCCCACTTTTTTTAACTAAAACCTATATGTAGACGATGCAAATAGTGAAAATATTTGAGAGTTTAGTACCGGAACCGCTCCAACAGACAGGTTTGTGTGGAATAGAGTTTTAATATTAAATAAAGCGGTTCAAAGTTCTCCTACGGTGTTGTGTTCCTAGAAGGTACTATCAAACTGTACTCTTAAATGTTACATTGTCTTAAATGTATGTTATGTTGTTATATATGTATCTTAAATATATGTAAATTATAATTTAAAAAGATTTTAACAGTTCTATGTATGTATGTCAAACGCGCTTTATGAGTATGTACGTTTTTATGTATGAATAATTTACCGGCCGTACGTAATGACTCATGCACCTCAAACTTTAAGTAAAACTCAAACTTTAACTTTAAGTACCAAATTTTCGTAAATCTGCTAATATTATTAATCCTTATAACATGGCCAATCAATCATCACCAACTGAGAATATTGCTTTGGAAGTAAACGTCTATTCTAATTTGTATTCTACTTTAGTTTACAATGCCAATTAAGATTATAATGCAGTTATATTTCGAGCACTATGTTCGTGAGAATAAACACATCTAAATGCAAACATTCTAATCGAAACCTTGATTTATAAGCATACAATTAATGCCACCGAATGCCAGAAGCCAATTCCTAGGTAGAGATGGGATAAACTAGTTATGGTTTTCATTGTTTACGACTCATTTCAGTATATACTCTATCTGAAAGGCTAATTGAATTGAACGTTTTATCGTAACTGCTAACAATAACAATACTCTTGGGAGTTCTTTGCTATCTTGGTAGTTTTAATTTAGTATAATAGCCTAGAGTCTGGGTTCTGACCCGTTAATTAGTTCATAGGAGTTGAAGAGTAACATAATATGTATATTATATTAGAATAGAGCTAGTTTGATATTAAGATCTCTTACGACAAACTATGATTTCGCAAGGTACTTCTTTTATATTAATAAAATTAAACTATTTATTTTCTTTGACTATCCTACTATCGTTACTATAACTTGGAGGTTAATCTATGACACTACCTTAATTAGAGTATCATATTTCTATTAACCTAATATTAATTTTGTTCCAAAATCATTCTAACAATTTACTCTCAGTATTAACTGCGCCCATCTCTATTCGCTCCCGTGCTATTACAATAGAATAAAATTGTCCAACAGTATAATTCCGGATTAAACAATAGAGGGCAGCACTGCATAAATAGCTTCGTGAATTAGTTGTGTCGCACCAAATGTGGTGGTTCGCTGCATATTTGGCGCGGGCAGGTCGAATGGCAAGGTGGAGTTGCTTCATTAGCTAGTAAACAGTGTTCCCATTAAATTTCACACTATCTGATGGCCTTTCCTTTCTGCTTAACGTGCTAGACGGGCAAAAGACCAATAAGGTCTTTAACGTGATAGTCTGACAAAAGACGGGTAATAACTAGACAAGGAAGTTTACTTTGGCTAATTTACGTTTATATTATAATAAGAACTCCTTGGCTTATAAATCGTAACTACTCATATTAAAATAAGAACTTTTTGGTTTAAACGTATACTCAACTCGAAGATCGCTTAAAAAGTTTGCAGAAACTCTATTCATACTAAAGGTTCAGGATGAAAGAGATAACAAATTAGAGAGTATTTGTTAAGTTATTGTCCAATAACTAATACTTTTAATTACCCCTGCATACATCGTGAATAGAATGATAGTGAGTTTTGAAAAAGAATCAAGCTTAATTAAAATATTGTCGTTGTTTCTAATATACTCACTATGTTTGTATGTAATATTTCTTGTATTTGATACATATTTCAGGATTCGTAATCACTACCTACCCCTCTGTAGGGAACGGTCGTGATGTGTATGTATGTAACTAATAAACGATCCCGTGTTCGAATCTTGTCCGGACCGAACAGACAATTCTGCGCGCTTTTAGTGTCTCAAACTACAGGTAGAGTACCCGCCACATAAGGTGGCAGTAGCCAAACTTGGAACTAAATTTGACGTTTCCGCCATTGCGTGTTATTTTGTATGAAAGGTAAATTTAGTATTACCAGCGTTGTGTTTTTTGCCCACTCTTTGTAATTTTTATGTTTGTTAAGGGTGATTATAATAAATTGATTTCTGGAGTTTCTTGTTAGTTCTTCTCCAAGGGTCTCCGCTGAACTTCTTCTTCTCAATCGTTACGCTCTTATCAGAGCGGTCGTGGTCTTCATGACGTGGCATCTTGAGCAGCCGAAATGGTTGGTGAACTAACCTCGGTAAAAATATGTAAAGACTGCTCAGTGCCATGTTTGAAATAGTTTTTTTACATACATACATACACATCACGCCTGATTCCCTGTAGAGGGGTAGGCAGAGATCACGGATCCCCATTTGTCCCGATCCTGACAGACCACTTTCGCTTCATTGACATTCATACATTCTCTAATACACTCTCGGCGGTTATAGGTACTCCTACGTCACCTTTTTTCAATATAGCGTCTATCTGACTGTTACATATATGTCTTATTAGGCCGGCCCCTACGTAACCGCCCTTCCACTTCACTCATATATATTCCTTTTGTCAATATATAGTTTTTTAATTTGTACTTAGATCATAAAATAACTTTCAAAGAGAGCTTATGATAGGGCCTATTTTGAATAAAAATATTTTGACTTTTGACTTTGGTATATTAATTTGTTTTATTTGAGTTTATAGCTCTGCAACCAAAGATCGTTACAAATGAAACCTCAATATAATGTATCGAGCCGTATGGCACAGTGAGTGCTAGTTTTGGCGTGTTTACTGGCAACACTGGATTACGCGACTGTGGCGACGCCCCCAACTGCCACCTTATGTGGCGGGTACTCTAGGTTTAATTCAAGTTTGGAGACACGTGTCAAAAAAGTTCAACAAAGAAACAAGAGATGTCACTAGTAGACTAACTTGTTCGACGCGTGTTCTTGTTTGGTCGTGCCATTTTCATAAATATGAAATTTTAATTAAAACCGGCTCTGATTTAAGGAGGCACGGCGCGCTTATCTTAATTAATACCATTCGAGGGCTTATCACGAATATTTAATCTGCTCTGCTCATTCTGCCACAAACGTTTAGTAGTTAATTTACGTTATTTATTAACTGACATTAATTTATTAGGTTGTAATTTATACTTATGGTCGAAAATCACAGCGCATTTATAGATTTTAATTATTGAATTGAGGCACCATTATTCTGAACCGGATTGTGAGTCACACTGAAGGTAAACTTCTATTTAAGGCTTTGAAAAAACTAAGCCTAAGGCTGGGGAAATACCAATGAGTTTCGATTGTCTATCGCCGAAAAACATGTCAAGTTGGTAAAAATTATAGCTACGTAGTCCTCATAAGATCGGATGTTAATTTACAAACACATAAGTGTTATATGGTGTAAAATGGATTTTTACCAAAACAAGATGTAATTCGTTTAATGAATGACTTGTAGATTTATTCTGCCCTCTAACCCTTAAAACACAGTAGGTAATAGCCAATTTGGCCATTTTGAGTTATTTATACATTTAGATAGCCCGTTTCAAGATCTATCTGTTTAACTAAGAAAAAAGTTAAAAAGTCAACTACAACCCATTTTTTTAAAATTTTTTTGTGTTCTAGCAATATTCAAAATATGCAGTAAAATCAAGTAAATTTTGAAGTTTCCCACTTAAAACACAGTAAAATTTTTTAAACTGTACATTAAATAGGAATTTCATATATAAAATATTGTATGAAAACTAATTAAAATACAGTATTATCTATTCCTATACAACGACTTTTTACTGTAAAAGATTTTGAAGTAGTTATTGTTACAATTTACCACTTAAAACACAGTATTAAAAACAGTACACAGTAAAATACTGTACTTTAGTTTGTAATTTGATGTATATTTTTATAAGACAAACTATTTAAAACACAGTATTCGAATAAATTAACAACATAATATTTTACTGTGTTTTAGTAAATTAAATGGTAAAACTATTTAAAACACAGTAATATTTCGTAACTTACTGTATATTAAATGGTTTTTCTAACCTTGATAATTATAAAAAAATATGCCAATACAGTAATAGGTAATACGAGTATTACTGTGTTTTAAGTAGTTTTAGAACTGAAATTTAAAAAAACCCGGACAGTATTAGAGGCATTTTTTTTTAAATGCTGATATTTCTTTACTTATTAGTAATTATACCATCTATTGACCTTAATATGAAAGATATTTACTTTTTTCATCAATTTGTACAGAAATTTTAGTAGGAATTCCTAAATTTCTATTACTTTTTTTAACCTTTAACCGCGATTATCTCCGAACCGAGTTTTTCCTATTACTGTGGATTAAGGTTGGGTGGGCAGTATTGTAAGAATTTGTTTCATTTCCTTTCGAGTTTTTAGAGGTTATAATAATCATGAATGTTCAACCTCCATATTTTCGAAATCTGTTAAGTTTTCCAAGTAATTTTCAATTTGAAAGATTCACTATTCTCCCTTCATGAAAAACTAATGCTTCATTACTCATTTTACCCAAACCACGTGGTTATCTCAATCATAAAACATCAATTAATCTATTTAAGTCAAAGGATAAAACATCTATTTCTCTATGAATCTATTCCTTAACAATACTATCACTAGATAAACGCAGATAATTGTTTTATGTCCAAAATCAATAATAGAAAAGCGGGGCAGATGTCACGGGGCATTTGCGATTTTACTGAACATTTGCTAATCGAATTAACCACAGTCCTTCGGGGTTGCCCTCTGTAAATAAATTTTGTAATGCAGCTACAGTTTACACGGGGTGACAAGAATATTGAAAAACGGGACCAAAGATTGAAGCGCGTGAGCATGGGCCCATGTCTATTAACGCGTTTTAACACAATACGTAGTTAAATATCGATTCAGTAATAATGAGTACTTTTTAAGGAGAATTTTGACACTTTTGGTGTCATTAATAGTGAAATTAGACATTTTTGCTAATCCTCTACTAATTTCCTACTGTTTATGTACTGATATTGAACTACGTTTGTGCTAAAACGCATTAGTAGAGTTGGGCCTCAGTAGGTATTCTAAGTTCACATATAAATTTTAATAGCAGCACCGATTGTGTGATGTAAAATATTTACAACCAGTAAAGCTGTAGGTACGTAAAGCAAATTTAATGTTTGTTAGTAATTAGATGCTAATTAAATGAAATTTATTTCGATACACAATTACCTTCTTGTTTAGAATAATACGTTTAGATAATATTTATATCCAATATCCACAGAGAGATCGAAAATTCCTTTTTCTCGTGACTCCCTGCCTATAATATGCCACATAAAATCACTCAGTCTTTTATATGGCAAACAGATTATACTAACTCATTAATTACATTGTTGTATTAATAACTATAGGATTATGCCTTGCATTGGATGAAGGAAGAGTCGGAATCATGAAAGTTAGAGCTAGCTAGGTACATAATGATTTTTTTTAATTCTTTAATAAGCCATTCACCACTAAGGTTATGTTCAAGTACAAACACTGATGCCATGGCGTTTGTCCTTCTTGTTATTCCATCGCCATGGATACACCAACGCCGCCAGCCGCTACAACCGGAGAAAAACGAAGCTCCAGTTCTTCTCATACCTGTTCTTCGGTTCGTTCTAGTTGAGGATCCAAATATAATCCCAAAGCGAACATATTTAGCCAGTTCGGCATCACAATTGACTAAATATTCTGCCGAAAATAACTACCATCTCCCCTCGTATGAACCGCCCCCTGTCACAAGAGTGTTACATCAATAGCAACACGGTGCGCCCCTCAACAAGTGAATATCATAATGTTTTTTATCATGTCAGCTGCACAAGTGGTTTTGTGAATACCCGAATAAACGGGATTAAATGCTCCCCTCAATATAGTAACCGCTTTATTCATTAAACTATTGTATATTGTTGTAATAGATCCCCATTGATCAATTTGGATAGTCTGTGGTAGTTTTATGTCGGCATGGCCTATTTTGTTATTGGGTTCTCTTGTGAATTCTAAAGGGTTATTTTTGTCAATATGGTGTTAATGTGCAGAATAACAATATACGTGTGTTCCTTGAACTAGAAAATTAATATAAGTTTTACATAACTATTCTACGAGTATATTATATTGAACACAAATCATAGTCACTATGCCTTACGAGCTCATTAAATACCCGCGTGTATTTTTCCGTAATTACGGCTAAATTATTATTTAGAAGCACATTGAACATACTATCTTATTTATTTTCTGAGTTAGGACTGGGAGATACAAAGAATACTAGCTCCCGTTCTCCGCGGCATGTTGTAAAAGACTACTAAGGGACTACGGGTATATGAAATCTACTGGCTGATAGGCTAACAACCTGTCACCAATATTGCATATGATATCAAAAGGTCGATATATTTGCTAATAAGTGATCCAGTAGATTTTTTCATGTCTTCAAAGTTCTGTCCACACCGAAAGGGATTAAAGGATGAGAATGAATATGTATGTACATTGAACCCTTTCTTGCGCTTATTAAAAATCAACACTAAAGCCGAACGACTGTGTACATTGAGCCCACTTTTATACTCATAAAAATTTAACACCAAAGCCGAACGACTGGTATTCTTAAACTCCCTTTCAATAAGTATTTGTCTTTTAAATGCTATTCAACGAGAATGTCCGGCGTGTCGGCTGGGAATAATTGCGGCGTGTCGTGGCCCATCCCAAGTGGCGTGTCTCCGTGTCGATCTAACGAGGTGTCGATCGCCTATATCGTGACCAAGTGTCGGCACTCGTTAGGACCTTCCTAGCTTGTCCCAATTCAGCGAGAAAATAAAAATAAATAAACGGTCGCCATGGCAACGAATACAATTGACTGTAGCTTCTCTTACAAACAACATAAAACTTAAACTTCACGACTTGTGTGTACACACTCCCCTTTTTATTGTGGTGGGGTAGTCAGAGGCTTGAGTGCCAATCTTCGAAATTTCGAAGGCAAGTTAGGTATGGGTCACTCGAAGCTCACGTTTCTTTAGATAAACAGCACCCAACATTATACTAGCTATTCCCACGAGGTTTTCCCTCACCGTTAGCTACTGTTAGTTATGTACGTAAATGAAAAACACATAATAAAATTTCATTCATTGGCACATGCCAGATCCAGGATTTGAACCTAGGAACTTTCTCATAAGAAGTCAGAGGTCTTACCCACTGGGCTACAGCCGCTAACAAACCAAACCAAATAAACTTCACTGACATATACACATTTCAGTATACATACATGGTTGTTATAATAACATACTAAGGACGGGGAATGATGTATAACATTTCTATACCCGTTGTATTGGTAGTGGCTGGATGAGGTCCATAATTGATCTCTTGTCGTAAAACCTCGGGAGGTCTAAATTCAGCAGAGGTCTGTGATAGGCTGATTGATGCTTTAGATTGTCTTTAGAAGTGTGATGTAAATTTATGTAACGATAAATAAACAATGCTTTGAAAAAAGCAGCTGGTTGCTTCTCAACTCTTAATTATGACTCGAACAAATTAACGATTACTAATAAAAAACGCGTTCACGACCATTAACTCTTGCGGGGTAGTCAGAGTTTAAGGTGCCTATCTCCGCAATTGCCATCTCCATTTACAAGCACTAACTATTATCTGTTCGGTGAACAGTTCACGATGTTTTCCCTCACCCTATAATTCGATGCAATTCGTAAATGTGTTTTTATTACGAAAATGCATATAGAATTTTCAATGTCATTAAACTTAATTTCATTAAAATTTGAATCCACTGATACAGAATCAAGCCCCAAACAGCTGAGCTACGTCGAATTCGAGTAATAATACTTAGATTTATCTATGCTTTATGGATAGATAAACCTGAAATCAAGATATCGAATGCAGAACGCAGCTGGTAACATTCTATTGAAATACCTGAAGCAAACCAACCTCTACTTTCAGCAAGATTCCACAAAACAATTTACTAGTTCGCGTTTCTAGTATTTTTACTGCACTATTTCGTTCTAGAGTAGAAAGTGTTTGCATGTCTAGGGAACCTAATTAGAGTGCTAAGTCGTGTTGGTCATTGGACTAAAGCGGTTAATGTACTAAAGGTTAAAGGGGCATGTCTGCCACGGAAGGGACTTAGTTAATTGATTTTATATGGTGAGAGACAACTTTTACTTTAGTTAATTAAATAAATAAGCAATAGAATCACATATATTTTAATGCAGAGCACGAGTTTAGGATTTCTTAAACGTTTACTGCCAGTTTAGGTGGTGTGTTCCAAATGTGGAATTTGTTTATTTCAATTAACATATACGTATACTAATTGCACCAATTTCTAAGAAATCCTCGTAGCCTATGATATATGTTTTTATTAACCTTATTATGTATACAGAAAGTATCGTTTCTTACTACCTTTTCCTTATTTATTAAACTTCACTTAATTTAATGATACATAAGCTCCACCTACTGAACTCTACCTTTCCCATATACCTATAAGTAAACCAAACTTACTTAAGCTCTTACGATCTTTGACCCTCTCAGCCGCCATTCAGAATAAATAGAGTCATTTCTTTGTGACATTTGTCTCGGCAAGATTTCAATCTCCGCATTCATTTAGGATTAAGATCTGAGGAGCCATTAGTCCCCTCTTTCAGCTATTATGTTATTCAAGACATGACTGAGAGCGAGTGGGCGTGTACCAAACTCAGTTTAAACGCGCCTCAGTAAAGGTTACTTCTATGTCTCTATTGGAAGGGGGACAGCTTTCATAGTTTTAAGATTTTTACCATGGCTGCTGCAACGTAGCCGAAACGTCGGGTTAATAAAAGTAACTTTATTATTTAAAACCATACGCGATAAGACCCGTTAGTTATTAATCATGGGGAAGCTTTCCTTTGTGTAAGCTGAAATTTCTGTGTATACGACGAACATAATTACTGTGTTCGTCTTATATTACAAACACCCAATAATTTTTGATATGACGTGAAGAATATAAGAAGTTTTATAGATCATATTGGGTAAAGGATTGACCACTATCGGTAATATTCCATAATTTATTGTCTTGTGTGAAGAACAGAAGAGTATGTATGAGAAGGTTAATGGGTGTGTGTGTGAAGTAAGAGAGATTGGCCAGGATCGGTCCAGGTGGCGATCGATATTATCGGCCTATCGTGTTTGGGACGTAGAGGCGTGGATAAACATGTTATTATGTCTTTGTTTACATCAACAAACAAAATTTTATGAAGGGATGTTCAGAAACTTTAAACGTTTTTGTCCAAATCGTGACAGCATAATTTTAATTTACTTCTTCTTTTCATAAGTTAATTTTTCACGTTAATAAAACACGTTAATAAGTCACGTTAATAATAATAAATAATAAATATACATCTAACAGTAGTAGAATATGAGAAATAAATTCGCTGTGAACTATGATCTCCCACTAGCGAAGTACGAGTATTACCATTACTCTACGTACAATCCAATGATATTTAAAGCTGCAGTACGTACCAATTACTACGAATAATAAATGAAAATTGCTGATGGTTTGCAGATCTCGTTTGCTTCATCAAAGTTATTTTGATCCCGTTAGAGATCCAAGTACCCGGATCGCCTAAAAGAGAGATAGAAGCCTAGACCGTGGCATTTGCCTCGATGCATCCACTGTTAAGACTAGCGCACACTCCAACCGGAGCTTCCTTTTGAAATAATAATGTAGGTCTAAAAAAAATTACTCGCAGAAACATTTACCATTATTATTTAAAAATTTTAAAACCTAATTACGAGATAAAAGTAAATGAAGCTAAGAATTTAACCTAAGAGTACATTAAACTAAACTTACTGTCCGCATATACATAGATTAATAAATTCCATTATTTTAGAATTGAAATACCTATAAACGAGAAACTATATACTGTCGTAAACAGGATGCAAGAGGTTACCGTGTAAGTCAACAAAATGTATTCTTATACATATATTGACACATGAAGGTGAGTATTTTGGTTGTTCCTACGACTGCGGAACAAAACCATGTTTAAAATTTTATATATTCATACATACACATCGTGCCTGATTCCCTGTAAAGAGGTAAGCAGAGATCATGAATACCCAGCCGTCCCGATCTTGACAAACCACTTCATTGACACTCATACAAGACCTCTTATACGTAATAACCTATGTAGAAGTATCTTTTTTATTATCATTTAAATGTATTTAATAACAATAATAACGAGTGTCGTCCGCGCTCTAGTCCAAGTACGCCCTTACCTTTAGAGCTTATTTTCCTCGTGTATAATTAGGCAGGCCCCGCCAAGCACCAGCTAGTAGGTAATTGTACATAAAGCACATTTAATTGTAACAGAGCCAGTGTATTTTGAACTACCTGCGCTATGATTGGCTACATGAAATATGGGTGCACGCACGCTTCATGTTGTTCGGGTACTACTTGTAGTTATAGTTAAGTACTTACAGGTAGTGTCTGAGTAGAACTCGAGTTAATTAAAGTCAGAGTTTGTAGGTATGATGAACGAAATGAGTTGGAAGCTTGTTAAATTGTCTGTGGTTTTGGAATTGGTTGTTGTTGTTTTAGTTTGGGAAGGTAATAAGGTGATAATTATATATCTCAATATATTTGCATTTTGGACTTTGTTAGCATTGTTCCCGATACTTAATGAGATATCATATTTCCCTCAACTTTAGCTTTTAAGTTCAAACTCTCTGCCAAATATAACCAGAGTCTGTTAATCTTCTGACTTTTCGACTACGTTATGTACATAATCTAAAATGACAAAGGCCAGATATATAAGTAAAAGTAAGTAAATCTGTACCCCTATGTAGGAAAATGACTGTGATATGTGTGTTTATAACATGAAGCGTATCTTAGACTACCAAATAACTGAGTTTTAGATTAGGGTTTCGTATTATATATTACAACAATTCTAGTTCTATCTCCAACCACTGTTTTACTCTCTCAAACCCCTCTATTATTAATCCCTACACTGTTTTCAGTTCCTGGATCAGACCGTTTCAAATCTCCCTTTAGCAACCTTTTCTATTTTTTAAAACCCGGGTCGGGCTTTGCAAAGGCAGTTCATAACTCAGCCGCTAGATGGGGCTAACCGTGACGCGTAATTGCAAGAGGAGTCACGAATCCAGAGGGTCGTGGGCCCTCCGTCGGCTCACTCCGCTCTACTTTATTCATTTGGCCAACTTTGATTTATGGAAGGCTGAAGCTTGATCGGGGCGAAGGGTTTCGAGCTGTAGCAGATTACTGGATTTGTAGAAGAGGTTTAATGGGTAAACATACGAGTACCATTAGATTCATGTAAATTTGAAGGGAATTAAATGTTATTAGTGTGTTTTTAGTCTCTTTATTTCCTTGTTTTTGGAAAGGAAGTAAGGTTAAGCTTGCATTAAGGGGTTTTTATGATATGAAACTTTCACAAATGTCGCGTATTGGAATTGTAAAAAATAAAATAATAAAACTGTAAAATCTATTTAAAATCGAGAAGAAGGTCATAAAGAAATGGTAGTAATATAAAATTTTATTGAACCACGTATTGATACCTAGTTATCGATACAGGCATTTTTACAATTGTCCCCTTTATAACCCAACTAAGAAACAAGATAGCAGTGCTGCGAATTAGCAATTGTAATCCAGAATCTGCAGTTGTCAACGCAGGAAGTGCCTACGATCTCACATGTAAAACAAGGATAGATGTCAGTTGATACTACTTACTAGACGATCGTTTAAAGACTTAAATTTAATGTGTATTATTGTAATTTTAAAAAATATGGATCAAAATTTAGTAATCATGCTTAGTAACCAAGTAATAAAAAGCTATGACACAATGAAATGTCTCCTAAAAATTTAACAATGGTAATAATGGGATTGAAGTTTATTTCTAGCTTAGATATACATATAGAATATACACTTTATTTATATCTAAGGTGTATAATATATGTACATAACTTCGATATAAATATAGTGACGGTTGTATATTATAAGTAAATAAGGTATTCTATCAATATATAACACAAAAAAAATTATAAAAAAAATTGTTTGTTTATTAACTCAGACAATTTGTGGTTCCATTAACACTTGAATCAATTGCCATATAAAAAACTTTCTACTACTTCTGATACACGATTTCGAACCGATATCAATTGGTCGATAATCACAGACCTCTATAACCTAGATACCGCAAGTGTACGTACTTTGCGTGTCAAAAAGATTACAATTGATCAACCTTTTGACTGCGTTCATTTAGTTCCGTCCCGACCGTCATCGTTGTCGAACGTGAAGTCCTCCTCAGAAAAATGCCTAGTTGTGCCGTAATATCTTGTAAAAACGATTCAAGAAAAGTAAGCCGAGATCATGGAAATATTTCTTTTCACCGGTAAGTAAATTTGTTATTTAATTGTGCGTATTTTATTTATAAATCAATTATTTTATCTTATTTGTGTCTATTACTATGTAAACCACCAAAATACATGTAAATGTGTGCATACTACGTGTTCACATTACATTGCTGCATTTAGTTCCAAAGGTGTTGTATCAGTTCATATAAAGCAAGCAGTGAACACGGAACGATCGATACTTTCAGTGATAGTTGCGCTTCGTGGTACAGAGGTTATTCAATTCAATTTTACCAAATAGGCAAATAGTGTTGTGCACATGAGTCGATTCCAGTTATGGTTGTCGATTCGAATCGATTTCAAAACTACAAATAGGTACTCTAACTGATTAAAATTATAAGAAAATTATGTTTGTAAAATTTGTTCATGTTGTATTTATTTGTTAAGAATTAGAATAACGTAAAGTAAATTTTCATTACAGGTTTCCAAGCGACCCCTATATTAAAGAAAGGTGGATTGATGCTACGGGGCAAATTAATTGGTTTCCAACAAATTACAGTAAAATTTGTTCTGTACATTTTACTGAAAGCAGCTTTACAGAAACAAAAAAGTTTCGACGACTGCATGTCAAAGCGATACCAACCATTAATCACTTGTGTGTACCACTAAGCCAATCATATACCTACTTAATAGTAACTTTAGATTAACTTAAAACTATATTATATAACATAACAATATCTTACATGAATAAACTTTTCATAATCACATTTGAAGTTTTATTTGGCACCAATAATTTGTACTATTATGCGTCGCACTCGCACTTCGTTGAATCGTTTTGATGCGCGAGTGTTTTCCCAACACTAAATCGCCGCTGTGACGTCATAATACCTACGCATATTTCGGCACGCGCGGTTTTCATAGAAATGAGTGCACTTGCGGCATCTAGGGTTATAGAGGTCTGTGTCGATAATCGTCCAGTGTGTACTAGGCTTGCATACGGATTAGCGATACGGGTCGCATGCATATGCAATTTGTTATTCAAACATTGATTGACAGTGTGCCACTGGCAAAACGACTGACGTGACGTCTACGTTATTCTGGTATTTCGTTCAATTTAATTTGAATGCGTTTTCAATTACGCGTCAGGTGGTGGGAAATAATGAGGGAAAGTTTTTAAAATGGTGTTAATATCGATGCATCGACGTTTGGTTTGATTGTTACATTGTAATTATTTGCTAAATTTAGTCGAGAAAGTATTATAGAACACAATCTATTAATTCATTGGTAGGATATTTTAATAAGTCCTCTTACAAGTTAAAGGTACAATTATTCATTCAGGAGGGTATATCCGTTGGTACTAAGACTTTATTTACGCTTTAAGTTTACGAGTGTGTAACATATTTTTAATATTAGATAAAAACTTTCTGTATCATAAGATTCCTTTACTGCACAAAACAAATACCATAAACAACAAACAATATTAACCTAACCTCATACTCAAATCCATGCATAACTTTATAGCTACTTAATAAATCAGTCCCATTAAGTTGCCAACGATAGTTCTAGAATCATTAAACACACTGTAGGTACAGAGTTAGGTTATGCAAGCACAAAAACTTAGGAGAGCGGGCCCTCGCGTCACTCCCGCCATTGTTGTTACAAAAGCGCGGGATTGACCGCCTAGCGCGCGCCAATCGCCGACTCAGGCCCCGCCCTGTGACTGCGGAACTGCGGCTTTCTGACCTTTTGCAGGCATTCAGCCATTAATTACGGCGGGTTTCAGTCTGTGTTATGCCTTAGAATTTCTACTATTTGACTCAGTTTTTGTACCCAGGCAAAGGTTTTTTAATAGACGTTTTTAGGCGACATGGACATGGTAGATGGGATTCGTAATTAGTATTGTTTAGAAGGATATTTCATATTTGGTAACATATTATGTATATTTATAAAAAAAGTAGACCTAAAAGGTCTTTAATGTATAAAGCATCTTACTTGGTTCAAATTCTTTTTTAATAATAATATACACTCATGTAAATAATATTGTATTTACAATTTCGATGTGCGACGATTAGAGTTCCTTGTTACTTATATTAAATATCATTTTTTCGGGATGGACAACCTGTAGTCAGACAACAACATGTAGACATAGAATCTGCTTCGTAACTTTAAGCGTTCATATTGGCGGTTGTGAGTGCATTTTTAAGGAACATTAGTGGCAAGTTGCTAGCCCATTACCCAACATATTCCTTTTAAGCTTAGTCACTTAGTCCCCTTTCCGACATGCCGGGAAAAACAGCGGCTATTTGGGTTTTTTTACGTCCACCCTAGCACGGGAGGTACATATTTTTATTAATATTATTGATTTAAATACAAACTTTACAAACCCGGAAACGCTGAACTAACAAAGGCTGCCAAAGACTGTATTTCTGTTGCCTGTAGGCGTATAACCAAAAATGATTTTCACTACCCAACAATGGCTTATAAACATGTTTAGTGGCCAGTCACCGCAATTTATCACTGTTTGTCTTCTATTCAAATGGCAAGGGATCTACGTGACGCCTCCCAGCCCCACAATTACGTACGTGAGGCGGTTGCTGATCGTCTAGTGCCAGCTTTAGGATCGCATTAATACTCTTTTATCACGAAGGAGTTATTTTAGAGAGATCTAGAGCTGTCTTTGGTTCCATAGAGTAAGAAATGTTATTGAAAAAGGGCGGGAAATTGAGTGCCAAAAATAATTTTGAGATTTTAATTTTCTGAGATTGCTTATCGACAATTTTATGTTTTGTTGTGAGGCATAGCAGGCAAACGCGAGTAATTATAAATAATTTAAGAGCACAGACTGGAAACTTATACTAGAACACCGAAATATTCCATACACTTGTTTTATTATGAAAATTTTGAATGTCTGTTACAATATTGCGATACATACATCGCATATATATACATACATACATCGGGTGCTCCCGGAGGACCAGTGATGCAGCCTAGCTGCATCGTATACTGAGGCAGCACCTTTTCACTGCATCAAGGTTTCCATTTTATTTGAATGTTTGTATTGTGTTCTAATGTAAATTGCAATATGCTGTGAATAAACTATTTTTCTTTCTTTTCTTTCTATACACAAAGAATACCTAAAATGTCTCTCCACTGCTCAAGGACAGACAAGAGTCTCAACCTCATGCTTCGCAAACCAGGAATATCATTTCCGTTTCACCAACAGCCAAAACTACATATTTAGTCCTTATTCTTACTACACCTACAAGTAGACCGTACAGTCTATAGCTCTTAAAATCTAAAGCTGTCTCCACATAGCATAATATATCGTGGTATAATGAAGCCTTGATAGGGAAGGGCTCACGTATTCCAGTATAAGGGAGCCTGCTAATCAGGTCTTTATTAGCAAGTCCCCGCAGCATATCGGCTTAATTGCCGATAGCTATCGGCCACTCACGATGCGGATGTCCCTTTAATTGACTTGAATCACTGCGCAGCCCTACCATGTAGCACCTCCACAATGGAACGAGAATGCTCGTGCCAGTCTAGCGGTACCTTAATTTTGTTTATTTATTTTCGATGCTAATTACATATTAGGAGTATGTTTTTGGTTAAAAAAATCACGTGTTTTAGGCAATGGAATCTTAAGCCTTTGTGTAGCATCTAACTTAACATGCATATTTTAATTATGCAACTCCCGTGCTAGTCTGGGACGTAAAAAGAAAGCTAACTAGAGCCGTTCTCTCCGGCATATCATAGGAGTCATATCGGCCTATCTAAGGGGTAAATTGTATCTATTGGGGATGGGTTAGCAACTTGTCACTATTATGACATCGCAATTCCAATATTAAAAGTGACCTAGGACATATTATATCTCCGAGGTTCTGTCCACCCCGACAGGGATTAAACGACATGAACGTATATGTATGTATGTATGGATAGTATCTATGAAATCATAATTCTTATACGAATTGAACGAAGTTACTCATAGATAACTTAAAAATATTTTCCGGTTGCTAAAATTCCGACATTATTTTATATCTCTATAATCTATAGTAATCTACCTGCTAAAGGCAAAGCTACCAGTAGCATTTCTTTTTTGTATTATAACGAAGTAAGTGTTAATTTAACTAACTTTCTTAACAATAATAATCAATTAAAATACCGTGCCCACAGCAGCCGTTTACCCGTCTTTCCAATTCCATTAATAAACGAATTAACTACCAAATTAAATCAAATACGTTCGTTTACGCACTCCTACATATTATTATGTTGTCGCCGACGGAAATCGTATTGTAATAGGTATTATTTACACCTCATCGCTTGTTTTTAATGTCGGCATAAATCACGGATTGTGGCGATTAGAAATCGTCGTTTATTAATAGATATTGTGCCGAATTGGGCATGGAATAGAGATTGGCATTCAGTAAATACTGACAGTAATATTTTTTATGAATCAAATAACTTTTATTTCAGTCCGTAACCACAGCCGTAATCCTCGCCTCTGTCTAATTGAAATGTTCTTTGATTCGGATTTCGTGGGCCACATTCAAAATCTGAATTGTCGAAGAATAGATAATTATTGGTTTTATGCCTTTTTAGACCCCCAGGTCTTTCCTTAAGGGGTGGTGTGCGATTTTGTTCTAATATTAGTTATTTAGTAAGTTATTTGCTATGTCAGGTCATCAACGTTGAGTATTAAAATAAATTTTATTCTTTATTTCGACTATTATATCTAATTTATTCCCATAAAATATAATATATATTCATCGTTGATTGCCATTATGAATAACAATTATTTTGGTTCCTCAGAGTTTTCGATCATTACAGATGTTTCGTAAATATATATGAATATTCCTGCTTGTAACTAAGCTTTTCACCATAAATGTGTTAATATATAAACAAACGATTGATTCATTGAAAAAAGGATTTTTTCTTTTCGATATTTTATTCCTCTCATTTTCCAGTACTAATAATTCCTGAAGAGAAAATATGATACTTTGGTTTACCAATAATCAGTATTTACTCATTCATCGACCCCATGCCTACCTTGACGTCATTACTTACCACGAGGCTTCATATGACTATGATTGGTGGCTTCAATTTTTGAGTCAATTAGAGAGCTAGAACTAAATGGCACCTAACTAGGCATAAGCAGACTTAATGGGCTGCTGGTCGAGATGGTAATTATACTTGACATATGGTCGGTACAATGGAATATATGTTTTTTATGTAATTCTATATTTAGTCATAGAGTTTTTTAATGCCAGCGGTCAAAGCTATGATTTGATTAGATATAGTTCGATATGATAGCTTTTAATTTGAACTGCTGTGAATTATTAATAAATGATACATAATAAACAAGTATAAAAAAGAACATACAATCTCAAAAAAAACTTATTTTGTGCGTGGTTACCTATTTTATTTCTTCTATAAGTATTTGGGATATTTTATGTTCGTATTTCCTGTATTGAGGAGGATTTAATTAATCGAAAAGACGAGTTAATTCGAACAGTTCGACATTAATATTGGACAGTTATAGCCCCTTGTTGCACATGTTATTAAGTAATCCTTTTATCACGTTACCCTTAATGAAGCATGTTCTTTTACAAACCAAATTGTCTCTTCACCCTTATCTTCCACACTCTTATCACTGCATATACTCCCAAATCATACCACTAAATATCAAAAACCCTCGTTGCCAGCATCATGAACTAGTCACAGCGCTTCCTTAACCCGCGTTGCCATGACCCGGGGTCCTGCGTCGATTTATGGTCAGCCGCACCGAAGCACTCGCTGATCGATCGAACGTGTAATGTGCCTAACGATTCTGAATCTTGAGAAATGGGTGCCGGCCACCTGAGCAAGATTGATCGATGCCTGCCAAAGTTAATTTATTGTTTGCTCTCAATCGTCCCTCGATTCCAATAATTGTAAGAATGCGCCTTTCAATCAATCGGGTGCAACTCTGTAATCGATTTACTGAGGTATCGCTTGATTGGGCTCGATCTGTAAATAGAAAGGGCTATTTAATTTTTAGTTATATTGCTATATTATGGGTATAGAATTAAGTGGAAGCGTAGTTACATAAATATGCTCATTATGAGATATCAATGAAGCAAATGAATCGGAAAATAATAATAATATATAGTCTATATTTATAGTCCTGCTCTTCAAGGAGGTTTTATTAATCTAGGGACCTGTTTACTTATTCCGCTTCAGGAATTCGTATATACCATTTCGCTTCAAGTAGATTTATTGAATAATTCTGAAGGGTTATGTGAACAGAGGTTACACTCGATTCATTAAGCCATTTTAGTAGTGCAATATTTTCCGATCAGCCAATTAAACTTTAGAATCTTCAATGTGGATTGATTTCTTCTATAATATGAGTTTAAATATATTCACGCCTCTACGTCCTAACTAACGGGATAGAAAGGGACACATTTTAAGATCGCTAAGTCTGTATGTTATCACAGCTTCAATTAAAGTGGAAATTTTATATAACCTGCTAAATAGGTTGAAGCAGTTAAAACTCCTTTAAATATCGGATAGATAGTAAAACCTTTTTATTAAGATTGTTTCTGGATAATAATCAATTATTTTACTCATTATAACAAGCTGGCTTATCGTTAATATTATGAGCAATTGCGATATTATTAAAACAAGAGCGAGATTTTATGCAATGAAATTTTAGTGTAAATAAGCTTCGCTAGTTTCAATACGCTAGTTTAATTATGAGCTACGTAAATTATAACTATTGGCTTGAAATACGTGAATTGATATTATTTATGCAGAATTCATGGTTGTACAGTTCGGTATTTGTGTTGTGTGATAATTGTGTATGTAGGTTGTAATAATATCTGTTTCATCTTTCTAGATGTATGTATTAGTTATCCATATTAAAGATATTCATTTTAACCAAATGTATATGAATGTATTTCAACAACAACCTACAAATTTATGATACATACATTTCTTTTGATCCCAGAACCGAAAGAATAGAAAGAACTTCGGAGATCAAACAAAACAAAGGAAAACATCTTCTGAGTCACTTTTTGGCATGATTTGGGGCATGTTGCTAGCGCATCGCTCAATACTTTCGACCCCTTGTCCCTTAGTCGCCTCCGGCGTCTCGTTTTTACCAGCTAGTACGGGACTAAACGATGCTAAATAAATAGTATCCAATTTTTAGTCATCTCTTACAACGTCTTTCACTCTTACAGCAACTAGTAAATTCTAATCAATAAAGTCTAAATAGAAAAACTATTCGCACATTCCATTTGAATACCAGATCAGAACAAAGAATTCAGTACCAAAATTTCAGGAGCAGATACTCAAATGCATTAAAGAGGTTCTGTTTCCCGATGGAATGTCTCGATAATGTTTGAAGCGATCTATTGTTGGTCTAAAGAATGCACTGTTTCTACCCTGAGTCGATGACTCGTGAAATTTACTGTCATCACGACACGACGTTCCTTGGATACTAATAATGAAACTGTGGAACAATTATTCTGTTTGGATTGCTATAAACGGGATAGAGTTTATGTGGGAGGTTTGTTATGACTGGTATCCATGCTAAGTTTGTATCTATTAAATTTAAATGGCTTGACGTTTGCTTCTAGTTTTAGAGGTAGAGTTAAAAAGTTAACTATTCTTCTGTTTTCTGGTCTAGTCCTTAATAAAGTAGCGCCTTAAGTATGAATAGCGGTGAGACAAGAGTTTTAAAAACATACAAAATGAAATTTTGTGTCCTGAATAAGCCGAAGCCTGCTTTGAGAGGGATTTTACCTATTCTTATGGATAAAAAATATATGTGCTACACCAACCCATAAAACATTATATATCCTCCTCACTAACTAAACAGACTCGGAACTTTCAGAGACAAATTGGACCACCTTATTACTAGTCAATAGACAAAAATAGTGACGCTTATATTCCTATTGTTCTAAAAAGCAGTGGTTAGACTAAACTGATTAAACTCATTAAATGGGGTTCATAGCACGCGGTCGTGTCGTGCCGATTACCCCTTAACCCGGCCCGTCTAATAGACATGTTCTTTGTTTCGCTGCTATTTGTTCCCGACCTTAACGAGAGTAACCCCGCCTGACATTGCCCGATAGATCGGTATCGGCCAATAATGAATACGCCATACCATTTCAAACTGCACTCTCCGCACTTCGTTAGGCCTCTACGTGATTGCCAGCTTGTCTTGCTTGCTTGCTGCGAATTGAGAGTAGATTCGGGTTGGTGTAATAACTATTTAAGTCGTACAAAGATAAATGAAGAAGCAATGCGTATTTGAGCTAATATTATTGTATTAACGTCGTGTGATGGCTTGATAATTTTTATATAAGAAATGTGAACCTGCTTTGCAATATTTAAAAACAACGACGGACTCACAACCTCTCACTTTGCTTAATTTATACAACCTAAAGTTATAGACTATTGTTAATTATTAATGTATAAAAATAACACATTATAGACCAATTCTTGTAAGATTATAATAACAGATACGTTCACATCCTTCCCAAACTACCTCCCAGTTCATATTCGCAATCGATAGATACAGCATTCGCTATTAGAATGGCCGTTTCCCCGAGGTGGTCCCAGTATTATTCAATACCTACTGTACGCCGCATAAATCACTGCTTTTTACCTTCCTGCATACATCATGGGCCGACGACATTCTTAATGAAACGACTGTGGCTGTCTACCGCATTGAATGTCGCTGGATGGGCATAAAAAAGCTCTTTTATTAACATTTTACGGGATGTTAACTGTGCCATAAAAAGGCGATTAAATTTCGGAGGCTGGTTATTATAACTGTCTTTTTTATGATAGTGATGGGTAGGTTTTGGCATTAGTATATACTTAGGTAAGTGGGTTTGTTCTGTCGTTATAAGTACGAGTAAGTGAATGATTACATTTTCATTTTAAAATGTGATCGCATCATTATTTGATGTATTTCTACGCGAAATTAATGATCTGATAATTATAAGTACAATTCAATTTAAAATGTTACCGCAACAATTTAAATTTTGATGAATTTCTACGAAGAAGTGATGAACTGATGTAAAACAAGAAGTACACATTTAGATTGAGAACTAGAACATGTACTAATTATTATACGTACATATGTTACAATTATAAATATTACCTACATAACTACATATCAATAACAATAGAAACAAGGCATACAAATCACATCGTAAAATCAAAATAAATCTGGCCATGTTTCTAAATACCATTATAGTAAAATTTTGACCAAATATCGAGATATAAATATGAGAAATAAAGTACCTAGTATAACCTGTTCTTAATCCCAACACTAGCCTACATGTTCCGAGTATCTCATCTTGACAAATTATTTAATGGCGTTATGATATAGGAGAGCGTCGGAAGTAGGTTCGCTAAACCGTTACCATGGCAACGCTTACTTAGGATCGAGCAAGCACTTAAGTTTGTGATAAGCACGGCCATAGAGGTAAAGAGAGATAAAGGTTACTTAGAAAACTTAGTATAACAGTTTAGGATACACTTGTAATAGTTTAGTAACAAGTAAGGATACATTTACGTGAGGAAACCTACCTGCACCCGAACAGGTAATAGTCAGTGCTTGTAAATGGCGACATGGCTTATCACCTGTCACATTGATTACTGACTCTCTGGTCAACACGTGGGTTCGAGGTGGCCATATAATTACTACCTTCGCAATTGCGGAGATGGACACCTGAACCTCTGACTACCCCGCAAGGGTTAATAGTCGTGAACGCGTTTGTTTTGTTTTTGTAAGGATATATTTCTTATAATTCAAGTTTATAATAAGTTTATTTGTCCTAACAATATACACAACTTAACAGGCATGAACCCAATAATTTTGTATACATGTTGAACAAGTATGTATAAATCAAATGTATTTAATGTACTTTTCATCATTCGTCTTTTGTATCATTTTTACGGTAAGGACAAATATTATGACATACCCTATGTACGTAGTGATACTATAAATACTGTGATATTTGGAAAAAAACCGACACTAAGATAGTTTAAATATTATGGTGACATGAAACACTACCTGTCACGTAAAATATTAGTTCTACGTCTATAAATCATTTACTACACAGTTGTCAACATGTATATGAGCAACTTTCACTACACACCATAAACAACCTGCCGATTTCTTTATTATCCCTAATATTCGATAATGTATCGATACCTCACCTACGATACGAATCGATAAATATCATTACCATATTCAATATGTTGTCAATATTTTTATGGGCTACTAAAATTGATTGAGGTTCACACTTTGTATCCGACAGAGTATCGCGTTGCAGAGGTTAACAGGCTGATCCCATCATAACGTGTTCGGGCAATGTACCGGCGATTTGTCGGGATTTACGTAAAGTTTGAAATTGCCTCTAAACTGTGTAGGGAAGGGAGTGTGGCTTTTTAGAGACGATACTTTTTGTGATAGAGATGTGACATGTCATGTATGTATAATGATTCGATATATTGAAGTTTGGTATTAAGTTAATTTTGTGGTGATTATTGATGTATTTATTTATAACAAACGTTAAAAGAAAAAGTTGGTATATTGTATAGTAACAATATTAGTTTATTTAAAGTGTGCATTTTGTTAATACACAATTTTTATAATTCTAGTATATCTACCGACCTATCTTTTAATACATTTCAATAACGAAGTAAAACATAGAAATTAATCCGATGATCTTTATAATGTAGAAAGCGTATATTTATTTCATAGAACAATTTACGACTTGGATATTTAAGGAAATTTGATACGAGAACAAAGTTTCCTATCCGAGTATTGTATTTCATGGAGACCATAAAATAATTGAAAGTAGGTCAGTAAGTATATGGATCAGTAAATACTCATTTAAAAGTTATAAAATATTACCCTATAGTATATTTAATGACTATACTAATTTACAAATTTTAGGTCGTGAAGTGTTATTAAAAATATACCTAACCCAAGTTTTATTAGTACTTTCAGTGAGCATGTCGTGAGAAAAGATTACGTTTTTAATATCCAAAAGCCAATACAGTATGAAAGTTACAAAGGTGGCTTTTAAAGTAAACCTTTAGTACTCATCAACTGTACAAATCACATACAATTTCTCTCATAATCGATACAAAACGAATACTGGAACTAAAATTACAGTAACACAACAATATCGCCTAACTAAAGTTTCATTAAGGCTGCGAATAAAATTTTATCTTCATGATAAAGTCGATGCGGCGAAAATCTTTGTACCTAAATGGATACTTCTGGAATTTTTATGTAGTCTCTTACTGAACATTACTGCATTGACCGCAAAATGTATTGGAATGGACAGTATAATTTTTACTTTTTAACTTTGACTCTAGATGGGGTTATGAGTACGTTGATGTACGGATGTACAATGATTTAAGTACTAAACTTTATCGACTGAGTTATTTTCTAAACTTCATAAAACTTCGTCGTCAATATTTTAATGATTGTAATATGATGGGAATATCTTGTATTAAAATTTACGATTACAGACTCAGTTTATATGAAATGTTTTTTGTGTAATAATTAAACAAACATTATTATCTATTTTCTATATAGTTAGACGTTTAAATGTCGATTTATTTACATAACGTGTACAACCGATGCACGACTCCAAATAACACCAAAAAAATAAAAAGAATAAACACTTGATTACAATGTTGAAAATATCCAACAAGGTAAGTTTTAGGCACTAAATTTCCGTTCAGATTAACATAAGCATCTCTCTGTCGCCTTTTAATTTGATACTAACGGTGTCCCCGTTCACTCGATTATTAACTCTGAACGTCCGTTATTGTTTTGAGCGACATTAATATTTATCCAGTTTTGTTATTTATGGTTATGGACACTATTTAGACCTATAACGTGTTGGAACGAGCTGTTTTTGGATGCTTTCGTATGAGGTGGGTGTTTAAAGTGTAAAGTTTTACAAGTAATATGGGTGGAACGTATTTTGGGTCGGGTTTCGTGTGAAGTGAAGGGTTTGCAGATTCGGTGCTTTTATGTTTTGTATTGGGTGTTTTGTAAAAATGTATCTGCGTATGACCAAAATACATACTTATTATTATCACGTCACGAACAGTCAAGGCAAGTAATTCGTATGTTACTTTAACTTTTGACATATTCGAATCTAACATAAAATAATCTCATAAAATCTCATTTAGTCGGTGTTTCAAGTTATGGAAATTTATAACGCAAGAAAAAATAATACAATAAATATTATATTCTCGTACAGGTTGACTAAATTTCAGTGGATTAAGTCAGGATTGGTGGCTCACATATTGTAATGAGAAACAGTCACTACGTATACGCATATACAGTTATAATTAAGCTTATCAGTTTGTTTGTACGATCCATGTAATTTGCCCGCAGTTATTAGGCTTGCAATTTACAATAAAACCACGGGCCCTGGACCTACTTTACCGTAATTCATGCCCAAGCTAGTTACGGGTCAGGCTGCCTCCTCCCATAATGAATTATCTAAGTATTAATGAATAAATAGCCCGTAAAATAGTTTTACGAGAGAGCTGCCTTCGAAGCGAATGTTCAATTAAATGATACAATCGCAAAGGAGGGGACGGGGCGCAGCACTAGTCTTATAATAAGCGGGAATAAATGAGTACAAAGATTGGAAGGTGGGAATAGAATGGGATGGAGTAGCTGCCTTTCTATGTATGGTAAAGACTATGGGGATTAATTTCGGATGCTAACAACTCATTAATTGTAGAAAAATAATAATGTTGTATAGCTATTATTTCAACGAACAAAAAAGCATCATAGCAAAAATACTGTATTGGAAACCAAAATAACACAGTCCAAATCCAAACCTAACCTTTATTTCGGTGTATATTTCAATATTTTTGATGTAATTTAGTTAATTTATATGTTATATTGTAATAATTATTGAAGCTACAACAAGAAAAACGAACTATAGAACTAAAGGTTTGCTTATAGTCTTTGTATTTCAATACTTATAAATAAAGTCAGTGTATTCAAATTTGTATTGTATAGAAATACAGCCCATGGTAGCTGACTATCAGTTGAACCTATTAATAACAGATAGGTTCCATCGTCGCCGATAGAGACATTAAGTAAAGATGCATGTATGATGTAAAGTAGTCTTAAGTAAAAGAAAGATAACTAAAGTTAACTGTTTCGCTTAATAAAAGAGATAACTTAAGTGGTCCAAAGCAAGAAACGGGAATAAAGATTTGGGTACAATTAACTCGAAACTGGTTTGGTTATCGTGGTGCGTTGTTTTATGTGACGGAAGCGGTGTTGAGGCTTTGGGCTATGAAATGAAGTGTGGCTTCATTCATTGATGTTTCATTCATAATTTAAGATGGATTTGGTAAGATAGAAACAGAATGATGTATAAAAAGGTTAAATGGTGTGAGTGAAGGAAGAGATTTGTCAGGATCGTTCCAGGTGGTGATGCTGGAAATCAATAGTCTATAATATCTATCCCGTTAGGGACGTAGAGGCGTAAATATATGTATGTATTAAAGTTAGAAAGGTTAGATAGAAGCTTGAAAGATTATCTTTACTATGAGGTTCAATTGAAAAATAAGGCAGGTCTAGAGTATATAGCTGTTAAAGATAAATACTATTTAAGTAATATGAGAACGCTTTCTCACGACGTTAACTTTCATCGTAACTTGAAAAACAATAAGGGTATATTAAACCATCACTATCAGTTCGAGATTCATGACTTTATCAGGAAAGCCATCCGTCTATATTGACAGATTGTTTAAAGATACCATAGACAACTCTGAAAATGGAGTAACCTATCACGACGTACTGTTGCGTCGTAGATCCCTAATTAAGGGACAATTTGTTCGGCGTTGTACTATGACAAAGTGGCTCGTTAGCTCGGGATCTTATCAGACCATCTACACCGATACCGGTTGGATACCGGGGCTGGCGAGACCGATAGGGATTTTTAACAGATCGCCGAGACCCGAACATCGATCATGGCTCTGTTTTGCTGCTGCACGGGTGCTCCAAGCAATTAGTGCGGCTGCATTGTTTGGTACTGAGACAGGGTCTATTATCGACAGATTGCTTAAATTATGAAGTAATTTTTAATCTTATTAATATGCATAAAGAATCAAATAGCAATGGAAACAAGCGTACACTTAATATCATTTTATGCAATATTATAATATCTTGTACAGTGTTTACTTCTATGTCTTGATAACTAAGATGGACTATTTAATAAGACCTGAGTAGATCTTAAGCCATTAAAACGAATAGTTCTCATTATTGCTGAGCCGAAGAAAGTATCAATTCAAAACCTTGTTTATAGGTAAATGCTCTAGTTTCAATTCTAATTATTCATTGTAGGAAGGTATAATCACATTTAATTATACCTTATAATAAAGCTTACTTATCAAATCAAATTTTACTGAAGTACGTATCTATCTGAAACGAAACTAGTAACCCGATGAAAGAGAAATCAGGTAAAGAAGTAACAAATTAATCGGCTCGATAGGTGGGTCCTCCCACGCGATCGTACATTCAATGTCCACTAATGTCCAACACGCCGGGATGTCGTCACGTTGTTTGTCTATGATTTGTGCCTCTCTATGACATTTAGCACCTATTTTTATTGCCTACACGTGTGTTCGTTAACCTAGAGAATTTACTTAGTTTAGGTTTCAGTATAACTGTTCTTGTTCGAAGTGTAAGGTTACAGGTATTAAGTTACGAATGGTTTTGGATGTGTGCTAATGTGTGAGAAAACAAATATAGGTTTCCCGTTTTTATAGTTTCTAGATTGTTATTAATGAGGCGACAAATTCGTGAATTTGTTATTAATATGATTTAAGCGCTGTTGATGCGAATCTTTATTTGTACGGTTCATAATTTATTTTTAATTTATTAGTTTATGCTTCAACTTGACCTAGAATATGAATTATTGTAGAAAATTATGTATGTAAATTATTAATTTAGAATTTCAAGTTTACGTAAATGAACCTTAATGCTAATTTGCCAATGTCAATGACTTTACATCAATGGTAATGTCCGCTACTGACACATAATGTAATTAGTTAGATTCAAATCAGTAGCTTTTGTTTGTTCATATGTTGTAATATAACTAAAAGCACGGAAAAACCGTTTTCAGTTAGTATTCCGTCAGTTTCCGTATTCTAAAGATAATGTTAAATAACTTATGTTAAATGTAACTAACTTTTATAATATTCCACTAATGCGCGTCACATTGAGATCCTAAGAACTATTGAGAATAAAACTCAGCCAGTTTCGACATAGAAAAACGTAGGTGATTTTCATCCGGGATATATTAGGCAATTTATAAATAAAAAAGAAAGAACACTAACTCCACAAAAACTCGCGCATAATACCAGATATATACCGCATAGAGAACCCATAGCCAATACGTTTCCTTGCCGGGTAATATGAGCGAGAGTTCGCAAAGTTCCCGAGATAATTCATTGGACAGAGCTCGGTTGCGGGCGATTTATTCACAGCAGTCGCATCTCGGGCCGCGTTCCGAGATAAGTGCACGTAAACATTTAAGCGAAACACGCCAGCGCCTGTCTAATAGCTGGACGTCCGTGGTATTACTCCCGAGTATTTGCGATCGGCGCCGATTCTGCTAGCGGGGAGGAGCGCGTCACGCGAGCGGTGAGGTTGGCGTAAGATGATGGTTGAAAAAGGTGTGTTGGTTGTGTTATGTAGGTTGTTTGGTTGCGTGGTTTCTACAAATAGCGTAGTTTCTAGGAAGAACCTATGTTCTACTACTAAAGATAAGATCGGGAATAAGAATAGTGGGCACATACATTTGCTAAATATACATATACAGATAAAGAGCGTAAGAAGCAAATATAAATTGTATTTCCTCATGTTTGATGTATAACAACGATGACTCAACTCATTAGCCATTATTCTAAGTAAATATTAATCTATATAAATATATACATGAAGTATAGTTGTTTTAAAACAATTTAATGATTCACACTATATTATAATTAAAAGGTACAACTTAAATTTATCAAAGTACCTCATAAATTTCTTTCCACCTAAAGTCCTAGAAGGAGAATCGGCGCCTAGCTCCAAGTAACGGTGTGCTGCTTCAAGTGACCTTTGGCCCGCCGCGGCTGAGGCTGCACGAGTCCCCCGCACGCCAGACGAGAGCCACAATCAAAAAATGGAGCTCAAGGAGCCATTGTTCCTTCCACCAATCGTGGGAGCGCTGATTGAAAGCTCCCACCGCCAGACTGACGCTGGTGAAGTATTGTGGCGGTTGGAAGTTGGGTTTTTGAATGTTTGGGGGAGAACATAAGGTTGGTTCTTAGGAACAGGTGTTGTTAGGATTGAGATTCGTGGTGCACTTGATATCTGAAATATTATCTATAAAAATATTTCAATAAATTGCGAGATAAAATTTGAGTTTAGCGAAAAATAAGTTGTAACACCTCATGTTAGTTGATTTATAACTCGCCAAAGCGCCAAGCGAACATTGGTAAATGATACCAAACGTGCAGTGAACCATAAACTGTAGCCAGATATGTATAAATCTAGTCGCAGCCACCCTATGATCTCGGCTGGTATCCGATCGCCGCCACATGATCATTGCAATAAGTTGCGCCGCATCGGGCATAAACTCCTTTAATTCCTGGATCTGCTTCGGCGTGCGTTCGTGTTGATGTAGCTGCGCGGGGCGGTGGCGTCCACAACACGCTCTGCATCACCTCACTATATCTATTCCCGCCGGTGAATATATTGTGCCGTTTTGTTTATTTATCGCGACGCAGGCGGCTGTAGCTGCCGCGCTATCGGTCACGATTCACACCTATAATGCGATCAATTGATTGTCCTTACAACGGTGCTTGATTTGTAGCGCTCTGTCGCAGCGAAATGTGCTCGCCTCGATAATGGGCTGCCGGTCCCATTCGAGCTCCTATCTAGGTAATATGCATCTTCGATTCCGCATCTCGGATGGGCCGAGCTCGACGGATGGGTTCCGGGACCGCGAACGGTTGTCTATCGACAGGGGAGATGTTAGACGTCGCGTTTCCTTTATCCATATGCAGATCGATCGCAATCGGGATGCGAGTAGCGCGGGGGCCCCGTTGGGGTTATAAAACACGCGTCTTGTCGTCGGTGATGTCCCGCTATCGCTTTACAGTTTCCTGCGGATCTGCGCGGCGGATCGTGCGACTGGCCCGTCGTGGCGGTCGCTCCGTGGCGCTCGTTGTGTATGCGCCGCGCGTCCGCCCTGACAAATGGTCACGCGCAGCGCAGCGCCGCGCCTCATCAAGCGCTGCTACAAACAAACAAACATTAATAGGATTACGTTGTGAAAGCCCTAATCTCGGATGAGTGATCTCGCTGCGTCTCTGCTGTTAGAATCGTAATGACTCTTTTGTGCGCTCAAAGAGGGCGGACGCCGACGCACTCCGAAAGGCTGCGCTTATTGAAACGCGAGCGACGCTCATAACTCTTTGTCTTAAAAAGTATTTCGATCGACTAATGACGCTTAATTGTAATATGTTGATCGTTTCTTGATTTATGGGCCGATTACGCGTATACAAAAACGTCGGGGCCTTTGTCTGTGCGCAATACAATGCACAATTTGTCTGTCGCGCGTCCACACGTCCGCCGCTACTTTCGACCTCTCGTTGCTCCGCCGGAGTAATTGATATCTGTTTCCAAAGTACGTGCTCCTGCTTCTCGTAATCGCCGCGTAATTAGCCACTGACAAGGAAATTGTCGCTGCAACCTTATTAACTCACCCATGCGAGCATCGACGGCGAAAAATTCGAAACTGTTTGGCCATGTTTAATGAGTGATTTCATACGAATTACCATCTTGTGCATTGCTATAATTTCTAGGTAGGACCGGTATTTATTAAAATGATCGAGAGGCAAAAAAACTAGGTGGTTCGGCCTCCCATTTCAAAATGGCTCTGTGGAAGGCGACGGCATGCGCTGGCTCCGGCGCATTGTTCCGCTGCATGCAATAAAGGCAGCGAGTCAGAGGCGAATAAACAATAATTATGGGCGTCGATTTAAAATGCGAATGGAAATGAAACGGTCGTCTCTCGGTCGTCGGGCCAATTAAGTGCATGCAAATATGTCGCAGCTCCTGCCGCCGGAGCCCTTGTGAAGCACCGAAGCCCGCGTGTGTCACACGTGATGCTATGGCCCGCGAAGGTGTAATTTAGACGTATCGTCATTAAGCCTCGTGATTTTAATTGACTGACAACGCGGCACGCATAATGAAACGGAGGCTCAAAAATGAAATCGCCATTTTTGAGTTGACGATACGATACTCTCGTATTACCTAAATTTTTGTTTTTGTTGCAGCTTGTTATGATACTCCGCCCAATCCTGTTTGCTTTAAAAGGGGATTATTTTATGTTTGCGTGGACCTTATAAATTATAATGTGATTCTGTATTCGTGATTATACGTATATCGTAATATGGTTCGTCACTGATTAATTAAACTTTTTGCACAATTATTCTTTTTTATTATAAAATGTCGACAAAAACTTCCATCTGAAGCATTTGTGATCACTACTTATAAGTTTTTTTAGTAAATATCTTAACAGCAATTTATCTTGTTAATCTTTTTTACATTATTCTTTCAATAAGATCATTGTCTGGTCCACGTTTACTTTTTATTAATGAAGATATTTATATTTTGCCCGTTTTCACATACTTATTGACTTAATTGAATTATTGCTATTATTATTTATAAACTAGCTGTCTTTCCATCAGGTCTGTTGAAAACTTACATCATCATAGAACACATAAAGCACTGTAAACGATTGCTTCATAGATAGAAATCGCTAAACCTATTTTCCCTTCGCGTACAAGCGTGTAAGCGAAAGGCATACACATTCGACATTTATAGTACTCTAATGCTACCTACCATTACTATGTACACATACTCGTATTTACATGTTATATCTCTTTTCAAGTGGACAGAATCTTAGTTTCATAATATGTTCTCGGCTAATTAAAAATTACTATAGTGTTTGTACGTTCAGCCCAAAAAATATCGTTTTATTGCCTCCAAGCGAGAAAGAAAAGCTAATTCTTTGAGTTCTATTTACGTTCGCACCACTTGTGACTTTGGGTGTTGACTATTTGGTGAAAAGTCGGTACAAAATGGGTATAACTGAACTACCTAGTCATAGTAGAAATGGACAAACAATCTTCTGTCTCACAAGTATATTATTGTAAAGTGTATGCATGTAAATATTGTACGACATAAACGTTGACGAGCACCAACTTTTGAAAGGTAGTTTTTAGTTAGGTAGTTCATTATCATAGATAGATCAGATAGTCAGAACCTAACTGACTATCACCTTTTTCCTTATCATTCATTCGAAATTAAACTGCGAAAACGTGCGTAGAATTGCAGTACAGTCTAGAGGCATGAGTATATTCTCGTGAGATTGCACCCGCGTCGTTCCTCGCTCTTCCTCAACACCTCAAGCAACCGAACAAACGCTTACTGACTTATGTATGTAATATCGTATGAAACGTTGAAAAATGCCTCCAATGAGTCAGTGCCTGGTATGCGGAGAAACGCACCAAGGCCAGGGTTTTGGCAACATGTTTAATTGTGGAACAGCTTATCTTCGGCTGCGGCAATCATCTTCGCGGCGGGGCGTCTGCTTGCGTGTAACCACGGCCTTATTCTGGATATGTACTGACGATTTGGCTTGCGTTAGTCAACGAGTTACATAGATACAGTTTTACATACAGTACACAGGTTTTGTGATCCTTATAATTGAATAAAAAGATTTCATTTCACAGCGATGCTCAAATCAGATAATTATGATGTACCGTTCAATTAGCTAATAAAATTGAAGCTTTTATTGAGTTAGTTTTACATTTGTACTCTTCGATACATCTTCTTTATACATGTATACCTTTCGAGGTATTTAAAGGTCCAGTAGCTATCATGTACTGCAATTTCTGCGATGGTGTCAGAATGTTTGAAATTTATAGGCATTGGTCCACCTACTATGATTTTGTAATACCTACTTCGAGATATATCCGAGCATTCTTAAGATGTATATTTTGTTTTATTTTGCAAGACCGATGTGATCATATTATTTACACTGCGACTAGATAGTTGAAACTTTGTATTACATTTGACACTTTAATGACTTTTTTTATAAGTTTTTCCATTACGGACCCTTCTTAAACTTTCTGCTAGCTTATATATCCTCATTAATATTTATACAAAACAGTTTCGTGTTTTCAGAATAAGGCTTTGATGCACCGGACACAACGATAAGCGTTTAATACAAAATTACTTTTCCTTTTGTTTACGACAGCTTTCTACTAACGTTGTGATTTGAAGATTTCAACTAACTAATACCAACTAGATAAGTAATAGTTTTAGAATGAAAATTTATTATTTTATTAATTCAAACCTTTTTTACAATTTATCTTATGTTTATTGGTAGTCGGTAGACGGTTAATTTTAAGAGACAATCAGTATTAGACAAATGTTTTGACTTTCAATTGATGTATTGTACTAGTACTTATGTGAATAAAAAGATTGGAATTGATTTCATAAATTATTTTAACTAAAGACCAAGTAGGTCCTGTGTATAATTTTAAGTTATTTATATATGTATATGTAAGTGAAACTTATCATTCACTTATTCAATGGAGTTTTCTGGCAGCAAAAGTTATACTTTGTTTATTAAAGTAATTGATATAAAAAGTCTCATTTTCCGAAACTCTCATGCAGATATTCTAACGATGTTTCTCCTCACACAAGAACTTTTTGTATCTCCATGTTGCAGTACTATTGGATTCGAAATATTTGGACTATGTACCCTATTCTGTGTAACAATAGACACAAAAATGCTCTCTCATTATCATACAGGATTCACGATTTCCTTATTGTATACCAAAGGCTTGTTTGGTCAAACGTTGAGTTACTTACGATATAAAAATTCGAGTTTCTTATTTTAAAAAATCCTGTGTATCTGTGAAATACTACGGTGAGGGAAAACATTTCGTGAGGAGACCTTCCTGTTCCCCGACAGGTAATAGTCACTGTTTGTAAATGGCGCCATGGCTTAACACCTGTCACATTGAGTGCTGACTATCTGGTCAATACGAGGGTTTGAGGTGGCCATAGAATTACTTACTTCGCGATTGCAAAGATGGACACCTGCACCTCTGACTACCCCGCTAGGGTTAATGGTCGTGAACGCATTTGTTTTTTTGTCTAATAAAGTTGAGTTACTTTTGTGAAAAACCAATACAAAACAGACAAACGTTTTCACGTAAACGTTTAAACGTTTTCGCGTAGTAAGAAGTTCGGATGTCCATCTTCGCAATTGCGGAGTAAGTAATCCTCTTTAAGTTGGAACTTCAGTAAAATGTAAGCAGGTTTTAGCTTGACTTGTGTGGCAGTTATTTTTACATTATTGTTTGTATTGAGTGATTGATCGATCATTTTTCACGTGTGTATGAGGAGGTAAATGACTGTCAATGAAGTGAAAGTGGTTTACTCGGAACCGGACAGAAGGGGATCCACGATATCTGCCTCTACAGGAAAACTGGCGTGATGTGTATAATATGTGTGATGTGATTGATGGGTGTGTGTGTGTAATATGTGACTTAATAAGAATCTATTTGCTCTAGTCGTTTTCCGATAACTCAGTCGTTTGAGCATACTTATTGCTTGATTGCACGTTTATGCTGATCTTTAATCACTCGAGTTTAGTGAGAGTATTAAAAGGCATCTATTAGCATTTGAGAAACGCTTTCTAACCTACGGCGACCCACATCAATTGTGATTTAAGAACACTAAACAATTCCTATCATAATGCATAGTCATGCAAATACAAAATAACATACATATGTAGGTATATTTAAACATTTCATATCTCTTTCTGAGCTGTCAGGACCTGTTCTATATAACATCTCAACACCAATATTCATACTAAAAGTGACCTTGGAGATATTTTCGTCTCCAATGTTCTGTCCACCTTGGAAGGGATTAGAACTTGAATGTATATGTTACCGGCTAAACCCGATTTTAGGACAAACTTTTAGTTTGGCCTAGGCTAAACTAGTTTTTCCTACTAACCTAACCTTACTTGTTAATTCTAACCTTATCAGCCAAGGACCAAAGTAGTTTGTCCTGAAATCGGGTTTGGCCGATAATATATATGTAGCACAGGACTCATTAAGAATATGAGTGCAATTCCATTTACTCTTTTCCCCGCGACAGAAGTCCAACATTCCATCCCCGTTGGGCACTTCCATAAAACTGCGCGCATTCCATTTTCGATTCCAGCCTCGTGTAAGGTAGTAAATGCTCGTATTTCGTCGAAGAGTCATTGTTGGGAACAAGCTATTGTGCTGTGCTGTGTTCCCATTGACCTTTCATCCCGGACATTTTGTAATTTTCTGAAATGCATGCGATGAATTGCTACTCCGAGTGGATTGGACCTTTTGAATAGCAATCGATGGATATGAGTATCGTTTCATATCTGGTTAAGAAGCGTACATTGAAAGTCTGTAAACTACCTGGTGGCTAAACCCACTAATGCTTTTTGCAATATATCAGTTCAATATCAGATCAGTAATAGTGTGACGGATCGATCCTGACAAATCTCTCTTCCTTCACTCACACCAATTAACCTTCTCAAACATCTTCTGTTCATCACACTACGTACGCCTGCCTTGAGAATAATGTCTCCAATTTGATCAGTATGTTTTAATATATATCATAAGTATTATATAGTTTAAGACCTTACTTGCAACTGTGACTATGACAAAAAGACAAAGGCGTTCACGCCCATTAACCCTTGCGGGGTAGTCAGAGGTCAGCTTTCTATGTCCGCAAACACGGAGGTAGTAATTCTATGGCCACCTCGAATCCACGTGTTGGCCAGATAGTCAGTACTCAATATGATACGTGGTAAGTCATGTCGCCGTTCGGGGAACAGGTAGGTTTCCTTACAATGTTTTCTCTCATTGTAGTACCCGATGCATATCGTAAATGTATTTTTATTACAAAAATGTACATAGAAATTCATTAAACTACTTCGTTTGCTACATGCTCAGGCGGGATTTGAAAGTTAACGGTAAAGATGCGTGTGTTATGTTTTTCTAAGTTCAATGTTACTGGCCAGGTGACAAATGACACCTATTGACATCAGTTAAACAAAGATTTGTCTTGTAACGTCCACCATTTTTCTGTCCTCATGAATAATTCAACCTCCATCTATCGAACCTCTTTCCTTATTTATATTTTTTCTCTTCGTTTCAGCCAGTATTTCTAAGTCCCTAATTAGGAAATTCAATCAAGGCTTAACGACATTCATTTATAATATTAGATAGAATCCCGCTGTGATTGGTTTGTTATTGCTAATTTTCATAACTACTGGGTTGTGAGGTATTTTTATTGATGATATCTACGTATATCTAGGCTATAGTAACGGAAGGGGTATTGTGAAATGTGAAGCTTTTATCATGTTCTAATGAATAATGATTAAATTTACTGTAAACAGCTTTTTTACAAAGTGCCAATAATTTAATTAGTTTATACTAATGACTGAATTTTTGTATAAGTGATTGTATGATCCTTATAATGAATAAAAAGATTTTCATTTCATCACATAACAATGTGTTAAACGCGACTGTATACGCTTTTGAGGTATAGAGATTTATTTTATCAACAAAAGCATTTTCATTGGTCTTTGAATAATCAAAATTAATATTTCAATACCATACGTCTCTATTAAAAAGAAGTCTTAATAATATATCGTTGTTATTCAGTGATATTAGATTATATCGCATTACAAAGTAACTTTAAACTCCACATTTCATCACCTACCATAAAAGTCCGAATTTAACTGTATCTAAATCTCAATATGGCAACTTAAAATAAAAATCACCATATTCGGCCATTATGAATCAGTGTAGCGCTTTCAAAAGAGGTTTCAAAGAGCATACAACCTCATTTCACTTATGACTAATTTTTTATTCAGAGCACATAGAAAAAAGTTTTGAGCCCAAATGACTTTTACATTATTCATTATCTCGCGCAGCATCGGAATATCAGTTGTCATATTATTTTGACAGATTATCTTGATCTTGACATCGCTCACGAATTACAACCAGACCAAATGTGTAACACGCACTTTATTATTATTTGGATCGTGTTTTTGCATATAATATGGAGATAATATGCTTTTGATTTGATTTTTTTTGTTAATAGATACATTTATAACTTTGTAAATTTCATAGTTTTATTCATCTAACTCTTAGTTATCTCTGAAGTTATAGTAAGCAACTAAGTTAACACTATTCTTCAGTACATAGGAGTTAATAATAATGAATTTAAACTAAGTTTTTAAACTAAGGGTCCCGGATTCGATACTCGGCTAGCCAAACCATCAGTGGTCGTCGAACGTCGATAACAATAGATATCTGTCGCCGTCACTTTCAATTAGAGTGTCAGCCCACAAATCCTGGACGTTTCCCAACCATGTTGGTGAAAGGCGACTAGACCAATTTGTCAGGGACTTTCCACGTTACAAGTTTCGCATGTAGCACCAGTTTACATGTACAGCGTCCACAATATTGACAATCGCAAGTTATGGCCGCACGAAGCCGTTAGGGCGGTTGCGCAACCTTAAATATATTTGACGCGCGCTAACAAATGACGTCAGTTGCCGCCATTAAGCCTATCTGATGTGTTAACCCTATTTGGCGGGGACAGCTCCTGACACGAAACCCGGCCCAATGATAATAGATCAAGCGCATTGTGCATTCGCGAAGGCGTCGATGGGTTGGCCAGATTTACGAGCGCCGATACTATTCGATATCGGCCGGTTAACGAACGGCCAAATAGGGCGAGTTTCCCCGTTACACAGCCAAATTTAGGGTTAACAGAAAAGAGTATCGATACTTAGTGATCGTCTGTATCGATTTCGTTATCTATGGTATACGGTTATGGGTGCTAAAGGGTACTCGATAAAGCGATTATGACTCTATTAATCGTGTAATCAATTTTAATGGCTGTACATAGTTAAACCGTTTGATTATTACTATCGTTATTGTGAAAATTATTAGCGACTGCGATTCCTTATGAGTGACCCTTTAGAAATTGTTTTATTGCTTAAAGACTATTTTATATTAAACATTACTCAATTTTGAAACATTAAATGAGAAAGTTAGCTACTACAGACTTTACAGATGGATATACATATAAGATAAATTAAATTGGTATACACCAGTAGTTGCATAACCTGAAGCTAACATATTTTAATACTCAGTCTAATGTTCTACGGTGCAGTAGCCTCCACTAGGTATACATTTCATTTATTATTAGCGATCCTAGGTTCGAATTCTAGCTCTGGCATGTACCAATGATTGTTTTTAAAATAGAGTATATCATTTACGTACATAATTTACAGTCGCTAACGGTGAGGGAAAACATCGTGAGGAGACCTGTTCCTCGGGATAGGTCATGACCAATGCTTGTATGTGGCGATACGGTTTTCACTACCTATCACGTTTGATGCTGTCTATCAAGCGAAACGAGTCCTTTAAGTGCATCATGCCTAACATGCCTTCGAAATTTAGAAGATGGATGCTCTAGCCTCTAACTATCCCAACATTATAAAAAAAATAGTGTGCATACACAAGTCATGAAGCATATGTTATGTATATTTGACGACCTCTGTGGCGCGATCAGTTCAGGTCCCGGGTTCGATTCCCGGTGGAGGCAGAGTTAAGAACTACGCTTTTCCTCTGCTTTCCAGTCTGGTCGTTGATTATATATGCTAAATATGCATTTATCTATAATTATAAAAAATAATATATTTCTTAATATACGTTGACTAGTATCCTTATCACAAGTTTTAAATGTACTTATCAAGGGTTGGTGTAATAACGTCCTGTAATATTATAATTATTATTATAATGTACACGCATAATAGTGATAAAAACAATGAGTTTCATAAAAGTATTTTATGAACATAAATTACTATCTATGACCAACCAGATAACTTATATTAAAGCTGCATTAGACAACTAAGTACCGATTCAATATTTCGCAAGATCTTTCTCTCCCGACAAATGTACTATTTATCGTTTATTGACTTTGATATAAACCCAGATAATTATCGTGATCTCAAAATATTTATATAAACGTACAATCGCCGCAACGATTTATAACATCGGTGGGGGATTAACTCGAACAAATGACATCCGGCCCCCGTATCGATTTATTGCACTAGGCTTTTTCACAGACATCGAATAGCGAGTTTTAATATCGACTCGCATTGTTGGCTCTCATGACTCGGAGATTAAAATGTCGAGATAAAAATAGCAACTTACATGCTGGAACATAATACTCGGTGATCCGTATCGGTTAAAAGCTTTAATAATAGATAGAGACATAATTCAGATGAACACTAACGAATCTATATACGCTGTACCTTGTGCCTACACGAAGTATGCGTAGTTAAATGTCAGATTTACAAATTGATGATCTTACTAATTGACAACGGAAATTACAGAAGCCTCGCTTACAAGATTCCAGTCGGAGTGGCAAGTGGAATTTACTAGCACGCATTATTTTCAACGCATCTATAAAATTTTTGAATAATTGTATTTTTTAAGTAAAATGAACCGAGAAATTAATAAAATATCAATACTTATACATTCAGTAATTAGAACAATAAACAAAATATAATATACAATAATTAGAAGAAGAAAAAATCTAGCTGTCTTATTTACTATTATAGCTATTTGTTTAACTTCGTGGTATACGTTGATTTAACATAAAGTTTGATTTTTGTAGTAATAAAATCAAAATGTTAAAGTTTAGAATAAATAAGATTTAAGCAGTACAAATATGAATTGAGGAAAGTTAATCAACGTTTGTACTTATTATGACTCATCCTATCCGTTTTTACTTATTATCCATAATCCGTGTTACCAAAAGTTATTCGCATACTCTTGTTCAATATAGTTCTTCGCGCATTAGTATGAATATGTAAGTAGAACTATATAAAACCCTTAACACTCCACCCTAAACTAGTGCCCAGTAAACGCAGCACAAGCACAGGGCGATGCGACATCAGAATGCGCTATAAACATGCGCATGCACTTTCGCAGCAGATTGATTTGTAATTCGGATGTTGGCTGCACCTGCGTGTTTTCCCAGCGGGTTCAGATCATATCGGGAACGGTACAAACTACCGGCTTTGCTCCTTGGTCGCTTTGCAGGAATGATTGAGTAATGTTGAGACATAGACGGTAATAACAGAGTCTAACAAAAGTCATAATGTGTAGTTGATAATTTATGGTTGTGTGACGTATGATGTTTAATTTAATATGTTGTAATTGTGGTATCGGTAACAAAGATACAATAAAACATAGTTACAAAATTTCAACTTTGTGAATTTCAAAACGATTATACAAAATTAATAATAAAAATAATTTTGGAAATTATTATCCTTTTGATTGAAGAATATGCTAATTTGAACACTGAAATTTAACGCGCTTTGGATAGACTAGTACAATGTTTTCGATACAACCTAGAATGCTTTCAGCTTACGTTTTAAAACTTTTTTAACAAACGCGTGTTTGGAATGTGATATATTATGCCACACAACACCTATGAATATACATGTACAAGATCTTACTTACTAAGTATCACATTCAATATGCAGTTACTTGTGTCACTTAATAAATTCGCAGCTTTCTCAGGGCCCATAATGGCATGTGTAAGCGTGTATTTTATTGAATATTTCCACTTTAAGAACTCGTTTTCCATCTATCACAAAACCTAGTATTTTCTATGTATCCTCGCGTTAAGACGCCATTGTGAATGAGCTGCAAGAACCATTTCCTGCGAAAACAGGAAACACTACTGCGATATTGCAGTTACATTAATACAGCATGTTTATTGCAGAAAAAGTGTCATTATTATTTTATGAGTCGATAGTAATTTCATTTTATAGTTCTCTTTCTTTAATGCGCGATGTGTTGCGATTTATGTTCGGACGGTTGTGTGAAAAATTGCAAGATAAGCTTGTATGTACGTGAATGGGTGCAGGAGTCTTGTTTTGACAGCTTTATGGCGTTATGTTTGATGTTCTCAGTGTCTTTTAAGGCGAACCATGAATAAGTTTTGCTTTTAAAGTAAACGGAGTAGGTTAACTATTCACTAGGTTTTTCCCATTTTGTTCAGACACCATGTTGTAGGTTTAAATTGTATTTACATTCCATTCTATGCAGGGACGCAAGAGAATACAAACTAGCTGCCGTTCTTCCCGATGCCGTAGAGGGTGATTATGACCAATGGAATCTGTTGGGTGATAGACTAGCAACCTGTGACCAATGTTTCAGTATGCTATCAAAACCCCAATATATGTAGTGAAAAGTCTTCTAGAATGGTTTAATTCGGTAATTCAGTGCTTCATTAATATAACATAAGGAAATGCGTTTAATAGCTGTCACTAATTACTTTATTAAATAACCACCTCTATGTAAACTAATATTGCTAAGTATCACTGATAAATTTCATGTTCCTTAGTCCTTTACCAACGCGCTCAAAGCAATACCAGTACCTACTACAAACAGCTAACCTATTTCCAAATATCATTAGCAGCGAGGCTTATTCCTAAGTCATAAATACGCGAAGACATAAGCTTATTCACGACGATTGCATCTGTCGCTTATCTAATCTTTAACCGGCTGTTTTGCGCTTCGGTCCCTATCTGTGCACTGCACTAGATATTTACATCTTTCGCTTAGCGATTGCATGTCGCCTATTCAAATATCAAAGATTGTTTGAGGGCGGTACTGATCTAAGTGGGGTACAAGCGAAAATAAACTGTAAGACGAAGTGGTAGAGCTGGTTTTTGAGTATTGTTTCCTGATTTGAATCTGGGAGATCGCGATCTATGGGCCGAACCGTTTGCAACAGTTGCGCAACACATTGTAAGCTACTCTGAATAAGTACGGCGTGAAAAACACTGGTCTAAATAGACTAGGTAGGATGTGATTTATTCACTTCCTTTATAATAATGATGGTGCATGGTTGACAGTATGCTTTAATGGAAAGTAGGCCGTAATCAGTTATTTAGAGAGTTGCGAGTGTAAGTTTAATTTGAGGGTTTGATCTCGTAAATCTACTCTAGAATTTCAAAACCTAGCATCTTTGTAAATCTATTGTGGATAAAGTGCTCTTACCTATCCCGAGAATTAATAAGTTACCTAATACTATTTTGCCTAACCAATATTCAATTGGTTAGGCAAAAACACAACACAACATAAATTTCGACAAATTAATAGTGAAAATTGAATGGTAGTAGTAATGAATAGGAACATCAACCCAAACTATACATATAAAACTGTCCGTCTACCTATAAACGAGGATATCATTCTTCAATCTGAACCCTAGTCTAACAGACACCCTGCTCTATACCTACCTACATTTTGATACTACTGAAAGCCGTTTCGTAAAAGGCATATTTTAGCAGAGCTATCTCAAGACATCGTGTAAGAGGGAGCCAATAAATCCACGCCCCAGTCACGCTTCTCAAGCGATACTTTTAGTCTTAGCTTTGTGTTTGTTACCTGGCTAGGCTAGACTGTATAGGTACTACAACTGCCATTGATGGGAAGAATGAACTGTTATCCAGAACAAAGATAACATGAAACTAAACGTAAAAAAAAAGAAAACATGTGACTCAATGTTGGCAGTAAATAATTTTGTACATGTATATGTCATTTATATGTATTTAAATACGTCCTTAAATGTTTTTTTTGGAAGCTTTGGAGATAGAAGATCTTCTGTTTATTATTTTGTGTTACGAGTTTATTTGAATTTTATAATGAATCACGGAAAGGGAAGCGATCGACAATATATTCAATTAACCTTAAAGAAGTAAATAAATATTAAAGTAGTAAGTAAAGTTTCTGTGATGTAAAAAGGTAGTAGATACGTAATTGCTACATCGCTTATCTACGTGCACAATTTCAAAGAAAGCCACCATAATAAAAATATATCGTAATTGTAGATACTTAAATATAACTGCAGAAATATTATTGTACACTAATAGACGTTAGATATAAGTAGTAAAAATGAATGTCAGAATAACAAAGAACCGATAAAACCAGTTTTTCACTGAATACATTTACACGCATTACTACCGCTATTCTTTATGGGGTAGCCAGAGATTTGTCCTGTGCAGGTCGGGACGTAAAAAGAACTAGCATATCGTCGAAGGCGAAAAAAGACTAGGGGTGGATAAAATCTATTGGGCCATGGGCTAGCAACCTGTCACCAATGTTCCATATGACATCGCAACCCGAATATTCATGCTGATAAATGGCCTAGGAGTTAGGAGGAAATATTTCCTAGGTCTTTTTAATTTGTGTGCCCCGAAATGCATTAAAGGACGTGAATGTATGTATATATAGGTTTGTCTATCTATCACGTATGTCGAATAGTGTGTCGAATTCTATCACTTTTCATCAAACGCGACGATATGGTGTTTTTCTGCACTTCTATGTATTATAGAAATGAACTCATGTTAGCAAAATGAACAAAGCTTGTTCTCATAGCATTTTCATGAACAAGTACTTATTATAATTTAACTTAACCCTAGTAGTAACGGCTAAACTATAAATTCGATCCGCTTAGTACTTGAAGTTGCTCAGGACAGTTAGTTTCATTAATTGGATATATTTGCGCGTTGAGTTGAGTAGTTAACTCGGTATTACGTTTGATTACCGGTTTGCTAATAGGCTTGTATTAAACCTTTGGTTGGTTGTAAAACTCATCGATTATATAGCATAAGCCATTCACCACTCTCTCAAGTTATGTCGGCTAAAGTACAAACACTGATGCCATAGCGTTTGCACTTGTTTTTCAGTTGCCATGGTTACACCAACGCCAGCCGCTACAACCGAAGAAAAACGAAGTCGAAGCTGCTCTTCCTTGTTCTTCGGTTCGTTTCAGTTAAGGATGCAAATCTTATCCCAAAGCGAACATATTTAGCCAGTTTGGCATCACAATTGACTAAATATTCAGCCGAAAATAATTATTTGTATTTTCATCTTTCACTGAGCTCTTGACTTTGTTGACGAACCATAGACGACTGCCTTCAGACTGTTATTAAGAATGAAATTGTATGTAAATCAATCACATATTTCTGTTTATCAATCGAAGTTTAATATTAATATTTACATAACGTTGATACTACTCTGAAAGTAACCAAGAAATCATATAACACCATATACATATATCACGTCAATATTAATCAATATATTTTGTACTCGAAGATTTTACATTCATACACGAAGATATTTTCGTCTCTACGTTCCCAACGGTATACGAGCAGTGACTATCGATCGTTACCTGGAACGATCTTGTCAAATATCTCTTGCTTCACTCACATCTACGCTTTTGTTCAGTCAAATAAGAGTAACCAATAAATTTATACTATAAACAACCAGTCTTACTCACTCCACAAACTTCGAACAAAACACAAACGAAGGAATCCATTAGTTTCTCCATAACTTTTCTTAGACGAGCCCGTTTCGACAGCAGCATCTCTCGCGTGCAATTTGAATGTAAATTGCATTTATCTGGCGTCCATGGTGAAATAATTGAGCTATACACTGAAACAGTGTCGACTTCAATAGGCTAACGTCGATTTATTTGTCAGCGGCCGCGAGAGGGCGTTTGTTCCACACCTCGATGAGACAGCATTATTATATGGAGCGGAGATGGTATGCCATTTAGTTCAGGGTACGAACTCCACTGGTGCATTTTAGTAACATCGTAGTTCAGTGGAATCGCAGTGGTATTGCGTAGTAGTTGAATGGCTAAATTTGACACTTGCTACTCCACTAACAACTTTACATCTTTGCATTGAACTGCTGTCGAACTACGATTGCGGTTTTACTAAACTACGATTTTGCCTAAAACGATTGAGTGGAGTTAGGTTTTCAAGGAATATTTTAGATTGTAACACTTTGGAAACCTGCCTATCCCTCGAAAACAGTAATAGGTACTTAGTGCCTGTATACATCGATACGTTCTACTACCTAACAAATTGGGTGCTATCTATCTAGTAAAACGTGAGCTTTGAGTTCCTCATATCTAACATGCGTCCGAAATTTCGGAGCACACACACCTCAGACTAAAGCATAATAAAAAAAATTTGTGTGTAAACATAAGTCGTGAAGCGTATGTATGTATGTGATGTTTTATAACCATACCATCCAAAATATATACCAACAAACCAAACATATAACCAATCTTTTCAATACCAGTCTTTGCTTAACAATTAACATAAAAACTATCACATAAAACACACACATAAAGCTGTGCCTTCCGCCATTTGCATGAGCTATTCAAAATTGCGCATTTTCAACACATAACCGCTGTTATAAGTTAGAGACATAAATGTCAGCTCTAAGATAGTGCACATGTGCTCTCGGACACCTTATGTCCTGGGTAAGTTATGTGCTAAACCAGGTTTCAGTAGGAGCGTAGTGTTTCGCACTTACGTTACTATAGTTGTAGTAGTAACATAAATGCATACGCAACATGCCCGTTTCCTTACATAGGGTAGGCAGATATCAAGAATAATATATATACATAATGTCAAGACCTTGGTTTTTGTAGGAATTGTCGTAGGTTGTCTTTCTATCGCCTATTAGACTTTCTTTCATAGTGAAGATAATATTCCTTGACACAATCAGCAGCTTTTGGGGTTTTGATATCATTGATACGGAAATGGGGAAGAGGTTGGTCGACCATCGCTCGATATATTCAATTTATCCCCAGTCAGTTAGTCAAAGTCAAAAAAAAATTTATTCAATATAAGCACAGTAATGGTACATTCATTGAACGGCGAAATATATTGAGTGGCACTGGTTGTCTTACAACTATGACTCTACCGTTGGTTCCGAAACCCTAGCTTGGAGAGTCACCAACAAGAAACTCCAGCTTCAGGGATTTATTAGCCAGTGCCGCATTACAAAACCTACCTAGCAATGCTGGTGTAATTAGTTATCAATCTTATTTCTCTACTGCTTCTTGTCATTATGAAAGGCAAAATACTAAGGTTTCGTTCAGTCCCAGATCAGCAAAAGACTATAATAACACGTTATATAGTAAAAAACGGAGCCACTTTTCCACCCAACAATTAAAGCAGGTCTAAGTCTAGAATAAGGCTAAGGTTAGTGCTTAGTAATCAGTTCAGTTTTTCTTCGGTATCATTGAGTATACTTACTCGAGTTTTATTGCATTCCTATATGATAAGAGGCGTGAGTTGCATGAAATGATAGTATTATCAAAGAGTACTGTTTATATGGCGGTTGCACTGGACTAACATACTGATGAATGATGTGAGGATGTATGAGGAGTGTATGGATGTAAAAGTAATGAAAGATGTTTGTAAAGATCAGACCCTCATAATATATATCGTGACGGGGATGACGAGTATTTATTGCTTAAACTTCGGTGAACCTTGAACAATAGTTTATAGATAAAAAAAAAATTATTTCGTTTAGGTCAAAAGAGTTTTATTGTATTAGGTACATGGTTAGAAACCATGGGGGATTTGAATTTATCAGGCCGAGGGCTAGCAATTTGTGGCGAAAATTCCATAATAATAACTTCACAAGCTCAATATTGAACGACACTAGCTGATGATTGATATTCAAACTAACTGATAATGATGATATTCAAAGTTATGTTCACTCCAAAAGGGAAAAGATAAAGCTAGTGTGCTAGTTATGTGTGTCTCTTAGAAATGTAAAGTAGCAGGTAGTGTTGGAAGGCATCGATGAGAAAACGTCCATTTCTGATTTATACACGCAAAGGGAATTAGTCCCGCGACTAATTAAATAACTGTAACCGTACCTAATCTCGGACTGTGTCGATGCGGGTTATTTATAACACTGTTTGCATAATACAGTGCACAAATCATTGGTTCCCAACGCCGCTTTTATTACTGCAGATAATATAATCCGATACTAGTCTACAGGTGTAGGTGCTGACATCTAGGATTGCTTCTGCTTATAAGGTTTGCTGGTACTAATTACAACGATTGGAGAGGTATAAATTTATTGATTAAAGATATTGTAATTAAAATACTGGGCCTGTAATCTGGGATATAGGTTAATGTAACTGCCATTATTATAAATATATAGTAAAGAACTAAGAGTTAATATAATTTATATGTACATAATAGCAGCTGTTCAGATATTTGTATTCTTTTTCAGCGATTGCAGAATTGCATGGAAGAGGGTATAATAATTGAAGTTAAAGAGAGTTCGAATATCTTTCCTCTACTTTTAATTCTGGGCATCAAATTCAATCCTAGGTACATAATCGTCTCTACGAGTCAGTTAACAAACTAAATTGAGCTCATCTATGATAGATTGAGAAGATTTGTCTCCAAATTTCCGTTACTACTAAAGTAAGTAAAGGACATGAGTATATGTATGTATTTCTAGTAAAATTCTACAAATTAACCTTCATACTTATTTTACACTTAAAAGCATGTATTTTAAATGTATATTATTTATTACTATACCTAAACAAAACTACACCTAATACCGAATTTACACACCTTGTTAAAGTTCTCTTCATACTAACGTAACATGTTTGAATATGTATGAGTCACAAAATATTCCGACCTCGCGTCGAGTATTCCAAAACAAACAAATTAAGCCACGTCGAAGGCAGGTCGGTAACGAGAGTAATTATGTGCAAAGTTCAATCACCCATTTTCTAATTAAAGCGATTCAAACTGGTCTAATTAATATCGTGGATGTCTGTCTACTCTCCCGGAATCGGCGTTAAGTGGAAGCTTTGAGCGAGTGATGTTGAAGGAGTTTTTGTGTCTCTAGGATCTGTCCATCATTTTTAGAAGAGAGTACTTGATGTTCTTGTGTGTGCAACATGCACATAATACTTATTATTAGGTTTGTTCGTATTTATATTAGGCAAAGATCTTATTAACAATATGCCAATTATATATAATAATAATTTTCGGTTACCTCGTCTAAGCATAACTTATATTCGATATTTGAGTCATAATTGGAATAATATTAAATTAGGCTATATAGTTACTTTCTTTACATACAACTTACGTCCCAACACAAATATATAAAAATCTACTCTCTCATGTTTGCAAGGAGGCCAATGTAAAATAAGTGCGCACAATACCGATGTAGACCTCGGCATTTGATTCAGTTCCGTTGCCCGTGGAGCGAAAAAAAGTCAGCATCTGTCAGACTGCCCGCTGACAGTACAGAACAAGTATACTGCGAAAGGGCGCGCAAAAAACTTAATAAATTCACTTTCCAAGCGCGTTGTTTGACTTAGGAATGAGAATATGACTGTGATTGAGTGGATTGCCACACTGCCGCAGCCTTTTTGTGGGTTATGAGATGGCTGGGGCTTTTGTTAGCAACGAGTGACTTAATAAGATGCTGTAATCGTATAATATAATATTGAAGGACGTTATTACACCAATTGAACTAGCCCCTTGGTAAGTACATTTAAGACTTGTGTTAAGGATACTAGTCAACGTATATTTAACAAATATATACTTATTATATATAGATAAATACATGTATAGCATATATAGTCAACGACCAGACTAGAAAGCAGAAGAAAAGCGTAGTTCTTAACTCTGCCACCACCGGGAATCGAACCCGGGACCCCACGATTAGCGTTCAGGTGTATAACCGATCGCGCCACGGAGGTCGTCTAAATATACATACTTATATACGCGTCATTTCTTGATATTTAGTACAGATCAATCATCATTTTTCAGTCTTTGTTAAAATATTTAGTTAGTTTTATTATACGATGTGCAACTCTTCACCCTTTTGGAGTAGTTAGAAACCTACTTGACCACTCATCAACTCATATCATATTTATGTTTTAATAGAACACGTATAGAGTCGATTACTACTGTTACTTATACATATGATAAGTTAGATTCTTCACAATATTATCTTTCATCGTACACTGAAGTATATAAAACCATTTCTTTAGGGCCTTACTTCACCCACAGCTGTCTCAATCACAAACGGCGAACGGAAAGAGGAAAGAGGTCGTGACCATCCCAATGTGGACTTCCTGCCATCTCGTGAGCACAGTATGAACTGCCCAATAACTAGTGCGCATTAATTTATTGTTGGAACAGGAAATTAGCCGACGTAAACGAGTGGGTTATCATCGAATCGTGATTGGATAGTTATTGGCAAGAGCGGATTGCGCTTTATTACACGCCGCGGCTATATTCTGGTAGCAACGTTAAAAGACCGGCTTGGATTAAAAAATAACAGATACATACGTTTTTAAATCTATTTCGGATCGGACAAGAACAAAATCTCCTTGGTTACTTTAAGTATAATTAATATTACAATTGTTATGGCATCAATATGGCATTTTAGAGACAAGTCATCACAGTATCCTGTTCTTACACTACTAGTATTTAGTCAAATTGCAAGAAGTTTCAGGAATTTTGCTTGCATACCACTTAGATTTGTTTATTTACTTATTGAGATGTATTTGTACATCACCGAAAGGTTTCCCTGTTAAGATGAAGTAAATATCAAATGAATGAGATACATATTCAACAAATAAATTTCTCTTAGGAGCTTTAAAGATCAACGTTTACCTCTTCGAGAATAAGGCCGTCCTATGTTGTGAAGAAACCGTCGAGATAGTAATCTCTTGTGTTATCGCGTGCAACACACGATAGAGTTGTTAGGATCGGGTTTGTGCAATTTTGGACAATGCTCCTTCTGTCTTCACATATATCCATACAACTATTTGAATCACGAGAATTTCACTATAAGATTTTCATTGAGTAAAGTTTGAAGACAAGTAACAAGTATCATTCTAGATAAATGCGATGGTATTATTTTTAAATTAAATAGTAACCTGCAAATGTGCTCTAACAGTTAGACTTGTTAACTTTAATGATCTTAACTTAATTAATCTACGTACACACTCCTGTAAGCTGTTATTTATCATAATACTAGACAGACAATTAAAGAGATTATTTAATTTTCAAAAAAATATATCCTTACTCTTAAATTTACAATCTTAGGGTCATTCAAAAGAAAACTATTTACCAAAATACTCATAATTTATCATAATTTCTCAAGGCGACAGGTGGTAAGGTACAATAATACTTGATTTTAATCCGATATCCATAATTATTGATCAATACTTGGCGTGGTCATTATAGAAATTATGTAATGGATGACCATCTGGGTAAACACGGTTAACACGCGCGTTCTAAGAGGCCATCGAATTACTGCTCGAGAAGTAAACCTCTGACTACCCCACAAGGGTTAATAGGGCTAGAAAATATTGATTAATTCGTTGATGATTTACGTATCGTAGAGCCTTAAATAAACACTTCAAAAAAGAGATGAAACTTTACTGGGTGATAATTGTTATAGCATAATAATGTTGTTAAGATAAAGGTACTACCTTGACGCCAGACATATCCCTGGGGGTATAAACAGATGCGCTGTTCGATTGAACCTCCGCTGGTATTATGTCTGGCCGCGGATCCCTCCAGGGTATAAGCTACAGCTACTTAGTCAGCTCTTTCAATGGGAAAGAGGTGATTAGCTGATAAAAGAGATCAAAAAGTATACATAGTATGTATATTAAATATAATTACATGTAAAGAATTCCCGAAAAGGTTATTAGATAGATAACATTGTTGGTAACAGAAATTCCATGCGAAAACTTCTTAACCTTCAAGTCCTTCAGGTCCCCGGGCCCTCAACGCCTCATTATACCGAAGTAAAGGCGTGTATAGGTATGTAACTAGTTTTCCTCACGATGTTTTCCCTCATCGTATACTACACACGCATCTTAGAGTAGTGGGTACCCAAGAAGCCAATATCCGGCGATTATGTTGGCTAACCCAATGAGATCCTAACCGATACTGGCTAGTAAAGTTAATTAGCAAGATAAGGGCTCACCGTTATGAAACTACATGTCCTAAGTCGGCCATCTTGGGTGAAATCAGATGTGTATGGTACATAAAAGTAGTTACACTATACGAAAATATACTTGGGTAATATAGCATCTCAGTATTAGATGTATAATAAACAAAGACAAGTGCTGTCACAGTCATCAAGCCTTGCAGGAAAGTGTAAGGTTCAGGTGTCCATCTCCGCAATTGCGAAGGTAGTAATTCTATGGCCACCTCAAACCCACGTGTTGACCAAATAGTAAGTACTCAATGTGACAGGATGTACATCTGATGTTTTCACTCACCGTAATAGAGATTATGTATATTGTAATAATACGTCAATAATATAGACATAAACTTAGAGTCTTAGATAGTATCATCCCGACATTAGCAACAAGGTAATATACAACCGACATAGACAAAGACTCAATTCTGACGTTTTAAATCTTCCAGGGTACTCAGAGATTCGCGTATCTATCTTCGCAATTGCCATAAATTTCATTTAATCGCAGTTCTTTACTCGTTTCCGTCTTTAACTAGGAAGCAAGGAAATTAGAAGCCCTATTTAATTTCCTGAATTATACGGGACAGCCACGTAATTAATAGAAATAATGACTAAACTTTACTAAGAACTAGAATATTCTATAAACTGTACACGAGCTGTTAAGGAGACAAACTATTTATTACCCACATTGAGTTGATTCATAAACAAAGCGAAATATTAATGAATCCCAATTTAATTTCAGATACAGTAAGCGAGAAGAAGCAAAGTGGTCCATTTGTCTGCCATACAAATGGGGACATAGACAAGGGAATGAACGTGTAGAGAGAGCTTTAGAATGTGTTATACTGACGTTTTTGTTTCGGTAAGACTGTAGTCTTTTGTTTTGTGTTGTTTATGTAAATAAGTAATAAAAACTGAATAGAGAAATATAGAGTAGAGAAAGAGTTAGAGATAAATGAAAGTTTACTAAATAAAAAAATGAACATATTATAATACGTTTGAACAATACAAACCGTTTTCGGGTGGGCCGACGTTTTAAGTATTATCAATTAACAACGCCGACCTATCATCTAATAGAAAAAAATACCAGCAGTCCTTTCAACCTATAAGCTAGGACCGGCGCGAAGATCTGATGATTTTCAAAAAAACCGATTCTGATTTTTAAACTATTCCTAATATTTTATGGAAATACTGTACTATTTGGAATTATTTGCACCTAACACCAATGCCGTCAATATGTCTTTTCAATCATTATAAGAAATCTTAATATTGAGAATGACGTACTGAACTCTACCTAGTGACAGCGTTAAAGTGTGTAAATTATCAAATATCCGCTCCTCCCGCCGCTCCGTCCCACTAACCCACCGCCCTAACCCGCCCACGCTCACACTAGCCTATTAGCGTGTATCACGTTTATAAATCAGGCTTAAGCGGAGCGTATTGAACGACGCGCCGCGGGGTAAAACATCGCGCCTTCTGTGCTAAGCCCACGCTCAGGATTATAGGTGATGGGCTAACAACCTTTTGTGTTCTAATGTGAATGGAGACACGAAGAGTTAAGGTTAGTTGGGAAGGGATTGGCGTAATAATATTGGAACTGGTAATGGTTTCTATAGTTGGAAAAGTGGATGATGTTCTGGTGTCCATCTCCGCAATTGCGAAGGTAGAAATTCTATGCATACCTCGAACCCACGTGTTGACCAGACAGACACAACTCAATGTGGCAGGTTTTAAGCCAAGTCGCCATTTAAAAGCACTGACTATTACCTGTTCGGGGAATAAATAAGTTTCCTCACGGTGTTTTCCCTCACCGTAGTGTTCGCTGCATTTTGCAAATGTATTTTATTGCGAAGAGTTACAGAGAAAATCAGAAAAATTAATTTCCATAAGTACATGCTCATAGGTTAGAACCACGAACCAAATATAAAGAGGACTCGGCGTAAGGAACGGTTTCCGTTACGCGGTGCGGAGGCCAAATGGCGTGTTTTAATTGGTGCAGAGTCTAAAAATGTGTAGTAGAAAGAAGATACCTTATTTGATTGGCCGATGCCGGGTTTTGATTGGTTGTAATTTCCCCCCTCTATCACGCGTACCTCGTTTCACCCCGCGTAATGCCACGCTAGTTTCCATACAAATATTGCCTAAGGCCCACTCCTCTTATCAATTACTCCATGGTTAGAACCTTGTATCAACTCATACTGCTACGGCAAATAAAAAATATTTTATTATATTCTTCGAAATAGTTTTTACCATCTGTAATAAGTATTTATACCTAATTATTAACAGTATATATGAACTTCGTTATCATCTAGTTTGAATGCACTAGTCACCTTCCAACCTTACCAACGACAATTATTTTATTCTCAAGTCTCACACATCCCGTGGCCGTTCGGTCAAAGCAATTACATCGATCTGCCAAAAGCGACGTTAATCATCGTTTGGCTGGACAAACGTGTCTTGAGGCCTGATGAATGGGTGCAGTGTCTTATAAAAAGACAATTTGCTAAATTGATATTTTGGTTAACAATGAAATGAGTGTGTTTTCGATTGATCGCAAATATGAGTAATATTTTTTCAGAATTTTATTGTAATAATCCTTTATTGAGAAATCATATTGTAATGTAAATAACGTTGTTTTGATTGAATTGCTTACAGTAACGTTGAATTAATTATTACATGAATTAAAATGTTATAAACATAATAGGATATACACAAAATAGGAAGATATTATGAGTGAAATGAAAATCTTTTAAATTGGGACTTTTGTTTCTAAAGGATTATATAGGCGTTAGACAGAAAGCGAATACACTTGAGATGAAAACCATGTAAATTTTACTCCTCTAGCAACCTCCAAAGGTAACACATTCGCTTAATTCAATCTACGATATTGCATATCACTTCAACCCCGATTTCATCACATCGACAACAAATGAAAATGGTACAATAACAACCTCTGAAGAGAGAGGCAGAGCTATTAAAACAAAATAACATATTACAGCTTAAATCACACGTTGCCTATTAGACTGAAGCCTCAGGCTTTGACGGAACCGCCCAACCTAATCTAAATCTAATCTTTATGCTACCTCTTACATGATAGTGTAATATAGCTTTCATAACTCTTAATTTATAGTTTTGTAAATTAATTTATTATACTTGAATACAATGGATAAATTGTGAATAAAAGTTCTATGGGAAATATTTCATTATACAATTTACCTCTGCAGAGATTATGAACATTGATTTATACATACAGACATATTACGCTCGTCTCTCTGTAGAGGGGTAGGCAGTGATTACGGAACCCCATTTGTCAGCATCCACGAATGCACTATGGCTTCATTGACCCATACATTTTTTCATACACACTCTGCGTTTATAGGTTATATAGTACTTAATTAGTTTACAACATAGTGAAAATGTTAATAAATTGTGAAGCAAAATAGATTTGTCAGGATAGTTTAATCATTGTCTCTGTTATTGTTGGGCAAGACTAGGCGCGAATATACATATGTATGTATATCAAGAAGTCATATTCTAATAGAAAACTTCTTTATAAAGGGTAATTTTTACTTTTTAACAAGCTGTGCATTTATTTACGTTCATTGCTGTACAAAAAAATCACAATACCAATCTATATGCTCCAAAACCGATACTTTTTTATACTCCTAAAACATCCAGTTTTTTACATACCAAGCATGTCATATATATCTATTTTACTCCTCTTTTTCTACACCAATCCTATCATAGAATGTCTTTATACAAAGCCAGCATCGGAAACTTTACCAATTTCATCACAGCCCGATTGCCAGTCACGTATATTAATAGCGGCCGCCTAATAAGCACCTAAACCCCCTGAGCAGTATCTAATCGTCTCTTAATCATTGGTTTTGGAAAAATTCGGCTTCTTGCAACCGATAAATGGAAGTTTAATTGCTCGGTATTCGTGTACGCTTTTGTTGCGCCATCTGTAATTATAAGGTGGAATTATTTAAGGCTTCTGTGTTACTACTGTCTTAGATCTTTTGGGAGGCATTGTGTTTAAATTGAAGGGTGTTTAGAAAGTGTAAGGTAGAAATGGGTGTTATTAAATGATAAGAGATTATTATATAATCTGCTTGCAAATCGGAGATGAAAAACCAATTAAAAGTATAATATTAAAATGGACTTTAGATTTAGATACATATAACATACCTACAAAGCGGTAGGTAGAGATTAAAGATCCCCATTTTTATCAATCACTTTCACTAATCACTTTCGCTTATTGTTGGGATTTTGCATTTTTATCTTATTATCATTAGCCTATTTCATTTCATCACTGGACTTCTTTCATTCTATCTTGAATCCCCGAAAACAAGGAACGACAATAAATTTATATGCTAGCAATCAAATCATACCCTTTTAATTAATTTCCTCCAACTTATTACTGATACGACTATTTCTAGTTTGTTATTAAGAATTCATTAGACAAACAGATAAACTAGCACAGAGTTAACAGAGAAAATATATCGAAAGATCTGTCAGATTAGTCTCTCCACTCACAGAGTATGCAAAGCGGAACCCTCTGAAACCTACCATGGAGGTTGTTTACAACCTTCGCGGTAACACCTCGAATGATTTGCTATAGGATAAGTTACATCGACAAAATGCTTTATGAGGGCTGTCTATACGGATTAATTATAGGTCTCGGAGTATCGAGTTTGCTTCGTATCGAGTTAGATTTGGCAATCGTAATACAAAATATTATTTTGTTGTTAAATGCACTTGACAAATTGTGAAGTGTTGTTACAGATGGTTGATTTGTGGTGAGTGGTTGTTTATGGATAGTTTTAGATAGATTACATAGATATTATGATATGAAAACTTTGTTTTCATAGGTACATGATGCAATATTTTACGATCTTTGTGAACATTCCGGGAATGTTGAAAGTCGTTTGCTGAATTTAGAGTGTCGTACTTAAAGTATGAAGATTTAAAGTTTATTATAATATTGTATTGATATTAAATAATAATACGTGTTCTTTGTGGTCGAATATTGCCATTATTGAGTGATCTATAAATATTTTTAAATCATACAATAGTAGTATCGAATTATTCTTTGTAATTTTATTACCATAGTTTGAACTGGATGTGATTGTTACTAAGCTTCTTCCCATTTAGCTGAAGTATTAAACCAACTCTACCCATAACTACCAAAGACAACCATGAGACGAAACTCCAAAACGAAAGTGAATCGCCATGCAGGTACCAGGCTCACATAACTCCGACCTCAAACTTCTTTACGGTTCGTTCCTTAGCAATTTATGTGAAACGCATTGGAATTATGCGCTGGGCAGGGGACAAATAATGGTCACGACTCTTACGACACCTTAAGACAAAGCTTAGCGAAACTTACGCCTCGGGCTAGTAACTAACGAAACGATTACCGCTTCTTATGCAAGCAATGGCTAATTTATTTAGGGTGCTATTGGACGGAGTGTTTGTTTGTTGTCATGGTAACGGAGAAAGTTATTGAGGGGCTTTATTGCCTATTTGTTTAATGTAGTGTTGAGTAATTAACTGTGAAGTTCAGTCGTCTATGGTGCGTCAACAAAGTCAGCAGCTCAGTGAAAGTTGAAAATACAAATAATTATTTTCGGTTATGTTTAGTCAATTGTGATGCCAAACTGGCTAAATATGTTCGCTTTGGAATAAGATTTGGATCTTCAACTGGAACAAACCGAAGAACAAGGAAGAGAGCAAGGAATTGGAGCATCGATTTCGTTTTTCTTCGGTTGTAGCGGTTGGCGGCGTTGGTGTAACCATGGCGATGAAATAACAAGAAGTTCAAACGCCATGGCATCAGTGTTTGTACTTCAGCCGACATAACCTTAGTGGTGAATGGCTTAATAAAGAATTAAAAAAAAAAAAAACTGAAGTTGCCAATTAAAATTTAATAGTAGATAAGAATTGCGAAGTTCTATTGATATTATAGTAATTGTTTATCATAACAGACAGTGTCACAATTGTTGTTCAGTAACTGAAACACACATCTAACTCATGTAAATTTATACCATTAGAACAATGTCATAGTTACTATTTCCGACTATCAAGTAGTACAAAAATTTACAATTGAGTGTTCCAAACGCAAATATTCAATAAAATACCCAGATTAAGTACTAAAACCTAGATTTTTCACATTTTCGCACCCAATCTCGCACCAACATTTCCAATAAAGCAAAACCAAAATAAAGCTAGTCTCCACAAAGTCCGAGAGAAACAAATCATAGTAATATACGCAAGCACATAATTCATTGGCTGGACATATGCACGATCGTCTAAAGGCCCCACGCAGGCTTCGAATGTTGGACGTTGCAAAATATTGGCCAAGAATGGAAACAATGCCATGCTATGCCAAACAGTCACAGATAGTTATCTGTGATTATCTTTCACATCTAATATTGAGCTGTTTAAAGCAAATTGAACGGCGTGAGAAATAATATGATAAAGCACGTGTGTTAATAGTAAATGTTTGTTAAAGGGAAGGTTTTATACGACTTGGTTTTACATACAGATATTGTGTAAACTTATTTGTTAATAATTTTATAATGCAGACATTGGTTTAAATAGTCGATGATCAAATTATCGTCAGGATGTAAAATAAAAGCTTTTAGTTAAACGTTTGGTTGCTCAATATATGGTGCTAAAAATATAATGTAATTTAGTTTTCAACCTGAGGTGGATTAGAAGTGATTGAATTTTCAGTGATATTCATATTCGATACAAAACTGAAGATATTTTGTTAACGTGAATTAAATGCATAACCAGAATGAATCAAGCTTTATTTATTTTCATTTCAACTCTACTTAAATTTCTATTGTCTTAATGATATTGATATGAATATAACGACCAACCCTCATAATCATAATTGAAAACCTTATAAAGCTTAAAAATTAAAAAATACCACAATTAATTACCAAAACCTTTTTACACAAACCTTTTTAATAAAACCTGACATCTCAATTGTCATTATCGTAAAACTTCAACGCTAATTCACCAGGTGGCCTGCCCGGGGACATGCGTGGTCCATTAGTATGCAAGTGAGGACCATAATTGATTGCATTAATGATTTTTTATGCAAATATCCTTTTATGAGCGCACTTGGCGACAAGTTGCGGGCTGGTGTGGAATTATCGAGTTAGTGCACGCCTCTTATTAAACGCCCCTGCTTATGACAGGAATGCCTTATTTATGGGCTAGTGAGTGGTTTAAAGTGAAGGTAGAGGTGTGGATTTTTGTTATATTATACAGAAATGGATGAAAAAAATGATGCTAATTGAAATGGTAATAGTTTAGGTTAGGTTTACGTAAATTTAAGAAGTATTGATAGGTGTCAATCTTTTATTGAGTTGTACTGTTCTACAGTTTATAATTGATGAATGAGTGTATGAATCCCCTTTGAACCTCTAAAATATTCTATCTCATTCGTCACTTGAAGCATAAATATTGCTTTCTGGATGACATTCATATGGAAAAATAATTATAGGTTGCTAGCCTAATAAACTCTTTTGACTGTAGTCGGCACCTACGACAAGTCAGGATAAAAGGGAACTAGTTTAATTTCAATTTACTTTCGAGACAAGCATAGTACTTGTTTACTAGACTCTACAATAAAGTAATCAAGTAGCCACTTACCCACTTCATATGACTACTTATATCAGCAAATCACCACGTTCCCATTGAATGGGCCGAGCAAGTAGCTGTTCTTATACCCTGGAGGGATCCGCGGCCCGACATAATACCAGCGGAGGTTGAATCGAGCAGCGCACCTGTTTATACCCCCAGGGGTATGTCTGGCGTCAAGGTAGTACCTTTATCGTGAATGAGATTGTAATGAGAAAAACGTGCACCTTATTTACAATGCGATTTTACTGTGACTTGTACTGCCATCTCTGGTTGAATCTAAGTTAATTATCGATGTTAGTGCAAAATAATATTTTTATTTTTTTCAGTGAAGTTGAGTTTCCAATTATAATGTTCTACCTAGAAAATTAAATTCTTGTATTATTCTGGAGCTTAATAAGAATAAAGCTACCTGCGTTCCTTTCTTAGAAAAGAACTAAATGGACTCAAAATGCGAAGGGTTAGCAATCATTCAAGACTAGCCGGTCTAAATTTCATCCTCAACTGTTCTATTAAAATACAATGGAATCCGATGAATGTTATTACCTAAATCTTATAGATACTTTCTTGTTATATTGTGCTTCTCTAGTAATAACAATTCCTGTACCCAGATACAATCTTAGCACCTCGAATTAACTGCCGTCAGCGGCACATTTTTTGAGAGTCAAAGATAGGAATCTTTTTCTTATTGTTACGGAGTTTCATCATTATCATTCGTTAGGGGTCATGTTGCTGTCCGTGCAGTCGATGACACTATCTCCTCTTTGTCAATAACTGATAAATCTGGGAGCTTTGTTCACACTAGTCGTTCGTAATTTGTTTTAAAAATGATTGAAGGATAAATATTTGAGTTTGTCTATGCTACCAGGTGCTATATATATAAAAATTGACGATAATATAATTAGAATATAATATAAAATTCATGCTTTTTTCCGGGCTTAACCCGTATACTGTAGGTAACTAAGGGATTAGTAATCTTAAGGGTCTATTTAAATAGTATTTATTAGGTGATGAGCTAGCAATTATTCAACAATATTCTACATATATATATATATATATATATATATATATATATATATATATATATGTCATTACAGCTTGACACAAACTAGACCTGAGTAACGACGTGATGTTGTATTACTCTGAACAACATTAAAAGGTAGGAATGATTATGTTAAAATAGTCTATAATTATATATAGTATTGAATTATAATATAATCTTTAATACCTATAGAATAACTCACTTATAGAATCTCTCCTGACCTCCCCAAACCACTCGTGTGACCTTCAATTTTTTCCTAACGACGAAATTAAATTAATAAGGTGTCGGCCCCTGACTGCGATCTCTTATAATCTCAAATTCGAAGGTATGTAGGGTAGAATAGTTGGTGCGGGCCGCGATAATCTGTCCAATCACGCGAGATAGTGGATGCAACACGTTCGGACGGCTTCGCTTTTAAAGCCGTGGCTTTGGTGAGTTAAAATCAAATAAAAAAACAAGTTAGGGTCTTAGTGTTTCGTGTCAGAAAAAGGTTGTGTTGGCAAAATATAGTTCTTACACGAAGATGAGAACTCTCTCCAAGTTCTGACTCTTATTGTTTGATGCTACTCGTAGAAAAAGTTTGTTAGTGCCATAGTATTATTATGAAATTAGCACTGATTTTTCTTTATAGTTAATGATTATTGACGTTTACGGACAATAGGTATGCTACTATCCATTAGATTATATCCATCTAAATCGTGTTTCGGTAACTGGAACGTAAATAGAATATTAAATGTATATAATACTCATATATTATAGAAAACCATAAGTATATTAAGTATCCTTCACCATAAAATCGCTCCTCCACCCTCTCCGCTTCCCCACAACCGCATCCCAACCCCAGCATCCAATCAGCGAGTCCATAGATTAAATTATTAGTTTTGATTACACGGTCAGCTTCGCTCCAATGTGGCCGATGGCGGGTACTTTTTGCTTCTCTCGGCTTACAACACTTCTGTGAGTAATCCTATTAATCACGACGCTACGTGTCCGATTTGGGAATTAAAACACCGAATGAATTTAATGGCACGAAAGTTATGATATAAATAAATAGCGTTGGCCTTACACGGAGGCCAGGTTGTGTGTGAACGGTTTTAAGGGTCTGTGTTTGGCAAAGAACTCCGGAATGATAAGAATATTGGATCTATCACTTACTGATGTACACATTTATTGTTTTCTATTTCATGTATTAAATCAAAATATAATGATTTACAACCGTACAATAGATTGAATATGAATTTATTGTTAGTTTCGTCAAATTGAAGTTTATTGCATAGCATAAATATCTAATTATAAAATATGATAACCATAGCGCCACTCATATATTAGTAAGTAAGGATAAAACATAATTACAGCATATAATCGTCGAGATCGCAATACATCTATCTCCCACCATACGATTAGCAGAAGGTACCTAGATACTACTAACCATTTAAGACACAGAAAAGCCCAGACGCATTGCCCAATAGATACAAAGATAAAGCCTCGAGCAAACATCATAACAAACTGGATCCCAGAGTAATACAGACTGATGAATGTGAATTTTATTCAACGCGCTCCAGTCGATTGTTATTTATACAAAACGTTTATGACACAAGCCGTGTATGCCCTGAGGCTTTGGTTTATCCATCGCTTTTTAGCACTAGGCTTTGACGGGAACTGTTGAGGCCTAGTTCTAATAGTGTTTGCGGGCCCGGGAGTTGAATGGGAGATGATCAGCTGTTAATATGTGTTGACAGCTGATGATGTTTTGAGAGGAAAAATTATTTGGCTATATGATAAATGGGTACAATTGATGTTTTATTATTCTTTAATAGTTTGGATAAGTGATAGATAATCAGTATTTTTTAATTACAGTATAGTTACCCGTGTTTACAGATTATATCACATGTACTTAATTAACTCCATATGGTACCCTGAAATCACAACCAGAGTAAAAAGCCCAAATGATAGATGGTCAAACGATCACAACATTTACTATATTGTTTTTTAAGTTATTAATTGCGAGTAAAATAAATAATAGTTTCGTCTATGGAATACAGCTATTAAGGTGTCACATTTTCTTTCCCATGTCAGGACACTACGAACAACCTGTGATAAAATACGACCATAGAGCACCATCAATACGTACATATACGGCATGATTGTGACCTAGTTTAGGAAATATTCAAATTTGTACCTAGTCTGTGATGTTATGAGAACCCAACGGTTGGGCAACGTTTGATGTAGGTGTTTCCATTTGTTGGAAATTGAGAATCAGGATCGTGTAATTTCCTGATGCTTTTGCATAATGTCCGTTGTGTATGAATAGGTATTACTCGAAAATCAAACGTGCTCACGACCATTAACCCTTGCGGGGTAGTCAGAGGTTTAGGTTTTCGTCTCCGCAATTGTGAAGGTGGTAATTCTATGGCCACTATGTAATTGAAATATATATTTATGAAATGTATCGAATATTACGTTGAGGGAAAACATCGTGAGGAAACCTTATTCGATAGGTAATAGTCAGTGCTTGTAAATACATTGAGTACTGATTATCTGGTCAACAAGTGGGTTCGAGATGGCCATAGATTTACCACCTTCACAATTGAGGAGATAGAGAACTGTACCTCTGACTACCCCGCAAGGGTTAATGGTCGTGAAAGCGTTTTTTGTTTTCTAATTGATAACTTATTCAACTTGTTATCCATCATTATAGAGATCATGATCTAAATGTGAAATCTCATTATGTTTTTTATATTTATCCATTACTAGCCGGTCATAATTTACCTTATAATTATTAATAACAGTTCATGTGCCCTTCAGAACGAGTTTCGCCGAAGAACCGAGAGGGGGTAGATAGGTTTGTAACTGCCAAGCAGCTTTCACAAAAGGCCAATCCCTATAAAATATAAGGTATGGCAGAATTTAATTATAAATATAGGGCCCTGCCCAATAAGACTACCGGTCCATAATTCCATATTTAAACATTCTTACTAAGGTAGCCACATAATTATCTTTCTGACAATCTGTAATGAGCTTTATAATTACGTCGTATTTCAACTCATTTTCACCTGACTTCGAAAACAGGGTTGCGAAGTTGATCAGGGTAATTTTATGAGTTTTTGTAATAAATACATACAAAGTTTTACTTATTTTACCACACAATTTTGATTTGAACCCTGGCGTCTTAAGAACTATTGTCCTAAATAAGTGACATCACGATGTAGATTCTAAAGTTTGAAATGTATTTAAAAATGGCATACGCATCACTAAGTGATCCCTTACATTTTGATTTCCAGTCTTTAGTCCCCATAGGCATTAACTTGGGAATAAAGGAATAAAGCCGTTAAGTTATGAGATTAGTTTAAGTTATAATAATAATGTTTAAAATAAGAATTTATGATATGATTATTATGCATACGCATTAGGGATTTTCCTGTAAAGTATCCTGTTGTGAATAAATTAACAAATAAATAAATGTAACTAGTTCAAAAAATTGGGAACCATGTCAGTTATAATAACTTTTTTTAATACGTGGAAAGGTGATCTAAAAAGACTACAGATTAGATACATTCATGTGTTTTTAATCTCTTTCGAGTGGACAGACCCTTGAAGACATGATAACATCTCCTGGGCTACCAATTAGCATAATATCGGGGCTGCGATGTCATAATGGAACATTTAACAGCTACTAACTATAGATATTTTCGAGTATTTTAGCTTTACACATAAGTAAATAATATTGTATTTATTTAAGCCATACACTAATAAAAATATTTTTATGTGTGTCGTGGGTTGAAGTCGGTCTGTAAATATATTAAAAAGATAATTTTGTAATCAAGTGTTTTACTGATAAATTCAAGTAATTACATCGAGCTCCCGTGATCTTATTTTGATAATATCCAACAAGATTGATTTTGGACTTCCATTTTATATTAACACCAGGTGTTTTGCGTGTTAATTATGTTATTTTCAAAGCATATTGTATCTTATAAATGCGGTATGAAATACATGAGTATCTACAAGAAAACGTCTAATAAATATCCTACACGATTTCACCAAATGATTTTATATAAATAAATAAAAGAAAATATAAAAGCCAATATGACGTTGATGATTTAAACATCAGCTTTACAACTTGTGTATACACAATCCCATTTTTATGAGTAACTCATAGCTCACGTTTCACAAGTTCGTTCCCAACATGATACATAGGAGTGCATTACGATTACTCGTCTGAATTACACCCCTACCATAATTAAAAATAATAATAATATTTGGACATTATTACACCAATTGAACTAACCCCTTGCTAAGTACATTTAAGACATGTGTTAAGGGTTGTAGTCAACGTATATTTAAGAAATATATACTTATTATATATATAGATATATAGCATATATAATCAACGACCAGACTAGCAGAAGAAAAGCGTAGTTATTAACTCACTATTAGTGTTCAGACGGCCAACTGACCGCGCCACCGAGTTTGAAGGTCTATACGTATATAAAACAAGAAACACCTAAAAGTACTTGTAACTGCTAAGTAATATAATTATCATTACAAAAACAGCTATTAACATCCAATAACCAAACCACATACACACGTACCAGAAAACATTGTTGAAGCGCCGGTTACACGCGCCTTATGAATATTGATGCTCTCTCAACACAAATTCACTTTGTACGCAACTCCTCACCAAGGCTCCTGACCTCTTCATTGTACCATTGGCTATACAAACCAGGAGTCTTGTTAGGCTGGTTCACTTACTAATTGACAGTACAATGGATGTCGCCAAAGGGTCTGCAGTGACACACGCGGCTCCCATTATATCGTAAAGCAGGTGACAATAAGCCGTCATTACGTTTTGTTATGAATTGCCTTTTTGTATTATGATGATGTGTAAGTGGACAAATTAAGGATGAAATTGTTTGTGGTGCCTCAATGAATGCAAGTGGCACGTTTTTGTTATTTTGTTGAGGAATATTTATGAGTATGTTTATTTAAGTGAGGTAATGAGGCTGTATTTTAGTAGTATCGGCTGCTGTTTAACCATGTCCATTCAAGTTCAGGGTAAATAGAGCCTCAGGGACCTTCTCTATCACTTCTAAGCAATAAGAGGCTTTTGTTGAAATGCATACTAGATTTTATACACCCGAAATTCATCCTAAATTTTAATCTTATGTTATTACTATTATATAGACCACCTCATCTCCAAACTACAATGACATACATACACTTAATCTTTAACTCCCATCGGAAGCAACAGTGCCTTTTGATCGTCGCTTAAACGAATCATACATACACACTCATACACCTTAAACTATATACCTACTAAACTATACTATATAAAACTAGTCTTTGTACTACTCACACGCGCCTATAGAAAACCTTTAATATCTAGCCACTAGCTACCAATTTACCCTACAAATCAATAGCAAATAAAACGACTGCCATTTTTTACAATGTCACAACAACAAGGCGGTACCCATAATACATAAAGCCAGGGAAGGCTTCGAGGGTAATAAATGGTGGTCCAAGGTCTTAGCAACGACGTTATCGAATTATCCGCAATTAAGTGTAATTGCTCAGCACGCGTGGCCACGGCTGACGACAAAAGAGATATATGTACGTATGTATATATGTAGGCAGATAAATTAAGCTCCATTGCTGAGAATTGCAGATGGGAGCTTTAGTCTTAAACTTGAGTACTAAGATGATAATTATTAAAGTAATAACTCCATAGGATTGCTAGAAGGTGGAATGTTTATTTAAATTTATTTGGGTTGGTCGTAGAATGTTTTAATTAATATTTATTTTGTAATTTAACGTCGTCGGTGATTAAACTTTTTTTCACTTTCTTTTAAACTTGACATAGATTATTGCTTATACAAGATTATTTACTCGTATTTCTTTATTATCACTTATGTCATATCCATTTATATAGTCTTTAGAATTGGACTTACTTGAAAAACTTACGGTGTTAAAGACGTTCAAGATTCAAATAATGCTTTTGAAAACAATTCACGAAAACATCGGAACAGCAATGTTTCTTATAAGACAACAATAAGATACCTTTTTATTCTCTTTCAGAATCACTTTGGCTTTCACATGTAACAATTAAGCACACTTTATCACACCCAACATCGCGTGCGTTGAAGCAAGACATGCATTTATTTTGTCAAAAGCGGAGTTAAAAATCGCCCAACTCCATTTTTAATGAAGACAATTTGCATCCATGTTAATACTTTTTCCTTTTTAATTGTTTCTTCGTAAGCCACTTCTGATCTTAATATCAAGGTTTTATTCAAATTAATTATGTAGATACGTAAAATTCCTCTTGTAATAGTTTTTATGTGTACATTTCGGTAAATACAGTTGCATTTAAATAAGTAATCAAGTACTGGAACCACCCGTGAGAACGCGGTATGGGTGGTTTATACAGAACGGTAATTATCGTTCTTAAATATTCAGTCGTACTTATATAGCCATACGCTTCGTAAGAGGTGACCCAGTGCATTGATAAAAAGTTGACTATCATTGATATGGAACTTCTTTATTTCTTGAAATATTCCACTATATACATAAATTAGGTCGCGGTTGCGTCTCGGTAACCGTATGTAGGACGCCTCCCTGCTAGGTAGAACGATGAGCTGAAAAAGAAAAAGTGGTTGGCTGAGGGCCTCGAGTGATCGTGTTTTGTGGCGTACGATTGGGGAGGCCTATGTCCGACAGTGGACTGGCATAGACTGATTTATTGATATATTACATTAGATCATATATTTCACGACTATTTACTCTTACAAGGCTTACTGTCGTGATGACACACTTAGTCACCCAAAGCTTAAATTTTATGCTACTCAAATTATGGCCTTAAGTCCCAGTTCATAAATTTTATACTACAGTAAGTCCATCAATGAAACATATATTAGATTTTTTTATCTCTTAAAAAATATAGTAGGTAGGTAGGCAGAAGATAGCGTGTCCATATCCGCAATCGTGGAGTGGAGTTTGTGATTCAGAACCTTTAACAGAAGCTTTAACTCAAGACTCATCACCTACTGATTCATTCGAAATTCATCCTAAAACGTCTTCGGTCACCTTCATGACATTATTTTATAAGTCTCTAACATAAGAGTCAAAACATTCGATCTTAATGACCCAAAATGTTTTATTCATTATCCGGTGCTACCATTTAAAAGAGCATATTGTCACATATGTGCTTATCGGCGGGATCGACAAAGAGATTTACAATCACTGATAAGGGGATACTTAAGTGGATACCTACACTAAAGATTAAGTTAACTGCAACTTAAGTGGCTTGAATGAGAGCGGTTGGTTTGTTTGTTTACATATGTTGTACTTAGATACTTAATAAATAATAGACCTACTCCCGCAGTTATTTACGATGTTCTAAGAAGTTTCTTTAACATAATATAACAAGAAGTTTCTTTAACATAATATAACGATTTACGAGTATATACATACTCCCTGTTTTATTGAGGGGTAGTGTAGCTTGAGTGACCATTTTCGATAATTCGAAGGCATGTTAGGAATGAGCCACTCAAAACCCGTGTCTCAGAGATTTAAGTGCTCATCTCCGAATATTCATTGGTAATTTGGGTATGACTTAATCAAAGCCTGTTCTTTACTAGATATACTTGTGATACTAATAAATTATAATTGAACCCACAATTATTTATGATGTTTTCAGAAGTTGTTATGGGTGTGTATAAAGTGCGATGGGCGATGCATAACATCTGTAATTGTGTTTTGGTAAATAAGCGGACTATATCAAAACGTATTTGATCAAATAGTCAGCGGCGTCACATGAGTAGAAATCAAAAGTTCGCTTTTATACATATTCAGATATATTTTCAATTCATTATTAAATATTGTAGGAAATAAAATATTAACTGATAAGCTTTAATTGACGAATTAATTTAATAATTTTCATGCACATTTACACAGCACATAACAACAATAAGTACGACAATCACATTACCATACATTAAAACGAACTCAATTACCTTTTTATTCGAAACGGAAAGAGCGAACCTATGTAAATGAGTTAGTGAATTTTTTAAGTCATTAATAGCTATGCAAATGTGCTCGTTTTGAGGCAGATAATAAAAGCATACTCGCGTATGAATGCGAAATATGTGGACTTCGAATAGTCGACGTGGGTGTCTTGGATATTGGTGATATTCTGGCTATAGCCAAGTGGGGCTTTCTGAAAAGTACCTTTGCCTGTCGTGTGCTAGTCTGGGACGTTTATAGATTGATTACTAGCTGCCGTTTTGTCTTAGAATATTGGAATATATTGAATGTTATCACACATTTAACATAACATAATTTATTATTCAAATTTTAAAATATAATTACTCAATAAATAATTAAACTATTCGCTTATAAATAAAAAGGATGATAAAATGTACAGTCGCTGATGATGAGGGAAAACATGGTCAGGAAACCTGCCTATCCCTCGGGTATACGGCGATACGTTTCACTACCTATCTTGTTGAATGCTGCTTATCTAATGCACACACAAGTCGTGAAGCGTATGTATGTTTTACCTCAGACTGACACATTCATTTCCTATTACTTACTGCCTTTATCTATAAGAATGCCATTCCATCGAACAGAGGTGAAATACGCTTACTATACACGTAGTTACGGTCAAGATGTTTTCCTAAACACAGAAGTGGTTGTCCGTTATAAGACAAACAATGAATGTACATATAAGAGTACTTTAGATGTCAAGAGTAAGCTTTTTTAAAAGGAAAACATTTGTGCTTGTTGATGTATGGTTTTTGGGAAAGACGGAAAATTGTAATAGTAATATCTTCTAAATTAGTCGTCTATGGTGCGTCAACAAAGTCAGCAGCTCAGTCTAAGTCGAAAATACAAATAACTATTTTTGGCTGAATATTTAGTCAATTGAGATGCCAAACTGGCTAATTATGTTCGCTTTGGGATAAGATTTGGATCCTTCACTGGAACGAACCGAAGAACAAGGAAGAGAAGAATTGGAGCTTCGATTTCGTTTTTCTTCGGTTGTAGCGGCTGGCGGCGTTGGTGTAACCATGGCGATGGAATAACAAGAAGATCAAACTCCGTGGCATCACTGTTTGTACTTCAGGCGACATAACCTTAGTGGTGAATGGCTTGGCTTAGTTATTGATTGCTTTTGAACTTAACATTGTTGCGGAAAAAATATAAAGGCAAAAGACTAACTGGGTAGTAAGAGGTTCAGGTTTCCATCACCGCAATTGCGAAGGTAGTAATTCTATAGCAACCTCCACCTAAAGTGTTGACTAGATAGTCAGAATTTGATGTGTTCAGGGAACAGGTAGGTTCCCTCACAATGTTTTCTCTCACCGTTGTATTCGATGCATTTCGTAGATGTAGTTTTTTTAAATAAATATAAAATCTGTTTTTCATATATCTACATATGTGACTATTTAATAAATTTATTAATAAATAAAATATATGTAGAACCATAGGACTATGCGTTAGCTAACTATCAGCGATACTTCATCCATTTTTACACACAAAAAAAAATTATAGTCTACCTGACGCTAGGAAGAGATATATGAAATTTCCAAGGAGCTGTCTCTTTCACAAGACATTAAAGATTATGAGTTTAGGTAAGATCTTGTAAACCCGAGTTTATCCCAACATTGTGCGAGAGCTTCTATTTTCAAACTACGTATAGTCAGTTTTACACACTATTAAATAGGAAGTTATTAATCAAACTTAGTTATGCATAAGAGACGTAAATAATGCTTTGATTTTCTAGTAGCCTTTTACGACTAAGTCGTAAACATTGAGTACTATTACTACTAATAAAAGCAGCCATTTTGTTATGAATTCCGACTTTTACAACTCATAATGCCTTTGAACTTCGATTTACAACTTTGAAATGCACTATATGGTAAAAAGCACTGAACTTCTTTGTTCTTAAAAAGTAATGAAATTGATATTACCGTTTTTAGTGCAATACATTTATGTGTAAACACATATAGATATGCACATAACAGCTTAAATACATACATGTACTTCACGTCCTTCAATTCCTTTCGGAGTGGACAAAATCTCGGAGATTATAATATCTTCTAGGACATTTTTAGTATGAATATTGGGGTTGCGATATCATAATAAAACAAGAGGTCGATTAGTGATTAACTAATTTTAATCACAATTTTTCATGTAAAATTTTTTTTTTTCAATAAGTAGTTTTATGATCCTTATGATGAATAAAAAGCATTTAATTTAATTTCATTTCCTTGGTAGTCGATCGCATTACGCATTAGTTTCTTTGTCGCCTCCTACGGAAAGAACAGCAGCTAGTTAGCATTCTTTTTACGTCCTAGAATATCACGGCACAGACTGCTTAAAGCTATTTAATAAATATACAGAGTATTCATTCCTTGATACAGTTGTGTCATGAACACAATTCTACGATTCATGACATGCTTTCATGTAATCGTGCAAAGCGCGTTAAAGTCTTTTATATAGCGATACTTTTGAAAGTATTTGTGAACTATATTGCAAGCTGGGTTTTAAAGTTAATGTTAAAATGTTATCACTCTGGTCAAGGCTCCTATGGAATGTGAAGAATACATTTAAATTTATTATTATTGAGTGATCTATAGCCTTTCTATTATAAACAATACTTAAGTCTGATGACTAAATGACTGAAACTTTACCTACTCCGACTTTCTATCATATTTATGAATCCGATGCGTATATATTTGTATATGATTCCACGAACCTTTGTATTTCAGCAAAAAGGACAATAACCAATAAGACCTCCTTTTTACCTCGGCCCTTGTCGTGGGAAACGCATCAAACAGAATTCAAACAACAATTCCAGTGCCCAAATCCGGGCCAGTTTACTTAATTAAAATGTTTGCGGACCCTGAACACCGATTCCGTTTTAATCAACATATTTCGTAGAGGACAAATAAAAAGGGGGATTTTAATTTATTATCTCAGTTCTGACCACTCGAAGGGTATTTCGGTATTTTAATGAAGAAAAATAACAGCCAGATAGCTATCTTGGCATCTGACTTCGCATTCAGACCGCAGGAATTTGAACTAAATTGGTATTAAACCTTAGCCTGTATACAGGTACGTATGTATCTAGATCAGGTTTAGTTCAGGGTGAATTCATTTTATAGGGCTGGTTAACTGTATTTAATGTCATCTGTTTTATTTTGCTGAGTATAATGACTGATCTTTTAGAATTGAAAACTTTCCTAATGTTCTAGTTTTCAGTCTTGTATTAGTTTCTTTATAGCTTAGGCAATATATTTCTATAGTTGTATTTACATGTTATGTATTAAGTTATGGTATATCTTATTTAAATTTATTTTTGTTTTTTAAAGATGTATATACAAATATGTATTTATACTTTAATAAGTCTGAACTAATATACGCATAAGTAAATCAAACTCTCTTTTTAAATCACTTCTAAACCATTTAACAACTGACTCTAACCATTGAATAAAGACCATAAACTACATCACAAATATTACATCAGCTAACAGTACTTATCACTACATTACTTTTAAAAACAGTACCACCTTTATCAAGTTCAATAAACAAGCTCTGTTTCCTATAGAAAATACCATGGTCTCACGAACCAACCATTCTTTTTCTCAATTAATCTCAATGAATTGTGCAACACTTCTTATCGGAGCAAGGGCATCGGGCCTGAAACAATGGATGGTCAGCCAGCCTTGAGATACAATAAAGTGCCTAGGTTTATAGGTCTATCTAGGGTACCTAGCCAATTAACTGACACGGCTTTGGTTTTGTTTTGTAAGAGTTAGTGTAAAGTACTTAGAACTTACGTTATGTTTTTTTATTGTGGAATTTAGTATTTTAGTATTTTATTTGGAAATTAATTATAGGTTTTATTTAAGACATTGTTTTTTGAAATGTAAATAATCTTAAATTGGGATATTCCTTTTGGTTCAAGTCCTAAAAAAGGAGGAATCAAAATCACTTACAACCGTCGCGATCATTTGTATAAATACATAGTGTTAGTAAAATGAAAATGTGCCTAAAACGTTAAATGGCGTTGTAGCATACGCATTCTAATATTGTATTCACATACTTATTCATTCTTTTAAAGGGCAGTGAAACTTCTATAATAATATTTTAGCATCAAAATTTGAAGTAAAGTAATTTCTTTCTGCATTATAAACACAAATGGACACATACTTACCCTCAACTTTCATCTCAAGCCCTTCTGACCATTTTTTGTAAGTCCAAAACCGAATTAACGAACCAAAATCAGTAAGTATTAACAACATTATTATGCATGACGCGTAAAAGTGTTCTTTGAAACGCGTTAACAGTTCTCTCCTCTCACGCTGCGAGGCCTGCATAAGTAGGCTAATACCAGTTTTAACTGACTGTGTCTAATGCTTCTGCGTTTGTGTGTTGTTTTCGGAAAAAAGTTCATTACTACGGTTACTACATATACATACACGTCGAGCTTATTTCTTAATATGTTCTACAGAGGAGTAAAATACAGAGTTATATATATATTTTTTCCCATTTTGGCAAACTACGTTCATTTTATTGACATCCCTTCAACTCCTCATACACACCAAGCACTTATAAGTACTACTAATGATGACCTTTTTCAGTATATTATTGTCGTATTTGATCGACATTCGTCGTATTAAGTCGACTTCTACGTTTACACTTATGCCTCACCTACCTGTATACATTTCGTCAATCCACTATATTTTATATTTAATGGCTGATTAAATAAAACAAACAAAAACAAACGCATTCACGACCATTAACCCTTGCGGGGTAGTCAGAGGTTCAGGTGTCCATCTCCGCAATTGCGAAGGTAGTAATTCTATGGACACCTCGAACCCATGTGTTAACCAGATAGTCAGTACTCAATGTGACAGGTGGTCAGCAATGTCGCCATTAACAAGCACTAACTATTACCTGTTCGACGAACAGGTAGGTTTCCTCACGATGTTTTCCCTCACCGTATAATTCAACGCATTTCGTAAATGTGTTTTTATTACGAAAATGTACATAGAAATTCATTAAACTTCATTTCCATTAGTACATGCTCAAACAGGATTTGAACCCTGTACCTACTGATACAGAGCCAAGCCCCAAACAAATGAGCTACGTCGAATTGATTGATTGATTGTGATTAAATAAACTCTATTCTTTTAATTCCTAAAACTATAGACCTGATGTGTAAACATTTTTATAAATACACTGAACCAAACATGGTTTACATTTCTATTGTCACCTGACTAAAATTCGCTTATTTATAAGTAACACAAGACAAATCTTAAGTATGTTACACTACCTCCTATTACCTAATTTCAATGAAGGCTATATAATTCCTTATCTATCTATCTATATACAGCAGTAAAGCAGCCTTCGGTGTGTGAGTGCGTCCATTAAGGCGTCACTAATCGAGCATTGGTCCGTGTGACATGTTTTGTCCGCCGCAACCACCTCTCCATCTATTAGGCAGGGGGGCTATTCTGGTTAGAATATATTCGTATAAGAAGTTTAAGAGATAGTAGTAAAGTGAATAATAAATATCAGAGTAATTGCATAATTTTTTCAAACATTCTTTATGACCAAATTATAGTTTCCGGAAACAACGAAGGTCCTTAAGATAGTTCAATGTTAACATAATTAATTATTGTTTTTAAAAATGTGTTGAACGAATAATGTATCAAGATGTGTATTTACAGCCAATATTTTACTACGATCACAATTATATGCAAGAACTCTTCAATGAACTTCCTAATGAAAGAGGCTGCCTAAGAGTTGTCGGACCTTCGAACATGAATTATTTAAAAAGTTACTCCTGCTTTGGTCCTTAAGTCCATTGCACTTTCGTATTGTTTTTTACATTACAAACATTGGTATTTCTCTACCATATATTAGCGAGTACAACTTAACAGAATACGTCCCCGCAAAGATTGATTTTGACAAACCGTTAAGCCTTATAACTAGATAGATTATTTCGAGTGATTGGCAATAGACGTGTGATACAATATCTGATTGGGATTGTGACTCTGTTATTAAACTCACGTCAAAACCCCACGATAATCTGACAGAGGAAGTTTTTGCGACTTCGGTTGCAGATTATTTGGCTTTTTTTTATTTGGCATTGACATTTTTGGTAATACAGATATTGGGTTTTTGGTTTGGCTTATTGTGCTGAATCGGGGTTCAGTAGGTTTGAAGGTTTGAGTTTACTTTGAATTCCGTCTTTATTACCATTTTTGATATGAAAATTGCAAACGTTGAAAGCTAGAATAGTACTTATACCTATTTATTGAAAAAACTAATGAAGAGTAAAAATCCTATGTTGGTGTTGGTTCTGAAATAGATTATTATTCTAGAAATAGGTTATGGTAATCATGACTAATATATATCTTTATTGCTATTCATTAGTCGTGAAATGTGCATCCGTGATCTCTGTTTACACATCAACATGGAACCAGCGTGATGTGTGAATGTATGTATGTTTAGTTATAGACTATTATAGTAACTCAGTACTTTAAAAGCTTTCAGCGCTATAATTGTTAGTCCTTACCCTAAAAGTTTAAGTAGAGAGCTTATTCTAGTGTCAATCAGACGACAGCTTCTTTTCAAGTCTAGGTATTAAGCTGCTCTAAATCTAGAAACTACGTAATAAAAGTTAGATTGACATTCAATTAAATTAGAAACACTGTCAAGTCACGACATTTAAATCGACCATGAAAGATTAAAACAATCTTACATTATAATCTCTAGTTGAAATTCGTGCGTCGTTAAACATTACATCAATATTAAATTTAGAAGGCGTATGTAAGAAAAATGGTAATAATAATAAAATTTGGACATTATTACACCGATTGAACTAGCCCCTTGGTAAGTTCATTTAAGACTTGTGTTAAGGGTACTAGTCAAGGTATATTTAAGAAATGTATACTTATTATACATAGGTAAATACATATATAGCATATATGTATAAACAACGACCAGACTGAAAAGCAGTAGAAAAGCATAGTTCTTAACTCTGCCTCCACCGGGAATCGAACCCAGGACCTCACGATTAGCGTTCCGGCGTCTAACCAATCGCGCCACGGAGATCGTCGAAAGAAAAATGGTAGTATTAGAACTAGCTATAACCGTCGAGTGTATATTAGGAGGTGTAAGGATGTCTATGAAGTGAAGTGATTTGGAATTGGGTTTGGAAATTGGATTTGGACAGGGTTGGAATTGATAAAAATAGGAATATCTATGACTTTGCCTCCTACATATTCATGTTGGAAAACTAACCGGGGTATGTTCCAACGATGCTTTCGTATTAGATGCTAAAATTAACAACCAATAGATACCTTCAAAAGATAAAGATAGCGTAAAAGTAAGATAGAGCCTGAAGAAAGGATTGTTAAGACCTTGACAACACACGAGTCTAGCATACAAACCAATTAGGAAAATAATATAAAAGATGCACGCACATATAAGCACACATCTATAGATAAGTACCAAACCTGATCCAAACCTTTCTCCTCGCCGACTCCAAGCCAAAAAGAAAAAGTATACTTTAATAAAAAATATCCTACAATTAGTTCGGTTTGAAAAGCAACTGGAATAAACAACGTACCCCTCACGCGTCCATTAGACTCCATGACTAGCTTTTTTCCATGAGAACAGGCCACGAATTAAGGGTTAAACAGCCACGTAAATACCCAAAGGCATTCCGTCATTGATTATAAGCCAAGACCGGGTTTTATGCCCATTAATTTGGGTGCATGGGCCCATTATGTAATGTGCTTCCTATTGTATGAAGGTTCACGGTTGTATCCTATGTAATTTGAAGGCTTCTGAAGTGTGAAACTCTTTGAATGTGGAATTATTATTTTTATAGGAGTGGGAAGTTTTTGGAGGGTTAATTTTGGGTTTTGAAAGTAGTATATTTAGTCAGTTACCACTGAGCAATGCAGTTTTTAATAGATTTGTATAATGTAAATTACGTGTTGAAGAATAAAAATGAAAAAGAATTTATATTTGAAAAGGATATATTCTCAACAAAGCAAGCTATAGCAATAATATAGTCGGACAGCTGTTAATTAATTTTTATTAACCAAATAGCCTGTGAATTTATTTAATATTTGTAATATATCTACATTCAACCCAACTTAATAAAAAATAAACATAATTTCACTCAGCAAAACAATATTTTTACCCTCTTACATACAAGTTTACAGCTATAATTCTGGTTTACAACCATAAAACTTACGCATATGTATCCTTGTAAAGTCTTTATTTAAGTCAGTCTCTCAATTTCCTCAACACTTTCACGACCAAACCCGCAGCAATAGCGCTACCTTTCCACCAGTCTCTATTCAAATTCCTCACACTAGTCTCGGTAAACAACATTAAGTATCACTCTCTGTGACCATTCAAATACTTGCTCGTACTACCTCGTAAACAGGGCAAATGAGGTCTTAAATCCCTCTCGAAGGGTTACCTAAGGACAAGCGGCATTCACATTGCTTGATACGTCATAAATAAGTTAAGGACAGTGTGAAATGTGCATTACGTGAAGGTATATTGGTAGATGTACATATGTCTAAAATGCGTAACTTATATGAGTACATTTATATTAGGTTTAAGATGGTAGAGTGATTTAGGGTTGACAGTCAATTGTCCACGTGAGAATAGAGTTATTACAGTAACTCTAAGCAACCTTTTGAAACATGTTTAAGAGACAAGAAATAGTTTTTATATTTTACACACAGGAAGTGAAGTTAATATCGTGAAAAAGATTTTTACTAATATCAATGAGACGAATTGACAAATGGACTATTTGTAAATCGATTTAAGTTATCAATGCGGTGGTATTTATCGGAAATATTCATATAAATGTTATCAGAACCCCGATAGGAGGTGATAATATAGTTTTGTGTCTTTCAAAAGTTTTGTACATAAACATCTGATGTTTTCCATGTGATGTAATCGTGAGCTCATTATTCATACTAAACAATGTATCTCTAAGGGACTTAGATATTATGTATAAAATAACCTGAGAAGAAAAGCCTCATGTCACATTCTATTCTACTTTAAACGAAAAAGTACTTGAAATGATAAATACAATAAAACCCCTCAATTCCATACCCGAAACTGACCTCACTCAAGACCTATGTCTATTACTTCGTGTAAGATCTAAGCTCTCATGCGTTTACAGAATGCGTCAGTTCGAATGAGGTGCTGGACCTACTTAGAGACACTTAGCCTATTAGTGACGGTTGTCAGGTGAGTCAAAACAATCGCCCGTCTCACTCCACCACACCGAGCACCTAATGAGAGGGCAAGGGATCAAGGATGGAGATACACTTCTAATATTTTAGTAGGTACATAAACAATAGTATAAATAAACAAACACTTTTACGATCATATAACCCTTGTATAATACATACATTCACATCCTTCAATCCCTTTCGCTTTTTACAGAACCTCGGAGATTTAGTATCTCCTAGGTGACTTTTAAGCATGAATATTAGGACTGTGATGTCATGTGGAACATTGATGACAGATTGCTAGCCCATCGCCCAACAGATTCTATTAACCCCTAGTCTCTTAATCGTCAAGGATCTGTCTGATAGATCATCATAGATCCCCATCTGTCCCGATCCTGTCTACCCAATTTCGCTTCTTTGACACTCATACACCTTCTCATATACACTCGGTGTTTATAGGTACTTCTAACATATCTAATTTATATATGTTACATAAGTTATCTAAGTTATATAGTATGTTTTGTCATATATTTATATATGACAAAACATCTTACAAGATATTTATATTTCCTAACTCAGCAACTACTATGTTTCACAGTTATTCTATTATTCTTATTCTATGTTTATATATAAATATATGACAAAACTTATTACTAGATATTTACATTTCTTAACACGAGAACTCCTAGGTTTCACAGTTCCATTGCATAGTACAATTACCTACTTAGAGTAACACACTATACCCTCAGCCTGTTGCGCGGTGCCTTTGACTACAGCGATTAGCAATTTGTCCTCCAGACGAGGTGAGGATTGGCACTGTACTTAGGCCTACATGACACAACGCATGTTCTGGGTACTAGAGGCTCGTATTTATAGGCGGACCTTTCAATAGATGAAAAGTTAGTAAGATAGAAAAGTTACAATGATTATTTGAGAAAGAAAGCGTCTAAATTCGCGTCCTTTATTTTCCATCGGGGTGGACAAAACCTTGGAGATATAATATCTCCTAGGTCACTGTTTAGCTTGAATATTGCGGTTGCGATGTTATAACGGAACATTGGTGTCAGTATGCTAGTCTATCGTCCAATAGATTTTATTTCCCCTAGTCCCCTAGTCATATGCCATGCCAGAAAGAATGGCAGCTAGTTAGCATTCTTTTTACGTCCAGACTAGCACAGACCACTGATCATCCAGTAGTATTTGAGAACCTAATCACATCACGTCCTTATCTCTACACACATAATTAATACAAATTAACTACTGATATTTTGCTTCATATCCAAACTATACCTACGGCTTAGAAAACAGTAGACCAGCAATGATTGTCAACACAACAGCGCTGTACCGACAGCAACTACGCTAATGGAGATAGGTATTCCGATTGGTATTCGCAGTTACCAACATGAGCTTATCTGCAATCTGCATGAATATGCGTTCGGTTATTGAATATTTAGTAGCTTTCATATCTGAGACAATCTCACACTTCAATAGATTTACGGGTTTACTCACTGGTTGAGTGATGGACTGGTATTTAAATAGAATGGTAGTGTAAGTGGGTAAAAAGTGACTAAGGGTTGTATTAAGGTCGTAAAACTATTGTTTGGTTTGTATCTGTGATGGACAAACTGTGATGTTTGATAAGAATACTAGAATATCGATTTTGCAGAATAAGTTCTGTATCACATTGAGACAAAATAGTTAGCAGCTCTACAACGAAATATTTTTTCACTAATCGTAGTAGGTATTCTAACAAAAATCAACTCAAGACAATCACAAAATAATCACCCAGGCATTTAATTTCTTCTACAAAATCGTATAAGAATCACTAACGCAGTTTCAGAGTCGGACTTTTGACCTTATGACTATCCCGCAACAGATGAAAGAGACTTTATTAATTTAATCTCGTTTCTTATGTATTACTCATACAGATCAAATTGGAGACATTTTTCTCAAAGCATGTAAAGAAGGTGAATGGACGTTAGTGAAGCAAGAGATTTGGCAGGATTGCTCCAGGTGGTGATCGATAGTCTCCGCCTATCCCGTTTGAGACGTAGAGGACTCATTATAAGTATGTATATCTCTTACACAAAAGAACCATATCATCCCAAACTAACCTATTCACCACATCAAAGCATTAGAACTAATAGGGCCCAAATTAAATTGATTATCCAAAGTAATTCTACGCTATGTGCGGTATCGGATTGACATTCGTGGTCCTGCTCCCAATTATGCGCAATAAGAGTAAGATAAAAGCGATCGAATGGGGCCCAGAACCGCCGAGGAGCCATAAAAAGGCCACTGAGCTTTGCTTTTGGGGTCCTTCCTGAATCAACATGTAGGAAAAAGGTTAAAGTAGTGTTTGGGATTTAAAAAAAAGGTGTTATTGGGTGATTGGCAAGATGATGGGTGGGCTTTAAAATAAATAAATGTAATGTGCAAGTCTCCAATGTTTAAATAAATAATAATTCTGAATAGTCCTTAATTTTTCATACTATTGAAATTTTCTATTTAACTATTTTTATTATTAATTTATTTAAAAATATTTTAGTTTAAGAGGTAAGTTTATATGTTTTTTAAATAAAAAGTATTGGAAACTATTTTTATATGTCTGTGTGTATATTTTAAGCATATGTAAATAATATAGCACTTGACTAAACTTGTAACGATGTTGAAACGATGTAAGACACTTGAAGAAAATAGGTCTTTTCTTTTAAATAAAGTTTACAAAATCAAAACTAACCTAACCATTATACATACCCGCACATTACACTATTAACTTACATCAATACCAATTTAAAAAGTGTATCCAAGTGGTTATTTGGGAGCTGTCCACTCCGCCCCCGCCTCAAGCCGTGATTACCCACCAATTAATCGGGCACTCACAGCCTTTCACTTCCAAAGCGCACCCGTCAACATACATCGACATGGCTTCCATATACGAGTCATATGAACACTAAAAATACATATACATATACGGCCTTTAATCCTTTTTGGGGTGTACAGAACCTTGGACACATAATATCTCGTAGGTCATTTTTACCTTGAAGATCGGGGTTGTGATATTAACATTGGTAACAGGTTGCTAGTCTATCGCCCAAGAGATTCTGTTTACTACTAGTCCTTTAGTCGCGTCTTAAGACATGCTGAGAAAAACGGCAGCTAGTTAGCATTTTTTTTACGTCTGCTACTAGCACGGAGTATATATGGGATGAATATGTCTGTATATATTGATATAAAGTAGTAATATGATAATATTTATGGGTATGTCATTGTATATGAGTTACGGTTACGTAGGGGCCGGTCTAATAAGACATATAACAGTCAGATAGACGCTATATTGAAAAAAGGTGACGTTAGGTGTACCTATAACCGCCGAGAGTGTATGAGAAGATATATGAATGTCAATGAAGCGAAAGTGGTCTGTCAGGATCGGGACAAATGGAGATCCGTGATCTCTGCCTACCCCTTTACAGGGAATCAGGCGTGATGTGTATGTATGTATGTATGTCATTAGGATCCGTGTTTTCTGCCTCCCTATGCAGGCAGACGGAAAAGATGTATATATTCCCGATAACGTTAGAAAGGAGTTAAATATTTCATAATACACAAACTTCCTAGCAACCTATCCTAAGGATAAGCTTGGTAACAAATGTTATATCAACAAAAGAGATTTTATGAATATGTATGACACGTGATTAATAACTAACAGGACTTATCGCGTAAGTTTTTATATAAGCAATAAAGCTTTATAAAATTTTTATGTATGACAGGTTTTAAGTTGTGTATGATACTATCCAACTTATGTGTCACACAGTTATCCTGAAGACTTACGTAGAAGTGTGTATGAGAAAGTGTTTGAATGTCAATTATCGAGACATATGCGGATCCATGATCTGTGCCTGCCCCTCTACAGGGAATCAGGCGTGATGTGTCATGTAAAACTTTTAAATTATCACTATAATATAATCTACATACAAATGTTATTATCCTACTATCTTTATTCTACCTAGTACACACTAGCAATCTGTATGAGACCTTTTAACACTAACGTAGCCATGAATATGCATTTTCTCTGAAGACCCTTAAGACAGACCATTAAGAGTTGCAATTAGACCTTTATTTATGGCACAGTGATAGGGCCTAATAGCAATCACTTCAGGGCATCTAATCGAAGAGGAAGGTTATTAAGATATTTTCATTAAAGATTCACAGCCAATAGATTTATTACACGCCGACAAAGTTTGCGTCATAATTTCACTAGATGGAGATACATGCATAATGAGAGGTGCTACGGTGAGAAAACTGCTTACTATTCCGCAGAGGGGGCCAAGTCTACTAATACGTTTTAGCATTATCGTAGTTCAGTATCACTTCAGTTATAGTGTGAATGTGGTAGCGGATTAGCTTTAAAAATGGAGAACTTTGACACTTGAGGTCATCGAAGGTAAAATTTGTAACTTATGCTAATCCACTACCAACTTCACCCTGATAATGAAGTGTTATTAAATTATTGTGCTAAAACACATTATATACAAATTTTAGAATTAATGACAGCCAAAATAACAAATATCGCCTCTAAATAGTAAAACTTGTCATATTTGCTATTCTACTACCAACTTCACATGATAACTTGTGATATTGAACTGATATTTAGCAGAAAGCATTAGTAGACTTGGCCCCTAGGACTCTTGTATACGAGAATGTCGTAAAATAATAGTTTCTTTATACTAGCAAGTACGGGGGCTCGCATGTTATAAAAGTTTGCAACTAAGTCGACGTGGTCGTGTAGTTTTTTATAACGTGTTTTATGTGTAAAAACACGTGATTTACACGGTAGTGCTAGGGTAATATTTCACGGAACATAGCGAGGGAAAAAGGAACAGTATGTGAATGCTGAGGTACTGCCAGTTTTATATAGACGACATTGTTATTAACAACATGTGTTTTCCTGCTTTTATATTACATACGTGCTATAATCGTCGATTAATTTCATTCTGGGCGGCTAACTTGGAGATGTAGCATCCTGTTTCTTTTAATACAATCTCCGAGGTTCTATTTATCCTGGAAGGAATGAATACAAGCTCTCTACTCCGAAAGGAATCAAAAGACGGGAATGTGTCTATATGTACGTAAATATCTTATCAAACTGTCAATACTTTGACTCTTAGTCAAATTTCCATCTCTCTCACTCTTAAAAAACATAATTACATCAAATAGCCCAAATTCCCTATTTCCAGGAACTAACCTCGTGGGATGAATGAATATCGAACCCAAGTCTCAGAAAAACCGTAAAAGTGACCTTCCGAAACGCAACACCATCATTATGCCAAAACGAAAACAAACTACAAAATCGCAAACACCACTTGATTTAGCAAACTGCCGATAGTAATTTCGAGAACGAGTTCCCTGAGAAATCTTTACCGTTATCTCGGGGCTCCAAGTCGAGACCACTATAAGTATAGGTATAGCCGATTTGATGATCCACAATTTCATAATACAATTAGCCGAGCGTGGTTCTGCGTTGTTTATTGCAAATGGAGAGGCTTCTACTGAGGAATTATCTCGGAGAGACTAGATCGTAATTAATAGATCGATACCCGGCTGCAATGCGGTGTTGGATCCAAGTCAAGATGAGCCTAAGCTTTTGTAATAAAAAATAAGAGTTTTTATTACGTAATTAAAGATGGGGAAATCTGAATTTTTTTACGAAATATTGACTTTGATAATTTCCACTATTTTGAATACTATTAAAACGTATGACCAATAAATAGAAAATGTACATTAGAAAGGTAATATGTAATGACACCTATAACGAAAAAAATATATTATTTTAGATCGGGAAAGAATAATATAAATCTATGACCTTTACCTGATACGAACATTATAAGCTGAAGTTAATCAGTACGTAGTATGCACTTAACAAAAATGTTAACATAATTATAGAAAATAATGATATATCAATTTACCGGACCTTATATTCTCAATAATTAAATCAAGCAAGTGCCTATCAAGAAAAAACTAACTCCACTGTAAGTTAACACATCGATTGCCTTACAGCACTGCGCCTATCCGCAATCCCTGTCTATGCCTCCATCGGATAGCGCGGTTATTAATCCTGTCAGTGAGCAACATGTAGATACAGCGCTGTTAACACCGTTCGATGCTCGGCTGGTGCATTTGTAGCTGGCTAACGATGACTTGCAGGCGATAGAATGTTAGCTATGGTGCTAGAAAAAAACTTAATTGCACAGCCTTAATTTGACCAGACATCTAAAGAACTAGCAAAATTAGGAGGTTGTAGTCGAAAATGGTAAAAAGACCATACCTTTAACTACCACTTACACTAAAAACCTTGCAAAGAAATCAACGAATCGTGTCTCCATTACCGCAATTAGAGAATTTTTAGGTGATGGTCATGAAAATTATTAGGACAACTAAACCAGCCAGAGTGTATATTGACCGTTCATATTCCTCTTTTCACTTTTCGAGTCTGTCTACTTGTTTGGCAAAATCCATGTTAAATAATTTTATGCTCATGCATGCTCATATTTAAGCCCGTGAATTTCCCAACCTTTCCCATCTGTTCCATTTTACTATTGACTGCTTTTTTTCACACAACTCTGTCGAACACTCGTCACGGGCAAACTAAAATTGTAACATTTGCGTGGCGATCGACCGGTTAAACCGTTAGAAGTTTTCACGTAAATAATTATGTATAATAATACTTTAGCACTCTCATAGTTAAACACTAAATTTAAACTAAGATTCAGTTTGCGTACCAGTCAGCGTGCAAAATTTTATAATTTAATTTCTTTATTTTATTTCCCTATAAACGAGTAGGTAAAGATCATGAATTCCTTCTTTTCTAGATCCTAGCAACATCCGTTTGCATCTTTGACATTCATCCACCTCTACAAACACATGTTGCTATGATATTATACTTCTTCATGCCTTAATATGTGTAACGAGAATGTAATTTATAAGTAACCTCCATAAGTAAAATATACAAAATGAATTACAATTAAACACAATATCAATGCGTATTAATATTTCATTATAACTTAAAGTAAACACGCTGTACTTCCAAATTGATTGATTCGTTCCCTTCAAGTGACCGAATGATTAATGTGCTCAAACACTTACCTGAGACAGAACGTACTCAGGGATTCAACATGTGATTCATATGTATGAAGATGTTACTTGTTGTGAACATGTCTTTTTGAAGTACAAAAAGAAAATTGTGGAAAAAGATGTTGGTACTTTAAGCATTGAAACATTGAGTGATTTACAAGACATATCGTAAGTACCTCATATAACTGATAAATACTTAATGTTCCCACTTCAGTCACTTTCAAATAGTGGCTTTCCTCGCCAAAATTCATGCACTAGGACACATCACACCCGTTGCAGTACAGAGGGATAGGCAGATACTAAGGATTCAAATTTATCTCGATACTCTTTGATTCAAACCTTGACTTGACTACATGTCTACATTTGTCTCAATCCTAACAAATCATGTTTGATTTCTTGACTTGTATAATTTTCGATTCATACGTTTCTGAATACACACTTAGCGGTTATAAATACTTCTAGGACCACGAAATTCACTGCTTAAGATACTACCATTATTTGATTATTTAGCCCTCAACATCGAACTAAATATAACAATAGGCTGAGAACTTTTCATCCTGTCTATCCCTTCGCATATAACAACCGTGAGAGTATACGAATTAAACATTAATCATCGTTCCTAATTTAATTTCAAAACTATTAACATACGAATCCTTTGTCAGTCACAAAATCCATCAACGTCAGTTAAAAACCTCTTCGATCACATTAACACGGAGAAATTGTTATTTGTAAACAGCTCTTGTTATTTGTAAACACCGATTGTTATAACAACAGTTGTTGTTATACAACAATGTTGTTTTAACGAGCGTCTCGACAATTTGAAAGTTTCTTAAGTGGATGACGCGGCGAAAATGTGTTGAGATTTGTCTGAAGCCTTCGTATGCTGTAAGTACATACATACTCATGTCTGGACTTGTTGAAGAAGTGATAGATGCTTAGGTATCTAATGGTTGTCAAATGCATTACTACTGAAATAGTAAACTTACTGTTTAACTCACTTCTCGTAAACATTATTCCTGGAATACTATGATGGATTCAAACGTGTATATACAAACATACACGGCCTACGTCTCTAACGGGATAGGCAGATACTCTCGATTGCCACCTGAAACCTGGAACGATCCTGACAAATCTCAGTGACACCCATTAAGCTTTGCATGCATGCTCTTCTGTTCTCTGCTAGGATGGATTTCTAGCTTTATTCATACATACATATACAATCACATCCCTTTCGGGGTGGACTGAACCTTGGAGATATAATTTCTCTTAGGTCACTTTTAAGCATGAATATTAAGGTTGTGATGTCATATGGAATATCGGTGAGAGGTTGCTAGCCTATCGCCCAATGGATACCATTTACCCCTAGTCCCTGAGTCACCTCTTACGACATAATATAATCTAATAATTCTAGCATAATATAAAGATAATAAAGGATAGTTAATACCACGTGCCTATTATATACTTACTTACTACGATTATATTATGTTACTATGATGTAGAAATACAAACATAGTACCTATAGAAATCTCTTCATATTAATTCAACAGCACACCTACATTTCTCGCGTTGCCATGACAACCATCTTCATAGCTCTTTGTTTACTAACGAGCGAAGATTATGACACATTTTGTTTGAGCTAATCTCTAGGTGAGATATGGCTTCAATATTTCACGCTTTGTGTTACCAACGTATGAATGAAAGTAGACCATGGAGTATGAATATGATCTAAGACTCTTATAGAACATATATACGGTTACTTGCCTTTAGAAGGGTAGGCAGAGATCATGATTCCTTATTTTATTCGATACAGGCACATTCAGACAAATGGGAGATATTCTTCTGAAGCCGGGTGTACGTAGTTTGAAGAACAGAAGAGTATGTATGAGAAGGTTCATGGGTGTGAGTGAAACAAGAGAGATTTGTCAGGATAGTTGCAGGTGGCGATGGATAGTCTCTGTTTATCCTGTTGGGGATGTAGAGGCGTGAATATGTGTATGTATGCACAGACAATAGTTTAAGAATTATTTAGATGTTAATTAATAATAACATATCGGTGACCCATCCAGCACCTAATGAAAACTTCACCCACTTAAGTTTAATTATTATAATGCTGACGATAAAAGTACTTGAAACTGACGAGTGTGTCAGTCAGAATCGAGAATCTGGGGATCCCTGCTTTTTACCAACCCCTTTTTAGGAAGACGGGCGTGATGTGTAGGTATAGTAATCTCTACCCCTTTTATGGAGACAGCTCTGTTGTATATATATAGTTCCCCAGACTAGGTCGCCTCCTGGTGTTGTTCCGTATAATCACGTATAATTCCCGCTTAGCTATCGCAGACTATCGAAGACCGTTCATGCATAAGCAACGAATCGGTGTCTCCCTCTATCTGCAATCATAATAATGTTTTATGCATTATCTTGTACGAAATTTAGAATTTCTGGAACCTGGCTTTTGTTTCTCTATGATCGTATCAAGATGTAAAGAGGTTGGATTGCGGATTTCAAGGATTGTAAATAAAGAAAGATCAAATATGTCAAAGTAAATATTTCACTTTTTTCTTTTATATGTCATGTGCCTATACTTATAACTACGAATGATTTAATAAAAGATTATGTTTACATAGATTATGTGAAAAATTACTGAGGAAATGTTATATGTATCTCTAAAATCCTGTTACTCTGAAAAGTTTCAGTAACTGTATATTATGTAAGTTTGTTAAGTCTGAAGTATAGAAAGTTCAAGATATATTTCGAAAAAGTTTTAATGTTAAAAATCAAACGCACACTTGCTTAAACACCTATAAATAACCCAATAAATATTAATTCTTACACTATCTACATAAAGCTCTACTTATTAACAATCCATTTTACAACTAGTCCTTTATCCATCTATACCCAAGATCCTTACAATTCCCAATAAATACCAATACCTAATCCAGCCAACCCCATTAGAAAATAAGCCCAGATCTCACAAAGACGTATCGCAAATATCGATCACTCGGCAGGCGACTCGCCCCTGCAGTGAGATGAATAGTTGCTAGCACTTCGCTCTTACTAAGCCTAAACAGAAGTTTCCTAAGCTCGGTCTGGCTGTACGGGCGATTTCTAAAGGCTGATTTAGTGGTGTTTTGCTGTTTAGAAACTAGGAGGAAGTTTGATTAAAATGGAATGGTTTTAAAGTGTGGTAAATGTGTTTGATGAAAATGATACAAATAATAATTTTGTGATATTAATTAGATAACTAAAGATGAAAGCGGTTGTTGTAACCGTTGATTATGTATGAATTTGGTCGATATATTTTATGGTTGACATTAGTTACGAATCTATATATTAATAATGAAATTTAGACATAACTGGCCTTTGAATATTTTTCAAATAAAAATTGACATTAGACGCTAAAAAAATACACATCCTTTTTCGGACTATCTACTAGTACCAAATATTCCACATTACCCCGATAGTTTTCCTAAAAATAAGCTAAAATATCTAGTGTCACGCAACATTTTTGCACTTCAATATCAAATGAACATCTTGTGTATTGGATTCAGGAACTTTTGACTCTACCTATCTACTTAACCAATAATATAGCCATCCCAGCATCTAGTACCTTCTTCTCAACCCAGTATTCCGCCAGTACTTGGTCCATGCGTGCAATTCCTGTGGTCAGCATCTACGCCGCCTTGATATTATGGAAACCGCAAATCGGCGATCAGAGGCTCAGGCCTGCGTAGAAACTATTACTTCGTTAAAAGTACCTTGCCAACTGAATTAGCATAAAACATACTTTGATAACCATTACTGGGGAATAGTTGACCGCGATTCATGTTAAGTGACGTACGGTGATTATCTTAGATTTCATTTAGACATAACTACAAATATTTACGCCTGTACGTTCGTAACGGGTTAGGCAGAGACTATCGATTGCCACCTGGAACTATCCTGACAAATCTCTTTCGCTTCACTCACACCCATAAACTTATATTATCTTCTTCTGTTCTTAACACCACGTACTTGAGATGATTCGCGTGTGATTGTAATTCGTAAACGTTTATTTATTTATTTAGAAGTTTAGTGAAGTATAAAGAAAGTATTGCTAGATCCATCCATGAAATCTGAAAGTTATTTCATATTTTTACAGATTATCTCCGACACATTTATACTCGTACCCTTCCTATTTTTTATTATTTATTATATTATTTATTCATTGACTTAGTTCTTTATAAATTAAGTATACTCTATTTACCCTCAAAGCCTCTGTTTTAGTTGGATCTCATTATATTTAGGAAAAGGGTTCCTCTACAAGAGAGAAATTCCGTCTCTTACGTTTGGTTTACTTAACTTATTTCGTGATTCCAAGGGTTTGCATATTGCCTTATTCATTTATTAACATATGTACGGAAACACCCTGTCCTTTGAAATAGAATATTCCCGATATGTATCACCAACTCGTTAGTGTTGGGAACAATAGGAAAAGCATCACGATAGGGTAACCGAAGCCTCTTGCATTATGCAAGGGAAGGGCCTTGTCATAGTGCGTAAGTAGAAATTGTTTACGATTTGTTCATACGCTTCCTTTTCGAATGAATTTGTAATGAGGTTTATCTGCTGCTTGGATTTTGTGAAGAACGGACGCTTTTATAGTAGAAAGCAGGTAATTAACATAAAGGTCATGGGTTGAAGTACTGAGAAGATAGAAATTAAGTTAGCTGCTGTTGTATGAAAGACAGAATACGTCCGTTCTGAAACGGTTCTTATTGTGAATGTTAGTATGAACTTTTACAAATTATCACATACAAGTATATACAAGTATTTGTTCTTTAATATACTAATATATATATTAGTAATGTGTGTCTAAAAAAGTTCAAAATAAGCCAAAGAACCCATCTTGCATCCACAAAACGAAAAAGAAACGTAAGCACCTCAAAATGAGTTTACTCAGAAAACCTTTTTTCGTATTCCGAGTGTCACGCAAACAAATGTTAGTTTTAATGTGTTTGGGACTTTGGAAAATCGGTCGTCATTAGTGTTTGAATGGCCCCCGCCCACGTATTTGGTTTCGAGTACACATTTCATTTGTTATGTCATCGATGCATCTCAATGGGCACGCTTTGTGGGATCTGATGGGTTGAGGTTGGATTCTTAACCAACTCTAACATGCGTATAAACAGACACGGAACGCCACCTGTTGTTTTGTTTTGAAACGTCATCTGTTGCGGTGGTTACTGGCCATCTGGTGAAAAGTGGATTTGATGTGTGGTCATACGTATTCCTAAATATTGGCGAAGGACTTAAGAACTTTTGAATACGCTGCAAAGATTATCAATCGCAAGAATACTTGTGTTTTTATAAGGGTAAAAAATAGAGAGTAAGATGTTTTCATTTATTAATTTTAAAAACCCATTATCTCGGTAAAATATTTGGATATGAAACTAAGCATTTGAGCTATTCTTTTAAAGTCAATCAATCACTCATTATTTAGGATCAAAACAATATTCATAAGGTATATAAATTCATCAGAGCTGATATACTAGCAAACTATTCATAAGAAGATATTTACTGTTGAGATGACTAGATAAAAATTAAATAAATTTATCTTTTTGAAATGAAATTTTTTTTTTTCAATATTAGGATCATAAATAACACTTATTGAAAGTCAAACGATGTTTTAGCAATGTATTCACCTACATTACGATTAAGGAAAACCTTATCAACTATAAGACAATACGTCATAATTAAAAGTCATAATTAAAAGTCAGTACTCAAATTATACATTGAATTACCTGTTTTTGTTTCTTCTTTCGCCCACATTCATCATGACTGAATTGAATGGGTTCATTTGTGGGTACTCAGGAGTGTGATTTGGGCTCTACATGGGAGATAAGGTTGGTCTCTTGTGAGAAACTATAAGGTATATAGTAAAAGAAACCTGATTTCTTTTCAGTGTCATATAATGCTGAAGAAGTTAGTTTTCGTACTAATTCGTTTTGTTTGATAGCTAGCTTTCAACGTCATAAAATTAGATACAATGGTAATTGAAAAGTTTTTTAATTGTCTAGGGTTCTTCACGATATTATGCATCACAATTTTCACTAATGAAAACTCTTAAATATTCAGCTGAATTCTAATATGGAACAATATAAACAATGTTTCTAAAGATACAGAATTATTTACCTTATTGATAAATAAGTTTGTTATATTATATGCCAAAGCAAAAATAACTTATTTTGTCATGCACTTGCACATATCCCACACGTTAAATAAAATAGCTTTCCCCATAAGAAGTCACCTTAAACTTAAAAATTGAGCCATGATTATGAAATAACATCGAATCAGACAGACGGACACGGTGAGCAATTAATTCATTTAGTTAGAAGCCGTCAAGCGATTTCCACCGTGGAATTAATAACGGCCAATTGTACCCATCAATCACATGTCTGGTATTCATTATTAATATCGAGTGAACGATTCGATACAGAAACTATTATGCGGTTAATCGAATTGGAAATATCGATTATGGTCCGCAGATTGGGTGATGATTTTATTATTGTATGTTCTGTTGGTTTAAGGAATTTGTTCAGAAGTAATGTTAGTTTAGTCAAAAAAATTCATAAATTTTTGGGATCAATAGTAACAACACAATAAACAGCACAATCTTCGATTAGAATATGATTTGTTTAAAATCGAAAGCAGTTAAAGCCCCAGCTAAGAATAAATAGTTATAAATATATTATATTATCAATGGACAAAGGGCAATCTAGATACTGAATAAAACTGTATTGAAATGTGAGTCTATTCTGCCATGAGAGCAATAATACGGAAAGAAATTGACAGTACAGAAATAATGTAACGATTGTAATGAAAAAAATATAAAAATTAATGAACTTTATAACTTTTACGACCGCCGTGGCGTGATTGGTTAACCACCGGGATGCTAATCGTGAGGTCCCGGGTTCGATTTCCGGTGTATGCAGATTTAACAATTACATTTTTATTTATCTTTTCAATCTCGTCGTTGATTATAATATGCTTTTTATAATAAGTATATATTTGTTAAATATACGTTGACTAGTACCCTTAACACAAGTCTTAAATGTACTTAGCAAAGGACTAGTACAATTGGTGTAATAGTGTCCTTCAATATTATATTATAACTAAGTCTTTAGAAACCTAGAAACGATACAAAGCCATAACACGATTAGTAAACTACATTTTTTTCTAGAATTCCATCACTTATAACCTTATTAACAACAGAATGATTTGCATAAAAATAAAGTTTCGGAAACTAAACAAGATCGTCTACAAAATGGGATGCAATAAATAACATTTAGAGATTTATTTATGACCGAAAATAAGGTTCAGGTTAACAAAAATTCGGGCTACCACCTCCGAATAGGTTCATTAAAGAAGTCGAATCGATATATTCGATTAATCTTCATTTTAATCGATAGTGATGACGCCGCCGCCGCCTTAATAGATCGCCATCACTATTATTTATGTAAATATTTGAATATGTAACGTATCGTAGATACCTTAATGTGCATACTCCGGTGATTATGTATGGTAATAACGTTATTTGAATATTAATGTCTAAATAACGAGTCTGAAGGAAATGGGAAAACTTATTAGGTTTTAGGCAATCTAAATTGATTGCAGTTTTCTTAAAGACAAACACGACCACTATCTCTAGCGGGAAAGTTGGATATTAATTTATTCGTAAATCACGGACGGATTATATATAATCATTTTGTTGTGCAGGCGATGACTATTTCCTTTGATAATATGATAATAATAGACAGTTTTTACATATACATTTTTTTATAGTATACAAAACATTAAATTAAAAAATGCATGTGCTTTTATAAGAATATGTATTACTATTAACAATTACTGCTTACAGAGAAACGAATATTAATTGAATATCATTTCAGTTTACTCTCGTTCAAGTATCATATGCATTTATGAGCGCATTACATTTTGCATAAATTAAAACGACGTGTAATAAATTACTGAAATAAGTTCGTTATTCTTTTAGGGATTGCAAGATGTTAATGTAGGTTATCGATTAAAAACGTCACTGCGGGGGTCAAAATATCGATTGTTTCTGCTTTAAGCCAAATCAGATAATTTAACAATCGCCATTATGCTTACGATCTGTTTTATAAATGCATACCTACATAATGCAGGTTACCAAACACGCAATTGTGTATAAGAAATGTATCAGTTTGGGCCGGTCACACGAGGTGAAGGTAATTTGACAGGAAAATTAAGTTTTGGTACTTTATACGTTTTAAACAATCCAGTAATTAAACAATAAATAGGGATCATTTACAAATAGGATGTACTTAGAAGAATAATAGTTTAATTCCGACAAACTCTACATCAATCGTAAAGAAAAGTGATCCTGAATTCTACGGTAGAGACTGTAAGGAAATTCTTAATTTCACTGTTTTCTCCATTTACTTAAATAATTACACACGATTAGCCATAGATGGCTTAGTGGTTAGAGTGAGGATGCAATTATAGGTTCTGATTGTTTCTACACTGTTATAAAATTAAGTTAAGCTAAATCAAATTACTTCAGGCTACTCTGTCCATCCTAAATGCTATATTATCATCATGAATTAATCAACTTTAGATCACCTAAATCTCCCCAAGCTATTTTGTACATCTGAAAGGCTTTATTTTTATTAAATAATCGAGTGTGCAGTCATTAAATCTCCGCTAGTGTGAACGCAAAGATCCATTTACGATTGGTCTCACGAAATGTTTATTAAAATGCTCTTTGAGAGCGTTTCGAGATTTCTATCTGTTAAAAGCCTGCTAATGTTTATCATTGTTTGTCTCGGATAGAGCTGCCACTATAAGCTTTTATGGTTTTATTAATATGCTTATTATGAAACTGTTTATTAAATATTCATAATAATGTAAATCATTCTTAATGCGGGTGTACGCAGTGTGAAGAATAGAAGAGCATGTAAAGAAGGTGTGAGTGGAGCAAAGGTGTTTTATCAGGATCGTTCTAGGTGGCGATTGATTGCTTTTGCCTATCCCCTTAGGGATAAATGTATGTATGTAAATCATTATGTACTAGATTTTTATAGAATGCTAACTTTTGTGTTTCTTATAGGTAAGCCGTAGTATATATGTGTTTCATAACATTATTTACAAGCTAATACTTTATAACTTTATTTACTCTTATTAACTTATGAAATTACCATACCTTATTCAAAACGTTAACCATTTCAGCCTGATTCCAAAGATGTTTTAGGATATGCAGTGCTCGAGGTTCGGTCCGCAGCAAAGTTACATAACGTGGAAGGAGGTTAAACAGTGTACAGAACTTTGAAGCTGAATAACTAAAGTTGATTGTCATAGGTTATAAAATCAGTCAAGCAACATTTTGTAATAAAGAAAATAATCGTACAGTTCTTCTTCTCATACATATATACACATCAGGCCTGATTCTCTGTAGAGGAGTAGGCAGAGATCCCCATTTGTCCCGATCCTGACAGACCACTTTCGCTTCATTGACACTCATACTTTTTCTCATACACACTGCGCATACACATTCACCTCATTTTAAACGTTCAGCAAATGGCTTGTAGGTTCCATTAAGTTTTAACACTTGATGTTCAACATAGTATATTTATCAAGGCAATATGTTTTGATGTAGATGTAATTTGTGAATTATAGCCTCAGGTCTCAAATTGAAGACTTTTTACCGTTTAAGTGCTATAAGCTTCCAGTCTAGTCATTTAGCTGCAGGTCGGACCATTTATTCTAGGCGATAGACTTCAATTAAGTATGTAGAAAGTTACAGAGCTAGTGGCTTAGAATGTTTAAGGTGTGATGTAGATGGATTGTCGTAGGAAAAAAATGCTAAGTTGAATTTTCCATATATGAAACTTGATAAAGTATATGTTAAAATGTGATCTTTTGATACTGCGATGTCGTATTGATTATTACACAGATTACATAGTACGGAGATCTGAATAAGTTTTGCAAAAACATATGTCTAAGAGAGTGAATACTGAACATTAAATGTACCTACTAACTCCACAATCAAATCATTTACATTTACAATTTCAATATTAGGAAATATCTGCAAAGAAGATTCCTTAAGCAGGCTAAGCAAATATTAATAATAAGAAAGCATTTATTTACAGCGACAAAAACATACACAATACAAATATTTTACAAATCAAACGTTATTGTCGTAGCATAAAGGTTCTTTTTATACTATATTTTATTAGACAAAATTACTAACTTCCAAAACCGAAAAGCTAAACCATTTCACTCTATCATTTAAGGCTTAACAGATCCACTTCTAAATTAGAACAATAAACTACCATTTTAAGAGTCCCCAAAGACCTGTATCCACTGTTATAATGATATTGTATAGGTTATAAATATGATGTGATACTGCTTAGAAACGGGTCCATGTTGCGAAAAAACGTTCCAATTATCGAGCAGATTGTTTATGGCGGCCGGTCAAACAGCGCCTCTAAATTAACTCACACCGAGTGGGTTAGACTCACACATTTGTGAGGTTTCTGTGGTTCGAGATGAGAAGTGAATATGAGCGATTAGCGATTTGAAGTTGATTTAGATTAGTTTATTATAAAATTTTATAATGATTGAATTTCGATTTAGAGCTTATTAATTTTAGATTCATACAAACTCCAAGATATGTGCAAATCGATAAATCGATTGCTAAAATAATTTGTGAAAAATTCGATAAGTAGTAAGCATTGATTACTAAATTGTATAATTAATTAATTTCGCTGTAGATATTTAGAGCTTCTTAATCTTAGATTCATACGAACTCCAAGGTACGTGCAAATTGATCAGTCAATCGCTAAAATATTCTGTAAACATTCAATAATAAACATTGATATATGGCAGGCTTGTATCTATGTAGTAAAAGCATTGAGAATCTCTAGTATATTATGCTATTTTCACACTTAAATTAATATTCAATATACTTGCAGTAAATCAAAAATCCTACATATTGAACCACTTTAACTTCACACTCTCACACATACAATAAAAACCGCTTTAACAACCGCTCATGTTTGCCAGCCGATTCAAGAATGTGATATTTAATTAATATTTTATTAGTTCGCCTCGCATTCGTATCTCCGTGTGTGTGAGTAATTAAATGCTGATAACGAGTGTGTGTGCGGAGCTTTCTAACAAGATAACGTATTTCAAGTGCATTCTGTCTATGGCTTGTTCAAATGTTCGAGTAGTTGTTTGTAGTATGTAGCTTGTTGGTAGACAAATTGATTTCACTGTTACATGCTGGGTTTTAAAGCATGAAATGACCTAGCTTAAGACAAATCTTTGATGGGTTAGTTTTGCTGGTATGGAGTGATAGGCTGATAAACTATCATTAAAATTTTTCATGGTATTACTAAAATAAATGTTGTTATAGGTTAATTTTAGTGTTGTTGGAAACATTGACTGGAATTGCATGAATATTTTTTACAATTCGAAGACATTTTTGTTATTATTATCAGCGTTCAACCATTGCAGTACAAAAAATATTTGACTATGATGAAACTTTTAGTATTACTATTACTAAAATTTTTGTGTATTTTTATGTAAACATTTATTAACTCATTACCCATTGAAAACAAATAACTAGCCAGTCATACAGTTTAATAAGCAGAATATTAAGTCACTTTTTAAACCAAGTCACAAACATTGGTACGTCTGCACTTGACTGGTCAGTAAAGGCATTCACTCACCACTTTTACTTCAACTTCACCAATTTAACTTGAACTGCGAGAGTTATGAACCTACATACACATGTTGTGAATGTAATCACTTTTGGTTAAGAGGCTTTGGTAGCCATGTCTTTAGAACTACAGTATTTAGATTTTCGAAAGCTTTTAGCTTGGACTTTATACAATAGCTTCAACTTTGTATATGAAAGGAAAAATAATTGTATACTGTTATGAAATACACCTTATTTTTGGAATAAAGGTGCTAATACAAATTGGTACCATTCTTCTAAAGTAAAACATCTTTATTATAACGTAAAGAAACTGAAGCTAAAATCAACCACCATTCTGAATACCAACTTATCGCATTCTTAAGCTCTGACCACACAAAACGGACTAAAAGTCTCCTACTAAAAGGCATAAGTATCGTGTTCTAAAGCTCTATCCATCCCAAACTGTTCAAACTACATGTATATAGTACAAGTCTGTCTTGAACCCAATAGTGGGCAGAAGTATGTTTCAAATCGTGACGATCGATGAGCGCAGTTAAAGGCAGTGCTATTAAAAAGTAACAGAAGACAGGTTTTGTTCGCTTTGCACTTTTATCCGTGGCAGTACACTGGAAGCTCTTACGGGGTAGTCAGAGGAGTGACTACAATGCAATTCTTTGTGATGATGTGATGCACTTTGGGGCAACTCCCTCAAAATCTAGCCAGGGATTCATTGACTACTATAAGTTGTGGAGTTTGCCAATCATAACATACTCGTAGTTTTAACTAGATGAAAAAATACTCTAATACTGTTTGTTACCTTTGATTAATAAGTGAAAAGGTGGATTCACGTGGTACATACTAACATATAAATCACACATGTTAGTTACATCTTTAAATTCATATGTAGAGTAAAAAATGTTACGATTAAAGATTATTGATTATTTCGAGATTAAAGACGATAAATAATTTATGTCATTGATGTAAACAAAAAATGTACTGGAAATAAAAAACTATAAATTTTCTTGCTGTATGATTTTACTGCAAAAAAGAATTCATACTGGAAATAAGATGTTAAAATTTAGGTTAATCCACAACCTTCCCTATATCTACTACCTTGAATCTGACAATAAGACATTGAGAAGCAGCTGCATATCCATTTAAAGACAAGCTCAAAATAACCCCAAAAACCTTAAGTCACGCTTTTAAAACACTTATTAAATTACAAGTTGAGCCGCTATTACACGAATCGCACTAATTCGATCCTTCAAACCGTGACGATGACAATTATACAGACCACCAACTGTTCCAGGACCTGCCGTTTCATGGATTATTAGTTTCGGTGAACGTACCTCATACCCACTTTCTTGTTAAAGGGCGGCCCTTGTAGTTTTGATAAGTTCTGAGTCAATTATATTCTTGATAAGGTTTGAGTTAATGTTTTGGCTTAAGTTCTCCTAAAAATTATGGTGTAAAATTATGGTTAGTGTTAGTTTTGAAAGAAAGTATACTAAGAATAATAAATTATAAGTGTGGTTGAAAATAGCACCGTTTGCAGTGAGTTTAGGAGACAGACTCAATGCGTAGTAATATTTATTTTTTGTTATGTATTTGTTATTTTGAATGCTGAAATTTTGAATATGTTTCGGTCCTACTACATACTTACCAATGTAAACCGGCAGTTGTTTACTTGAACAACCAAAGTGCACCTAAGCCTTAAAGCTCGAAAAATCGCAAGCTACCTTTTAACCCGACTCGCGGAGTAATCTTAAACAGGTTTCTCTTAACCTCGCAAAAAGAATCAGACAATCTAGCCTTTATATTTAAGGGTTAAGACTTAGACTTCAGTGGGCGATGTACTGACGATCCTCAACGAAGTGCTTCTACCTGGAATGATCAAATAAAAGAAATTAAGATGAGCGGCTCCAGTGCATTAAGGTTGCTAGTCCAGCGATGTTTTAAATGAACAATATGAACTCTGGGTGTATGGTTGAGGGCATCTGGGTTTGATTGAACTAGCTGCCTTTCTTAAGATGACTTTATGTACATACAAACATTTCATAAGTAATCATTTTTATAATAATGATTGAAAATCATGCCTACATCACGTCTGTTTCCCTGTAGAGGGTAGGCAAAGATCACGGATCCGCATTTGACCACTTTCGCTTCATTGACACTCATACACACACTCGACAGTTATAGGTAGGTAAGTACCTCTAACGTCATCTTTTTTCAATATGATATCTGTCATATGTCTTATTGAGCCGGCTCTTACGTTACCACCCTCCCATTTCACCCATATATATTCATTTTGTCAATTTACTTTCAAATTACTTATGTGTAAATATTTATTCCTATTTCTTTTTTGCAATATTTTCACACCTGATACATAAGCATTTTAAGGATGTATATTAAGGACAAATAGATCCACTAAATCCCATCCAGAGGGTAAAAGTAAAGCCTTTTCCCTCACGATGTTAGTAAATAAAACGGAATGCTTCCCAAGACGTCTGCATTCGTTTTGTTCTTGTTACACGAAGCTACAACAACTGAAGTGGTAGTGCGTGCGGCGGACTAATTAGAGCCGAATAACATATCTTGGTTCTGCTGATAAGTCGGCTATGATATACATATGGATTGCTTGTACTTGGGATCTTATAGGTAGTCTAGTAGGTTGAGGGTAAATATGTAACCGATTTAAAAATAAATGTGTAGTCTAGGATATTAACTATGAATACTAATGATGTCGTTAGTTATGCAATGTGCTTATTCGAGTATTAGCAAAGTCTCTGTCTTAAGTTGTACAGTCATATATCGTTAAACTAGAAATTAAAGCCATGTTTTCACAGTTTTCCTAACCTAACTAACTATGACCATACCTTAAGTACATATTTGAAATAGGCACGTTAATATAAAATTATTCATTTATTATATCTTGTCATACAAAAGCTGTTAAATGACGGTATAGTATGTGTATATCCGTGTATGCAATAGCAGAATCGATCTACCAACACAAGTTGCGTATAGCAAGCGTCACGAAAACAGGTAGAAGAACCACTATTCAGACGGAGTTCTGTTCATCGACGTCTATTTCGGTCATAAATTAACAGAAAAGAAGAAGTATTGGAATAAACGAATGTAGGAATAAATTCTGCCCACACAACATGGCAAATTTGCTACATGCAAACAGCTACAGCTTTTATTAAGATATACTTACGTTTATATTGCCGTCATAATCGTTGTGATAGAGAGAACCAATGTATAGGGGAATTCGTATTAAAATTACTTTGTAGTGTGTATGTAATAAATATTAACTATCATTTTAGCGAACATCAAAAAATACGGAATAGCTCATCAAAACTACTGAATTGTAAACCAAAATAATACAATTAGATCTCTATTGCAACCTTTGCTATGCGTTAGTATATATGTTTAGAATACTGTTTTGTATTTCTGACGTACATTTAATTATGTTCTGTCAATATATATATCGGTTAGAATAAACAGCGCAGGTCGTCTTCCCGGCAAGGTGGGAAGACGACCTGCGCAGGTTGGCTGGCATCGAATGGGTGCGAACGGCCACTGACAGGGAGAAGTGGCGTCCTTTGGGGGAGGCCTGTGTCCAACAGTGGATTACTACAGGCTGACGATGATGATGTGAGTAAATAGTACGAAAGAATTATGAAATTTAAATCATAAGGGAAAAAATTGTAACGAAAGCTGGTTATTTATTGGGATGAACAGTAGTCAATATAAATGTACGGCAGCGTCAAGTAATATCACTTATCACATTGAGTGCAGATTAAGTATAAAAAAGATTCAATATTACCATATATAATTTAACTATAGTCATAGATACAAGAATTGCATTTTATTACTTTCTCATACAAGTTATAAGCCTGAAATTAATAAAATAAGGAGCATTTACTGAAAGCTATGTGAAGTTGAAGTTGAATAGTAAATTTTAATTGCATTGATTTTACAGTAGTTAGTATTCATAGCTTTTAATGATTACTTTGGTAAATACTCGTTAAAACTGTGCATACTAGTTTAAGCTATACTTAAAATTTAATAACCGGGAACGGGTATTATAATAATTAAGATTGAGATTGAAAATCATAAAACTATTCTACATAGGATAAGAGTATAACCTTCAATGCATAATCTAAGACTACATAATCTCATTTAGTTCTTTCCTTATATGTTTGTTTGTGTTCTTGTTGAAAGCTGATGATTTTCTATCGTTGTAATAAATAAATTTGCCAATGAGTATTTTTAGACGTTTTTGCTCTAAGATTATTGCTATATGATATATACGTAGATTACACCTTTCTTACTAAAGAGAGCGGTTGACAGAGATATCTACAATAAATATGAGTTCAATCATGTTTTCAGTAGGGGTATGTTTTTAAATATCATTTATTAAGTGTTACTTTGTGTGCAGCCGATGTGTAGAGATACATATCTATACATCACACCCGACCCAGTACATATGGGTAGCTCGAGATCATGGAACCCTATTGATTTCCATACACATCCTCACTCACACTCGGCGGTTATAGGTACTTCTAACGTCACCATGTTTCAATCTATCTGACTGTTGTGTATTATTGGAGCGACTCCTACGTAAGCAACCCTAAATAACAATATAGCTTTCGTCAATCTACGAGTATCATTCATCCGCATAACATGTGTTGAGATCTAGTTTGAAAGTGCGCTTTAGTCTTGCAGCTTACATTATTTATTTACGTTAACATTTTATAAAGCAACGATAATCGAGGCGACACATTGTTGACCAATATCGCTCGATCGACAATCGCATCGGGCCAAATTGAGCGAGAAATCGATTTAATATCGATATGGTACGATACATCGTCCAATAGCCTGTTGCAAACACGGCTTAACCACGTTTACATAACCAGCGTAACCTGACCTCTGGTTTCTTGTAAATTGTATGTGTTTGTAGGTAAGTGTTAATCTTGATTTCGGTAACAAAAACTCCTCCCAAGGTATAGGATTTCAAGTAAACAGCTCCTGTGCTTGCCGAATGAAATCCGGGATTTGAACGCCATTTTTGGTTAGGGTGGTAGCGAAATTTGATATCGTACATACGATTTATATGAATATGTTTTATAATGCGTATGGTAGTAGCTGGTTATTAATAGGAGTATGTTTGGGATAAAGAAATATGATTCTTTATTTGTAATGATTGATTCTTCAGTACTATAGGTAAAATATCATATGAAATATAAAAAGGGAGGTTACCTATGTCTCATAGCCATTTTAAGGAAGATTGAATTCGTTTTAAATTCCTTATGAAATTCCCTAGAAAAGAAACTCAAGATATAAAAACTCCTTGCTCAATTATTTGTACGTAAAATGTTTTATTAAGATTTCACTAATACATCACCGAAAAAATATGTGGCATTCATATACAATCTATTCACGTATTCCTTTCTCTTTCGGTATGGTCAGAACGCCAGATACATAAAAAAATCCTCCGTTTGTATATGCCATAATATCTTTTATTTTAAGAAAATGAAAAACATAATTATTATTATACTTGGTATTACAATTGTAACAGTAAGTAAGGCCACTAAAAGTTTTTCACAGTACTTCAATTAAATATAGTTGAGTGAGTGCAGACTTTAGTTTATAATTTCTCTAAAGATGACATTTCTGTCACCCAAAGCCCGCCATACCATGTTCCGCGGCCATTCAGTCCAGCCGCAGTATTAATGGATATTCAAAACAATTTCACACGATGATAACGGCCCTTCAGCCAGGCACAGTCAAGTGGCTTGGCTCACGACTTCAATTATCTGATAAAGGGAACACTTGACTTTCGAACGCCTGCACGCTGACGAATCATTGGGTGCTCCTTTTGTTTGCACCAAAGAGTTCGGACTACCTCGTTTCGGGAGATTGGCTTTTGTTTTTGGAGGCTGTGAAATTTGGTATGGAAACATTTTAAAGCTTGTTTACAGTTAAAAGATTGAATGCTTGTTGGATTTTTTTAACGTTTAATTTAATGTAAGATAAAAGAAGTGTTATGACACGATTAAAAAAATTACATATTACACTATTATTAATTGGCATGGAAATAAAGGATATCATAAGGGTATCGTGCAATCGTATATGTTTTCATAATATGCCATTTAACTTTAGCATATGTTTTCTTAACTTTAGCATTATTCCAAATAAACCAATTAATGTAATAATATATAAGGCAGCGAACAGTAATTCTATTAAAGTACCATACTACCCAATACAAAACATAGCCTATTTAATTTCGAGCGTATTACTAGAATCTAAGCAAAACTGTGGCGTCTCCTCACCTATTCGGAAAGCACAAACATGAATCCTCACTTTGTAGCACCGCCTCTAATCGATACGTTAATTGCCTTCTAATTGAACGTGCACATCGATGTACGGTGTGTTCTGATGTAAAGGGAATGCGTAACTAGATCTGTTATGCAATGTGTGATTTGTATAAGGTATGTATAAGAGCCATAAATTATATTTATTTATTATAATTTAATTTATCTAATTTAATATAGCAGTCCCGTACTTAGTCTAAGATGTTAAAAGTATGCTCAGTAGCTGCCGGACATGTCATAGAAGGTGACTAAGGTGATTAGAGGTAAATGAGTTCAAATGGGCGATGGGCTAGCGACCATTCACCAATGCTTCATATGACATCACAACTCCAATATTAATACTTAAAATTGACTTAGGAGATACAAAATCTCCGAGGTTCCGTCCACCCCGAAAGGGATTTAACGACGTTAATGTATATCTGAATATGTAAATACAACAGTTGTATCTGAAGTAATTATATATTATGAAAAAGAGTACCATAATTCCCTATAACAAGAATAAAATTGTCTTGATCTGTGATCTCTGCCTACCCCTCTGACGGGTAACGGACGTGATGTGTATGTATGTATATATATAATTAGACAGAGTAGTTAAAATGTTCTCAAATACCGCAAAGGGATAGGTTATTTCTTTTTTAATTAAGAGTTATAGATTGTCTACCAACATCACTATCATCAGCTAAAGGCTCTTTCTCGTGATTCGCCCTGTTCAAGCTAATTTCTTCTTATTTTAAAGCCTTATTTGTTAGTAGCGATGGGCTAGCAAACAACAGATCAACGCACGTCCTGTATAAGCGCTCTTGTGTGCTTAATAGTTAGCGATCGACGTAAGCGTGTATCACAGGAAACGCCCCGTCACCTGTCCATTCGAACTTCTTGGTAGCAACCTATTTGGTCAACTGGGTACAGTATTACTTGGTTATAAATATAACCTTATACAATCTATTCAAATACCAGACATAGAAGAAGTAGAATATATACAGCCTTTTTTTGTGCCATGAAGTATGAAAGGAACTTTGTGGTAAGAAGGGCTATGAATCTGATTTAGATTTGTAATATAACCTTCTTGCAGATACTATTACAACTAATAGTTGTAGAAACAAACATATAAAAATAAATATCACCTATTAAAAAAGGATTCTAATCTATGCTTATACGGAAATTGTAAAAAATCGTGCCAGTTAAGTATTTCATTAACTATCCCTCACCAAAATCGTTCAGCATTCAGTAATGTAATTAATTTTATCATTATACATCTGTATAATAATTAAAAACCTAAAAAGAACATATACCTTTAAAAACGACATAAAGCTACATTCTAAAATTAAACAACAAAATGCTTTCATATATTAAGTACAAAATAAAAATATGAAAATTAATTACACCCTTTTGTAAAGTTAAGCAAAAAGTAAGTTGACAACATAAAAATTGCATTCTCGTTGTTAATTATTTTCACATTTCAATCAACATCCTTTGGGGTGCTGCTATTAAGAGTGACACTGCATTTTTTGTCGCAATTACTATAGTACTAGTGCAAGCTACTTGTTTTGCTTGTTGCTGGCGAATGATTGTATTAAAATTTGTTCTGAAAGAATCTAACGTAAATAGATATTGCATTTTATTATATGTTTTGAAAACTTATATATTTATTCAACATCATCAAATGATCATCTATATTATTGGTTCATTGTTAATTCTCTTTTCCCTAATTTTAATATACTTCACTAACCGTGCTAGAAACTGTAAATACTTTAATACATAATAATGATACCTATTCTAATAAGTATCGCAAATATTTACTTAACAAATAAAATCATTGAACAAATATAACAAGAATCCCATAAAACAAAATTAAATTATTAATAATTATAAACAAACAAACAGATTCAGTACCCGCCACCACTACGAACAATTATAAAAACATGATTATGCATTTCGACCACCCATCACCTGTCTTCATAAAAATGACAGAAACTTTAATTGTCAACGACACTGACAGAAAAGAGGTGCACGTGCCAAAGAGGGCGTATATGCATTGTTTTTTTTATTAAGCACTCATTAGAGGGTTCTAAAGGGGATGCTCACAGCTGTTTAATCCCTTGGTAACTGACCGTTGGGGTATTGGGGAAGCGAATGTCAAAAGGTGGTAAGCGACAATTTTATCTAGCTCTATGTTTCTTTATATGAACTTTTTATTAATTTTAATGTATTAATCTCAGCGTAAGCTATATGTATTGAGGAAGACATGGTTTATGTAAGTTTTCATTGATATATAAATTTATTGATTGGTAGCTGTATAAAGTATAATATTTTGTACCTACTTAATCCTGTCCTTTAATCTCTTTAAGGACTTCAATCTCTTAAGCATAAACTTCTCTTTAGTCACTTTTAGTTAATACTAACTTATACCGAGAAATGGTGTAAGTTTGATAGTTAAATGCCATATTAACATCATATACGTACTCCTAATTCCTGAGTATAATAGCGATTTTATTTATAAAAAAAATGCAAAAATTTTATTGTCTCTTACGCCTTTTTAACTCTAACTCTCTTTTATATCTATTTGACCGTTTGAATATCTACCCCTAGGTTAGATTACATTTGATTTAGTTAGGGTGTGACATTGAAGCGTATCCAATCCTATTATTCAGTTTATAGATACAGATAATAAAGTTGTACTCATTTATTATGATGTTACAATTTTGTGGTTTTTGAACGTGTTCTAAATTTAACTATATTTATTGATTAGCAAGAAATACTACACAAAAAAAAACTCTTTCGTAAAGAAACTTCCACCTCATCTATATGCAAAGAACTCTTTCATTAAAACGTATGAGGAGACTAAGGAACTGAACCGTGGTGTACGTAGCTTGAAGAACATATGTGAGAATGTTATTGAGTGTAAAAGAAGCAAGAGGTCCGTCAGGATCGTCTCAGGTGGCGATCGATAGTCGATGCCTTTCCTGTTAGGGTCGAAGAGACGGCAATGTATGTACATATGTATGTATAAATAGAGATACGTAATCGATATCTGTATATCGAAACGGGCGTGATTTTTACTAAAATTTAAAATTACCAACTATACCCGATCTTATCTCCCACCGAACCCAGAACTGATCCTTGACGATTCCTGACCGTTTCCCAGGAACATCTTCATTCAAAGATCAGGAAACCTTACCCTTTGTCTCGGTAGGCGTCCGAGTCGTGCGCCGTCCATTAACTTAATTAACGCGCTGCCGATATACTTCCCCATTAATTACGAGGGAACTATTTATATCTGTCTGTGTGGCCGAGATTGGTATGGTATGGGTGAGGTGAATGATTGGCTGGTCTTTGATTGAGAGCTAGGTTAGCTAAAAGGTTCATAATATTAGACCACCGCGCGAAGTTCCCAACGTTTGTTTAGAATTGGATATAAGTGATGTAGTACGATAAGAAGATAATAGAGAGAAAAAAGGATATAATTTTCGTACCATTTGTCATTTCATATAAAAAAATATATTGATGTATATGTTTCATATTTTTAGCAATATTATCTATTTTATGCCTTAATATGTTATTTAACGCGTGATTTATTCGGTTCAATATTGATTTTGCGACCTTACCTATCGCATTACATTACTTTTACGTTTTACGGTATGCTAGGAATAACGCAGCTAGATACTATTAGATAAAGTTCCTCTAGATAGATTTATCTTACTTTTAACATACCTTAAGCGGGTATACGTAATAAGAACAGAAGAGTAAACTGATAAAGTTAATGTATGTAACAATCATCAGAATCATTCACGGTTGCGATCAATATAGTTTCTGTACCTCTGCCTTCGGCAACAAGAGGCATAAATAAGTATGTATTTATACTTATAACGAATAATCAAATAAAAACCTCTACAATAAGTTCCCCATTCTCTCTCTAAGCCCTAAGCACGCCAATTGAAGGCCTATCAAGATTTCTACAGCGAGGTAGCCACAACATTTAGTTTCTCATAGAATGAGAGCAGCGATCTATCTCACAGCATCCCAGTCCAGTGGAGGCAGGACCATCATTTGCTAACTATCGGAATGCCGGGGAATATTGTATCTGTAATATTGCAACTAATAGTTTACTGTGTTTTGTTAGACTGGAACTTAAATACTTACTCATTAACTTAGGACTTGAATAGGTTCGTTGTTACGTGTTCTATGAGATACAATATCCTACATGCGTTTACATAAACTCCTTCTGTCTCTTTCAGGGCGGATAGATCACTGGAATCATAGAATACATTTTAACTTTAAATATAAGTTTCATGAGAGAATTAGAAGTTTGGATATCCTTGGAAAAGAAAATCAATTTGTATGGAATACATTTATGGTAGTTAATTTGTTTCATTCACCGTAATGAGTTCACATTTTATTATTTAAAGTATTGGCGATCGTGAAATTCGTTATCTTGATTAGTCAGCGACTGTGTGTACAATTGCCGATATTCTTGAGCGTTAAGAACAGGGGCCTTAGTCCACTAATGTGTTTTAGCACAAACGGTGTTCAATATCAGATCAGTATTAGTATGAAATTGATAGAGGATGAACAAATGTGTAAATTTTCACCATTGTATCTTGCAACAGTGTCAAATTTCGCTTAAAAAAGAGAAAATTTGTCACTTTTGCTAATCCATTACCAACTTCACAATATGTTATTGAACTGATATTCTGCAATAAGCATTAGTGGACTACGGCCTCTGAAAACATGAATCAGAAGTTTAATAAATTTGCGGCAAATAAATATGTCATTATATCTCAAGACATCCATAATTCCTGCATATATTGTAGGGGAAATAGAGGCGTGAATATATGAATGTTGTATATCTCGTTCTTCTACAAACAAAACCTTAATGTTGTGAAGCTGATACACGTTTGGCGTGCTAAACTAAAGCCTCGTGCAGATTGGCCTGATATTGTGCACGCATATTGCCTCAGTTGTACTCGGGAGCTTCACCATTAGATAAAGTTTTATTTGGAGGTTTATTTCAGGTATTTTTATAAGAGTATAATCCTAAAATGGTTTGTCAGGTTTGCGACAAATAGAGATTTGTGATCTACGTAGAATCAGAGAGGAAAACGGACGTGACGTGTACGGACGTATCCACGGTAGCTTAGAACTTAAATAAAATGATGAAAGTTTCCTATCTGGCCTATAGCGATAACAGATATTTTCAACGCTAAATCGGTTACTGACACTATTCATGAGCAGCAATATACTAATCAACTGTAAAAAATACATACATATATTCCTGTGATCTCTTTCGGGATGAACCTTGGAGACGAAAATATCTCCAAAGTTACTTTTTAGCATGAAAATTGCGGTCATAATGTTACATGGAACGTTGGCAACAGGTTGCTAGCATAGCCTAACAACCTGTTACCAATGTTCCATATGACATAACCCCAATGTTCAAGCTGAAAAGTGGCCTAAGATAAATTAGATCTCCAAGGTTCCTCCTGTGCACGCCAAAAAGGATTAAGAAACGCGAATGTATATCTATTGTTAGTGTTCATTTAGTTACACTCCTTGAACTGAAGTAGCTGTATCATACAACACCTAAGCAGATACACCGTCCCGTTAACAGCAAACATAAACCTTAATGTTGCAAGGTGGGTCAGACACCAGTTTTTCCCCCACAATGTGTCCAACACTTTTTCAGTCACTACTCGAACTATTCTAAGTGATAATGCGGATACATGATCTTGCTGAGGACTTACCAGGTCCTTACATGGATTTTATGATGGAAAAGCGTAATGAAGACAAGTTGTACACAGTTAATGTTTTCATTTAGATGTTAATTGAAGACTTGGGGAAGATTTATGGGGAATTTTAGCATAGTTTAATCAGTATTGGCTGAGAAAGTTTTTGATGTATTCATTAGTGTCGTACTTACCACCCGTGGTGTTGACGACTCTAGTGTTTATAATAATGAGCAGAGTAGCTTAATTAAGCTTGTTGTATACAATATGGTAATAATAAAAAAATATACGTCTGATAAGTGTATTGACAATTATTCTCAAATTGCATCGTTCTATAACAAAATATCGAGAGGATTCATTGTATCTAAAATTTTTAGGTATCTTCCACTAATATTATAAAGTAAATAGGTAAACACATAATGCATGTCCCAGTAGAAGGGAAGGTAGAGATCATGGTATTATCATTTAAGTTATGTCAATGTCTGTTACTGTATGTTCAGTAAAACAATTATTTTTGAAAAACTTAATTGCTGAATCCTACTCAATCCATACTACATATATTACCAACTTCATGGGTTTACTTACTGCATAGATACATTAGCTTTTTCATAGGTCATCTTTCTTACTTCATAGACCGTAACATCTAAACTTCATTGAACTTTACAAATCATAGATAGATATAACACGGTATTAACAGCTAGTATTAATCACATCGCAACAGACAATAGGCATCGGCGCAGTTAATCAGCTTAAGGCCAAGCTCCGAGATTCCCTACCCAAGTTAAGACCATTGGCTATTTATTTATTTCCATTACAAAGCAGCTGCTGATGTTAATCAGGTTAGAAAAATGTGTTAAGAGTCTTAAGCTTGGGCCGGACAGCGTGAGGTCACGATGACACGATCTTTTGTGGAAGCAAAAAGAGGGTTTAAGTAGCTTTATGTATACGTATAAGTACGTTACTATTATGCCTTGTGGGGTAGTCGTAGGGTCTCTATGTAACTAGCGTAAGTTACACTTTACTTATTCCTTTTAGGGTCAAAGAGTAGTCAGAGGTTCAAACGTATACATATATCTCAGTAATTGTTTATATAATGTCTAGTTCAATTGGTATAATAATATCTGGACATTATTATACCAATTGAACTAGTCCCTTGGTATGTACATTTAATACTTGTGTTAAAGGTTCTAGTCAACGAATATTACAGAAATATATGCTTATTATATATAGATAAACACATATATAGTATATAAAATCAACGACCAGACAGGAAAGCAGTAGAAAAGTATAGTTCTTAACTCTGAAAAAAGAAAAGATTAGAAAAGTATAGCCTCCACCGGGAATCGAACCCGGGACCTCACGATTAGCGTTCAGGTGGCTAACCGATCGCGCCACGGAGGTCGTCTAGAGATCCCGCCACATACGGTGGCAGTAGCCAAACTTGGAACTAAATTTGACGTTACCGCCATTGCGTGTTATTTTGTATGAAAGGTAAATTTAGTATTACCAGCGTTATGTTTTTTGCCCACTCTTTGTAATTTTTATGTTTGTTAAGGGTGATTATAATAAATTGATTTCCGGAGTTTCTTGTTAGTTCTTCTCCAAGCTAGGGTCTCCGCTGATCTAACCTCGGTAAAAAATATGTAAAGACAATGCTCAGTGCCATGTTTGAAATAATAGTTTTAAGAGATTCGCGATTTATACTCATGATATAAGATATAAGGGTGTGTATAAGATTGATTGCAGCTGTGGGAAATCCTACGTCGAACACACTAAACGGTCTATTGCGGACAGAGTGAAGGAACACATAATATATGTAATATATAATAAGAAGGATAAGTCCCGTTAATTATTAATCATGTTTGAAATAGTTTAATAAACATATTTTGACTTTGATATATTAATTTGTTTTATTTGAGTTTATAGCTCTGCAACCAAAGACCGTTACAAATGAAACCTATAATGTATCGAGCCGTATGGCACAGTGAGTGCTAGTTTTGGCGTGTTTACTGGTAACACTGAATTACGCGACTGTGGCGACGCCTCCAACTGCCACCGTATGTGGCGGGATCTCTATATTAAGACCAAATTAAATTAGACAGCAGTCATCGTGATAAATGGTGTTTCATATGACCTAGTACATGCACTAAAATAAGAAAACTTAAGTATTTCCGTACTATTATTAGTTTAGTATGCCAATAAGTATAGTACATCAGAAATTAGATGACAGATCAACATGTAAACGGCATAGTTGGTAAATTACGCCGTTTCCATGGCAACGGGATATGAAATGACGCGTGTGATTTGTACTCAAAGTATGATTGGATTCCGTTATCACGATAGCTGTATGTGTGATTTCGAAAAGCCATCTTTTTGAACAAGTTTGCTTAGAGCGGTATTTCTGTTTGCCAACTAAGTAAAACGGTGGCGGCGGTGATTGGTAAACAATGTTTTTGAAGTAATTTTAATGTTGTTTACGTATATTTTTATTCAAAAGTATGTACATGATTGATAACTAACGGGACTCATCGTGTAAGTTTTTTATATAATATAGTTACCTTTATTATTAAACCGACGTTTCGACTACGTTGGTGTAGCCTTCGCGAATCTCTTAAAACTACAAAAGTATGTAATACTAATGTTAGATTTCTGTGATTTATTTCGATGGCTAAGTATATACATAGAACTTTGGGCTGTTGTGATTCAGGTAACAAAATCTTAGTCATTAGCATATGTATTATGTACTTGCCTGATGTAACTACTAATTGCTTAATAAAGAAAGAAAGGAATATAAGGCTTAACTTAAAAGTTTGGTTTGTTATAGGTTAAAGTATAAAATATATAACTTACACGTGTAATCTCGTAAAATATAAGTATACCAGAATAAAATAATGTACTTTAAATTTTAAGTAATATTCCTGTTCGAGACAGAGATATGCATATCCATAATATGAAAATAGGTTTTGAATCAAAATACTTTATTTTTATTCTAAACCTAGCATGGCATTAGTACTAGGAACCATAAAATACAACAATACGATCAATATCGAACAAATCAGGCATAAGATTAAGTCTGGGCAACGCGTTTATATCTTTTCTTAGGAACTTAAGAGGTGGCAAAAAGTTTCACACGTTCTATCGGTTTTTATATGATTCGGGGATTCGACACGCTATCGTATTACAAATGACTTCTTAGGACATCTGTTGGACATCTGGAGTAAGGTTATTCCCGTTAGCACTAAATTTGGATTCGTATATATGCTAGGTTTCTGTGCTTTTATAGAAATTTAAACTACTCTCCTCGTTTGGGAGTGATAACTTAATGTGCAATACATACATGGTAAATACTTTATTTAAGTGTTTTTGTAGAAAAAGTATTTGGGTAAAACATCTTTAGTATCATGAAATTAAAATATCATTTACTCATTACTGAATTTTGAATTCGAGTTTATGTAAGTATGTAGATTAATAACTATATAAAAAAGAGAGATTTTTTTTTCATTTTTATTCATACACATAGACGATAGAAATCACAATACTTAGTATACTTGCAATGTAAGGCCTTAGCATCTGCTACAGCCAGACTGCATACACCGACAAAGTCACTTAAACTTTTAAACCTCCAACACTGCACTAAAACCCTAGCAAAGTAAACCCATTTAGGCTCCACCAACACCCATACATTTCGGTACCTGTCACATAAAGGAGCTATTCAATCTGTGACACGCTATAAAGTCAGCGTGGCCCTGACCACGAGATGGCGCACAGTTGCAGGGCGACACCTCATTAAAATAGCGAGGCATGGCGGTTGCGTCACTGCACAGAGTAGGGGGTTTAATTAGATGTGGTTGGGTTTTGTCTGCTTTGTCATATGTTTAAGGATACAAACGTATGTTCAAGTGTTTGTTGATAGAATCGTGAATATGATATCAATTTCGTAGCCCTTTGTGTAGCTATGAGGTTTCTGATGGTAGATAGTATGGTCTAGTAGATTTTATTCATACCTAGTCCATATGTCACCTACCATGACATGCTTGAAATAAAAAGGGTAAGATTTATTTCATTTACGTTTAACTCAAGCTATTAAAGGCACACATATTTAAGATGGAATATGATTTATGTAAGTAATGAATACATTCTAAATAAAATCCTTATTTTGAAACATAACAATAATACCAACGCAAAAGACAACTCAAATATTTATGTGTCTCGATCTATCAAAATTTAGTTGTCATAATAATATTTATTACCATTTGTATTAATTTAAATTACAAATTACTAGTAATATGACACACAAATCTACAAAATCTTTCCAACGTGTCTATTCGGTGACCATCTTACACTCCGGCGTGAGAAACGCATTTAATTAAGCGGGTGCACTCAGGAGCAAAAGAGGAAAAAGTGGAGACAAAGCCACAAAGCCCCAGGCAACCGCGACCACAGCCGCAACATCGATCGATCGCTATTACTCGCAACCGCCCTTATTATGACTCATTCGGCTTTTTACCTAGATTGCCTCTCAAACGGTTGTGGTCACTTTGGTTACTCAATGGTCCCTGAAAACGATTTCGGTTGATGGTTAATGAAACGCCTAAGTTGTTTCCGTTGGGTACGAGATTGGTTGGGTTGGTGAGAATTTTGTGTAAGTATCATCGGTAGTGTGTCTTTTAGTCAATATGTTCGCTTTTTAGATGATCTGAACAGCCCTATATATATAATATATAAAATCACCTTAATGCCATTAATATCAGAAGTATGCTCACCCGGGTATCCAACGTAGGACTCCTAACTCTGTATCAATTGTTGTATTTGGTGTGTCTAACATAGTGATTATATTAATAAAAGTAATGTTTTAATTGAGTTTTGCTATCAAGTAAGTTATATTAAAAAGTGGAACCAAAATACTGCTCCTGATTCATCAACATACACTACAAGTTTCTCACGAAGCCGTCTCAACATTTAGAAACCAATCCAGTTAATTCATCCTTTCAAAACCTTCCTTTTTCTTTAGCCAAGGCTTTTGTCACCACCCAGAAGCCCGATCCGTGGCCAATCGCCTAATAGTATCACAGTTCCCGTGAACTGCCATGGGGTCCATTCCCCGCGATTCGTTTCGTCGCGAGTCTCGCGTCATCTTCACGTGCCCGCGTCACAGATTCTCAATTCTGTTACGGTTACTGGCTACTGCACGTAATCTAATTTGGGGCCACAATGACCAACGGTCACGGTCGTGTCGCTAATAAATTCGATTAGGGGAGGTCACGCCAAGAGATGGAAAACAGTTTATTGGTCTACCGATGGATGGACCACCGACTGCGTGAGGTGGAGGATGTAGATTGGTTGTTGGAGGCTATGTTGATGACTGGAGGTGCAAGTTGACCAGTTGAATGCTATTCGTTTTGGGGTACGAAAGTAGGTACCAGAGTTTAGAGTGACTTTTATTCTGCTTTCATGTCTGATGATTTACTTATTACTCTTAAATGTAATATGACTAGTACAATTATCACTAGATAAAAATGTAAGAAGTTGTAGAAAAATAATTTTGTTAAGATCTTAGTCTAATGACGAGTCAAGAAGAATGTAAGCTCCGTTCAACTGAAACCCTAGATTTACAACAGGATTATTAATTCCTGCAATATTGTAATAAGCTTCGTATAATCCACTTCTTTTAATGTAACATCTATTTAATGTAACATTCATATGTTGGAAGTATTGGTTTTTTTGCTTGATGACCAGAGTTATAGTTTGGTGTTTGTTTTTCTTTACGACGAGATTTTAATAACCCCTCGAGCACTAATAAAATGCAATAGTCAGTGCTTGTAAACGGCGACACGGTTTACCACTTGCACTAAACTTCTGATTACACCACTAAGAATTATAGTCCTTAAACCTCTTCTACCACGCAAGGCTTAATTGTAGTCATCTTTACGTCTTCTCTATTATCCCTATCAACACTAAACACAGTTGTTACGTAACATAACACCAATAAAAAGACAATCAGTATTTACAAGACAATGTTGAGAGGATCCAAACAATACGCTGTAACAAGGGACGGGTCCTTGCCGGCGGCTGCGGGCCAAAGAGGGGGTGCTGAGGTAGAAGGAGGCGAGGAACCTGCCCTGGCAAGGAACTGGGTACACCTGTCCGCAGAGATTGAATTCGTTATATCGCTCCTTAAATAACTGTACGGGAATATGTGAAGTGCTATGTATTTGGTTATTGTTGGGATTAGAGGTGGTTTTGAGTTGTTATGACAGGTTTGTAATGGTAGAATGAGTATATGAATGTTAGTTACAGTGAGATAGGTAAATAAGATCATAAATATGCACCTTCAATACATTTAATTCGATATTTTGTAGGCTAAGTAAGCATTTGAAATAACGCTTTATATTAGTCATTTTCAAGAACATATTAACTTTACTCATAGTCATTCCAGACAACCAATACACGTAATTTAAAATTATTAAATTAAGTTTTTGTTTTTGTATAAGTACAGTATAGCACCAAATCACTACACTACATAAATTCTTCCAAAACACACTCAAGGAAAGCGGCGTATCCAAACCAAAAATAGACAAACTCCACCAGCTAAGCTATAATAAGGTTCGCATTCGTGTGTGTAGAGGCTCCATGATTTCGTAATTAAGTGATGCGAGAACATTGACCTCCCTTTTGCACACAGGTGCATCCCTCAGGCGATGCCTCGAGATTTGAGAATCGTGTTTTGAGCCGCGTCTTCAATGAAGGTTGGCTTTCTTTGCGGTTCCTTTGTTTGGGGTTAAAAAGGTTTTGGAAAAGAGGTTAGTTAGAAGGTTTTAGTAAATAAACGCTTTGTTTTTATAGATTATTAGATCTCATTGTATAAAATGAAAGATTAGATTAAAATTACTAAATATAATGTACTTGAGAGGGATGAATAGAACCTCCTAAGCATAATATAAAGTATCTCCCTAGTGACCTTTGGTACCTACTAATTAATCTGATTACCTATTTGATTTAATTATACGAAAACTGTATCTATATAATATAAATGTGAAATATGTATAATGTTAAAATACATTTACAATTATACATAATATTAACATCCCTCATTTTGAACATAAGCATTGTGGAAATCGTAAAAATTAACAATGACTATGATTTAAATGTTGTCATTTTGTTTGGTACGCGTTCGTATATATGTACTTATATCATTTTGAACATAAGCATTGTGGAAATCGTAAAAATTAACAATGACTATGATTTAAATGTTGTCATTTTGTTTGGTACGCGTTCGTATATACTTATAAAGTGTATAAAACTTATATAATCAATTATAGTAGCTGCACCCAAACAACCATACATAATTTTACAAATAAACCATTTCTTCCATTCTTTCTCTGATAAAACACACCTACGTACTTAATAAAAGCCAGTAAGCACTCCACAAAGTGATTTCAATTGAACAATGACATGTTTCCTAACATTGTGTCTCATGCCTATCTCAAACCATCGAAGTGTCTAACGGCATCCACTCAAATGAGTTTAGAGATGTTAATACGAGATTCGGATGCCCTAATAGCTTTCATTAAAGCGTAAAACTCGTATACGCCGTGTCGCTTAAGACCTTTCTTAAATAACTACTTGAAAAAATACTTGATCTGATTGAAAAAGGGGCGTAAAGACCATTTGGTAGGAAGGCCTAATATTAAATTGTGAGATTTTGTACACAACACGCCCGTCCATCATCGATACTTTAACTAATGAACGAAACGTGGCTCCGATTCATCGTTTAGTAATTTTATTTTTAACGCTTCTGTAGGCAGGCTCTATCGATTTCTCAGTTAAGCATAATGTTACGAATAATGACCGTATTTGTCATGCTTTGTCAAATGATTCGAGATCTGTTCGTAGTGGTGTCGTGATGTTTTTTAAATGGCGTTTGGTGGTGATGAAAATGTTAGATTGGGTTAAAGGTATAACACAGTTAGAATTAATGGGTACATGTTTTTTTTCTATAAATGTTGTATAAAGTGTAGTTGGAAGTTGTAGAAAAAGATAAGATTAGATTCTTTGATTGATTACTCAACTAAGCTTGTAGCATAAATAAAGTGAACAATGTATAGTTAGTAAAGTAAGATCTCTGCAAGACTAGAAAATTTAGACATGTATCATATAAATAATATACAAAATTCTTTTCAACACTTAAGTGGTTACCAATCAACTATACTGTTTGAATATAATAAAATAATCATTACATCTTCAATACTTTTCCTTGTATTGATGTTTAAGACAATTTAAAGGTTCATATATAGAATGATATTATGTAGTTTAGCTCTATATTGATAATTGATAAATAATCTAATCACACGCAGGCTTGTGTCCACTAAAAAATAATAGGTCATGTTGTAATATATATAACTTCATTATTATGTATAGAAGTAAATACAATTATTTATTTATTATAAAAATGTAAGATTATTAATATTTTTCATTATTTAAAACCGAAAAATATAAATTTAATCACGTGACAGTGAACGCCAATCAGAGAGCGTGACGTCAGTCAGTGCGTGCGCCATTGTTGTTGTTAACGTTTTAGTAGTAAATACACAAACCCAGTAACAATTATTCGCCGATTTTTGCAAAAAAACTTCTGAATTATCGATATTTCAAAAGGTTGAGAGAAATAGCTATGGAGTCCGGATTTAGTAAAGCAAATTCGACTAATCTACCAAAAATTGACGCTGTTATGCTCGGAACATTTTTCGCAACTAACAGTGATTTTCACTCCACTTTCAACACTTGGAGGTCTTATCAATGTAACTCCTGACTTATGCAGATATTGTTCAACATGCTTGAAACCTCTATCTGCTAAAACACACATACCAGGCTTTAATGTTTTTATAAAATCACATGATTCTACTAATAAAGTGTCTGTTGTTCTGCCCCCAAATCCAGGAGAAATATAATTTATTAATCCGTTGGGTGTACAGGATATTAGGTATTTAATTGTATTGGCCTTTTTATAGTCAGACCAAGTTAGGGCTTGATTTACTGCTTTGGATGGCTTCTGTACTTCAATTTCAAGGCAGTCAATAATACAACTGGCATTGTGAAAATTATGTCTAAATGATATAGGTAAGTTTTTTTTAGTCATTTCACAGTCAAGATTAACAATAAAAGAACCCATAACACTGGCTATTAATGGTATATTTTTATACAAAATACGGGCATCATCCCTCCGTGCAAGTTTTAACCACTTTCTCCGTATTTGTTCATTCATGGGAACTCTTACAAACAATTTGTTTGGTGTCATTACACTTGTGCTTTTACACTCAGGCACTACGCAATACTTATAAAACATGGAATTCATTTTTAAATTATTAAATGTAAAAAAAGTATTCACGTTCACGGTTTGTTTTGGTTTGGACGCACTGAATGACGTCATTGAAGACGCCATGACAGTTTAGAGCGTTTTCATGAAATATTCGAACAGGTTTTTTAAAAACCGTAAATAATTATGTTAGTGATTGATTATTGTAGAAATATTAACTTATTTCCGATATATATGTAAGAAAGAAAAGAATGAACCACTAATTACATTTTAGGACACAAGCCTATTATAGTTACGTTATTATAGTTACTATCTATGGGAAGCACATACCCAAACAACCCCGCTCTCAAACCCTACCACACGCCATCTGTCTATTGTGCGACCGCAATTATCATTTGCGCATACATTCATAATTTTACGACGACCGAACTGTTCGGCGGTTGTAACTCATATGCGTTCCGGGTGACATATGGCCTGGCATTGTGATTGGTCGGCACTTCACAGGGTGAGAGCGACACAATGCGTCGTAATCATAATTCGAAAGGCCACTGCTGAAGGAAATATGCACTGTTTCACAGACCAGCGGGCCGGATAGACTAACTAAGTGTGTTTTAGGTGTTGATCAGTGTTGTATGAGTTTTATGTGGTTGTTTTATAAACATGTTAGGCGTTATACAGGTATTTATAATATAGTAGATGAACATTAAACTTATATTAAGTCAAGTCTTGCACTAGAATGGACAAAGTTTTTGTACCTACATCGAAGCATTTGTACGGTAGAATAAATGAAACTATTAATCAATTATTATTATAAAATGAATTTATTACTAAGCCATTGCCTATTTTTTTTTCATATCCAGAATATTAAAAAACACTTAATATACTTACATAATAAGCTAAAAACATCACCACATCTAAAATACTTCACTGTTCTGTGCGTTCAACTGTTCAATCCGACATTGTATTCCTACCCTATTCAGAAGGGACTTTTTGCCATACGATATAAATAACGCAGAGAACAAGTTGATTGTACTAAAAAATACACTACAGCACCCTAAGTTACCGTGGAACAAGTTGGTTACTTTTTCTAGAGCTTTTTGTCATGTTTCCGCGTAGGTTTGTAAGAGGAATTTCTACTATAGTTTTGTAGGAAAATTACTATGTATGTGCTAGAATATGGATAGATAAAAGTGTGTTTTATGTACTCTATTGACTGTCATTTATATACTATATACCTATAGAATACAGATAAATCTATGAAGATTCAATCATTGAAATTCTAGAATGCATTTATTACGTACGGTATTTTTTACGTTAAAACAAAAAAGAATGCTGACTAGCTGCCTCTCATCCCAGCATGTCGTAGGAGGCGACTAATAAACTAAGGGTATCTGGAATATATTGGGCGATGGATTAGCAACCTGTCACCAATGTTCCATGTGACATCACAACCCCAATCATGTATATTGGGGTGTATGTATTAATAAGAGACCCAGAAGAAAAAAAACATGTCGTTTTCTGTTTTGTTCTGTTCATCCCGAAAGGAATTAATAAAGTATGTATATGTATGATATTTTTTAAATTTGTATTCTTTGTGCAAGTACCTTTTGTCCATCAAGGGCAAAACAAAGGCTGCATCATAAAGCACAAAAGAACCACAAAGCTATCAATGTTTCTGTTATAAATAAATTAAAAAGCGTAAACGTAGATGCTCAAACTGATTTATTGCACTCGAGCCAGGTTGCCATGGCAACGGTGATTGCTTGCAGTTTTAGTAGGTGCTTCGAGCGAATGATATGTTTCATTCGAAGAAATGTGATAGCGTTTGAGACATATTGATTTTTTTGCACAATAACACGCAATAGCTTTTCCAGTGCTAATAAAAGCTTTACGTCAAACAAATAAACGTAGAAGCTCTGAGAAGTAATTTCAAGGTAGCTGATTTTATAGGTATAAAGTACTTTTACGCACATGAGAAATTCCTTTAGGTAATGTTTGCAAAGAGAGTAAAATGAGACAAGCAACGCTCTTTTGCAGATAGCTTTTACCAAGCATTGTCCGTGAATATTGTTAGTCAAACGGCGATGGTGTTAATAGAAATTGAATGTCAGTTTTACTACCCAATGTTGTTAGATATTTTTATATTTTCCCATACTTGAAAAGTGCTATTGAATCTTCAGATGGCTAACAATAAAATCAAATAATAACATATATGCTAGTCTGGCTTTTAATAGAAAATAATCAAATACGATTATTTTAACTAATTTTTAGATCTTAAATAGGTATGCTTCAATGTTTTAACATGTTAATAATGTATGAGAAAGAGATAAATGTGCATTTTCAAAAATGACATCCTAAGGTTTAATTATATCCTAAGTTAATATCAAATTCAGATACTGTACTGTACTGTACTGTTTTTTGACAAAAGAGGATTCCCCTTGCATCGGAAATGAAACTTGTGCACAGCTTAACTCCACACAGTGTCTTAGTGTTGTTCATCAGAACATTCAAAGCATAGCTGGAAAGGAATTGGAAATTGAATTATTTTTAAATAATAATAATATAAATGTATTTTGTATTTGTGAGCACTGGGCCAAAGATTATGAATTAATATATAATTTTAAAAATCATAATATTGTTAGTTCTTTTTGCCGTGAAAATTCCATACACGGTGGCTCTATGATAATTATGCATAAAAGTATTAAAAATAAGGTTCGCAATGATATAATCTCAGAAAGTGTAGAAAAAATAATAGAAATGTCCTGTGTGGAGGCAGATGCATTCATTGTTTGTTGTTTATATAGGCCACCTAATGGCGACTTCTGTGTCTTTGAGAACATTTTGGAAATGGTATTGCTTAAACTGTATAAATCTAATAAGACCATAATCTTTTGTGGTGATTTCAATGTTGATCTTTTGGAGTCCTCGACACGGGCTACTAGACTTCTAAATTTGTTTTGGTCTTTTGGGTTGGATAGAATATTTGAAAGCCCAACAAGGGTGACCAGCCATTCTGCTACATGTATTGATAATATATTCAGTAATGAGAAGCCAAACAGCAGCAATATTATTAATGTTTTGAGGTCTGATCACAGTGGCCTGTTAGCTTCATTTAACAAAAATATATATTCTATTAATTCTCAGCTTATAACTTGTATTCCGGTAACTGAACGGCGTCTGGAGCGTTTTAGAGAACAAATTAACATCAAATTAAGATCGTTTAATATTCATAGTAGCTGTCCTAACAAAATGTTCCAAACAGTTTTTGATCTAATTAATGGGGAACATAAATCTGTTTTTATTCCAAAAACTTTAAATATAAATTCAAGGAAAAAGTTTAGTGATTGGGCAACACCGGGTATCCATGTTAGTAGGACAAAATTGTATCAATTGTATGAAGCAAAAACAACAAACTTTAGTGTAGCTTTTAGAAACTATGTAAAATTGTATTCAAAGATATTCAAAAACGTTTGTGTCCAGGCTAAGTCGCTGTATATTAGGAATAAAATACTCAAATCTAAAAATATAATCAAGGAAACGTGGGATGTCATTAGATCTGAAACTGGTAGAGTTAAAACTTATAATCAAAATAATCTAAAGCTGAAACTTAATAATAAAATTGTATGTGGCGAAGCAGATGTTGCTTCATGTTTTGAAGAATATTTTGGAAACTTCTCTTTGATGACATCCAGCTCACTAAACAGTTGCGCTGAGAAGGCTTGCAATCTGCTTGCGTTGTCGGCCCCGTGTTGTGATGGTGAGTTCCGTTTTAGGCCTACAACTCCATTAGAAATAATAAAAACATTCAAAACTTTTAGTAAGAAAAAAACTGTGGATTTGTTTGGACACTCGGTCAAAACAATTAGTGTTATTATTGACTTGTTGGCACCTTATCTGGCATCGGTTTTCAATGCCTCGATAGAATCAGGTTCGTACCCTGATTTAATGAAACTAAGTAGAGTAACACCGATATATAAATCTGGTAGTACCTTGGACCCATCTAATTACCGTCCAATATCCGTGCTACCAGCATTAAGTAAAGTATTCGAGAAAATCTTGTTAAATCAGATGTTGTACCATTTTAATTTGAACGGACTACTACATTCTAAACAATTCGGCTTCACAAAAGGTTTGTCCACCACTGATGCTGGTGTAGAACTAATAAAAGGGATTTTTGATGCCTGGGAACGGTCACAGGATGCATTTGGTATCTTCTGTGACCTTTCTAAAGCGTTCGATTGTGTCCGACATGATATAATAATAAGAAAATTAGAGTATTATGGAGTTAAAAATAATTCACTAAATGTAATAAAATCATATTTAAGTAATAGAGTACAAAAAGTAACTATTGGTTTGGAGCAGTCGTCGGGTCGTACAGTCCAGATGGGGGTGCCTCAAGGTTCAATATTAGGTCCGTTTCTTTTCCTAGTATACATAAATGACTTACCTTTTGTAACTAAAGATAAGTGCAGGACGGTCCTTTTTGCTGATGACACATCCCTAATCTTTAAAATTAGCAGGAAGATTGATGAGTCGCAAGGAATAAACTCGGTGATAGGAGATGTAGTTCAATGGTTTCAATATAACAATTTAGTTCTTAATAATAATAAAACAAAATGTATTAAATTTACTTTGCCAAATGTTAATGGTGTCGAAACCAATCTAATAATAAATAATGAGAAAATAGATAAAATAAATAATACTGTCTTCTTAGGGATAACTTTAGATTCAAAGCTGCAGTGGGGAGACCACATTTGCGTTTTATCTAAAAAACTTAGTTCCGCGGCATATGCTGTCAAACGGATTCGGGAATATACGGACGAGTACACGGCTAGGATTGTTTATTTCAGCTACTTTCATAGCATTATGTCTTATGGCATCTTGCTGTGGGGTTGTGCTGCTGACATAAACACAATATTCGTTTTGCAGAAGAGGGCTGTTCGCTGCATTTACAGAATGGGCCCCAGAGAGTCACTTCGCGAAAAATTTAAAGAAATTGATATTTTGACGGTTGTTGCTCAGTACATATATGAGTGTGTCATTTATGTACATAAAAATATAAATATTTTTAGAAGAAACTGTGATTTTCATAAAATTAATACTAGGAACAAACATAAGCTGTATGTGGCGCCCTCGAGGCTTCAAAAGGTCAAGAAATCTTTTGTTGGAAATTGCGTGCGTTTTTATAATCATTTACCGGACTGGATTACGCGATTGTCCTTACCTAAATTTAAGACTATAGTTAGAGGCCGACTAGTCCGGGGCGCTTACTACGCGGTCGGGGACTACCTCGCCGATGCTCAGGGTTGGCAATGAGTGCATCTAAGCTATATGTGCAAAGATAATTTATGTTAATAAGTGTATAAATCTTATGTTTCTTTATACATAATTTGTTTTTGTAACTGGCACTGGGCAAAAAATCCTGAAAGCCGGAGTTTCTTGTTGGTTCTTCTCCGAGCCAGGGCTTCCGAACCAACGGTAGAATTTCAATGCCAAGAGACAACCAGTGTCAGGCAAATGTTTTGACTTTCAATGAATGTACCGTACTTGTACTTATATTGAATAAAAACATTTGACTTTGACTTTTGACTTTGTACACTCACCATACTTTAAAGGCCTATTCCTAAGACGTTTGTTAGTCATAACATAAACTATTACTTTAAAAATCTAAATCTAAACTAGTTAGTTACCATTAAATGTACGTCCCACATCATCACAAAATTAAATATACTGCAACACGTAAAATACGAAAATGTACCTATAACCACTGAGTGTATGAGGAGGTCTATAAGTTTCAATGAAGCGAAAGTGGAAAGATGGGGATCCATGATCTCTATACCCTTCTACAGAACATGTATGATGTGTGTATGTATGTATATATGTCCCCATACATACAAAAACCGTCACCAAAGAGCCTCGAAGGCTATATACATATAAGCTAGCAGGCTCTCACGGTCGAGCATAGAATGTGTGTCCCCGTGCGTGATCCGCTATTCCGCTACGTGCTTCCGAAGCAACGGTCCGCAGATTCGGATAAGAGGCTGTGAGTCATTGGAGATGGTTTTGCACTTGCGAGTTGTGACTTTGTATGTAGGTTATTGTGGGTTCCAAACTACGCCTAGAATATAACTTGGGTCTCTTCAAGGCTAGAGTGAATAGGCTATTACTGGACCAGCGAGCTACATCATCGACCTCATCGTCACTTATCATCAGGCGAGATAGGGGTCAATTTCTGGACAGTTATTAATAAAAAAACCTTGACGATCTTCGGCGCGATCGGTTGGTCACTTGAACACTAATCGTGAGATGGTTCGATTCCCAGTGGAGGCAGAGTTAGGAAAGCTTTCTTCTGGTTTCCAGTCTGGTCGTTGATTATATATGCTATATATGTTATTATCTATATATAATAAGTATGTATATGTTTATTAAATATAGGTTGACTAGTACCCTTAACTTACCAATGTCCAAGTTCAATTGGTGAATTTGTGTCCAATTATCATTATTACACCATATCTATTTGGTATGTGGTTCATCCCTTTAATGTTATTCATATACACATATACACACCCGCCTTTTCATTCCTTTCGGGTGGGCAGAATCTTGGAAAGACGATAAAATCTCATTGGTCACTTGAAGCAGAAAAGGTGATAGACTATCACCCAATTGTGTTCATTCACTTCTGGTCCCTTACTTGTACGTCATGCAAGGAAGAACGGCAGCTAGTTTGCATCCTTTTTACGTCAAAAAGAACGGATGTATGTAGTATTTATTTTGTGCTATGTAATTTGTTTTAGTTAGGGTTTGTTATTTAGAGTCTGATTCAGTCCACGTTGAAAAAAAAAAAAAAATGCAAATGCATTTAAATAATCGAATCTGTCAAAGGTCATATATCATTCATTGGATAACCACCAAACTGACACAAACCAATCGATTCACATCGTTATACATTATGACACATTGTTACCAATTGAGTATCGAATAACAAAAGAATCGATTTATTATCGACGTATTCGATAAACTGATGAATATCTTTAGCCTTGCTGTTTGTGGTATTTCCAAGGCTCTGATTTTCTATACTGATTAAAAGTTTTACTTTCGTATGTTAAGTAATACTGTTGTTGTGATAGGCACGTACAATTTTGGTACATAAACAGAATGTTAACTAGCTGCCGATCTTTCTAACATATCATAGCGGATAACTAGATAATGACTAGTGGTAATCTATCAATTAATTTCAGAAGAATATTGTCTCAGAAAGTAATAAAACTTACATTTAATAAACCTGTCGTCTATATTCCATAATCCATAAACTACCACATATTTTATAGCAATGATCCTTTAATATGACAGGTGGTCGCAATAATCCTGATATTATATAAAAAAAAAAGTTTTTTTAAATTTTGATTTTTCAATGTTAAAAGTGGCCAATTTATTCCCCCCAAAAGTAACAGAAGACAATCTCTATATCTACTTATAACTCCAATATCCACCTGAAAAGAACTTCTATATATAGTAACATCTCCCAACCATATGTACCTCAACGGATACAAGTAATTAATAAAAAGGCCGTTTCCTCATACAATACTTATGTCAATCACTCCAGGCAGGTTCTGGTCGCATTCCCTCAGTACAAACCCTCGTATCTGTGCATCAGAGGATGCGAGGTCCCTCCTTGAACTCTGCCGACTTATCACAAAATGTTTTAGTCCAATTTCGGAACGGGTTTAAGGAGTGGACACACCGGAGGGTTTGCGTTTTTGTGATAAACGATGAGGGTTAGTTTGTGCATACTTTCAAGGAAGTCAGAGGTTTGGTACTGACGAGTGTGATTTTTGACACAATTTCGTAGTGATGTATGCCTGATTTTATTCATTATACTATATTATTACTTTTAGTGCAATTTTATGGTACAGAATTCCAAAAGATAGCTTAGTAATATTACTCTAAAGTGTCACAATTTGTTTGATTGTATGGTATAAAACTGACTTATCAGTTTTAAGTGTCATTCTTAAGTGTATTTAAAGTTTTGTAGACCATTATGAATCTAATTATTCACTATTTCTACACGTTAATTTAGTAATAAAATTTCTAATTTATGAAAGAATTGAGACGTATACCTTGCAAGAAATACATTAATTTATATTACCCTTGTTAAAGTAAAATCGTATCCGACAATTTCTACAACGCTTAAGTTGGACCATTCCTTAAATCGGTCAGTTACCGTTGCGTCGCTCAGTTGCCGACTGCTGTGTTATTTAATTATTTTATTCCAATACTTGCTTTGTACGGAGAAAGTTGCACATTCCTTTGTTAAGAGTTTTAAAGATCGACCTGTGCCTTTCTTCAGCGGTAGTCCATGCTTTAAACTAAATACAGTGAAATTCTCTAACTAAAAAACTTGGTACTGAGGTAAAAAGAAGATTGAGGTTGAGGCAAATGAAATGAACTTGTTCGGATGTTGACTAGCAACGATTCAAACATGTTTTATACTATAACCATAAATGTGTACTATAACTATAGGTAGGACCTAGTAGGTAGGATTAGATATTAGAGTTCTTAGGTTTTAATACCTCTAATAATAATAATGGTAATAAGAAAATAGTATCATATAAATTGTTTTTACTAAGGTACAGTGAAATGGGATCATGAATACACTACTACGTAGTTACAAACAATACTAAGTATAAACAGATACTAAAAACCAATTCACTTATATATGTAGACCATTTAATCTTAGCTCCCGTCTCCATTCGTTCCATTTAGTATGCATCACACGCTTTTGGATTGAATTTGAAACTTGGTTACAAAACATGATACGACGTATCCATTATTGATGAATTGAAATTAGTTCCAGAGCTCTCTTTAAGCGATTGTGAGAGATTGTTTTTATTCAATTAATATTGGAAGGTTTATAGGTACAATAAGCAAGTTGGTAGTTAGTTGGACAACTGGTAAAACGTTGAAAGAATGAAATAAAAAGGGGATTCGTTTAGAAAGATGACGTGATTTAACGAATGCTGAGAGAATGAAAGTTAATCAGATACACATTTACAAAAAGACAAACGCGTTCACGACCATTAACCCTTGCGGGGTAGTCAGAGGTTCTGGTGTTCATCTCCACAATTGCGAAGGTAGTAATTCTAGGGTCACCTCGAACCCACGTGTTGACCGGATAGTCAGTACTCAATGTGACAGATGGTCAGCCACGTCACCATTTACAAACACTAACTATTACCTGTTTGGGGAACATGTAGGTTACCTCACAATGTTTTTCCTTCACCGTAGTATTCGACGCATTTCGTAAATGTATTTTTATTACCATGCAATGCACATACATTTGATTTCTATTCTATTCTCTTATCGTATTGCCACTTCACTAAGGGCTCTGGGTACCAGATATTTTTTTTAAAACATACGAGCACTTTCTTGACTATTAACTCTTGTAGAGTAGTCAGAAGTTTGCATGTCAATCTTAAAATGATAGCGATTGTATGGCCATTCTGAATCGACGTGAATCATTATTAATTCTTAACATACCTATAGGACAGTTTGTGACCATGCATATTATATTTATTTATACAAACATATACATTCACGTCCTCTAAACCTTTTCGGGGTACACACAATTTTTGAGACGATAATATCTTCAATGTCACGTTTTGCATGAATATTGGGGTTGTGATGTTATATGGAACATTGGTGACAGGTTGCTAGCCTACCGCCCAACAGTTCCTTGTTACCTTTTTCCACCACATCTTCGGGTATAATAGACTTGAATATATACTAATATAACCTTAGAGAATTAAGAGAGAATTATAGACTATAATATATTTATTAATCGAATATAGTTATTATACAGTAATCATGGGTATACAAATCAAAACTACTAACTTAAAGTAGACATGTGTATATAAGTATATAGTATATACGTAGTAAGTATACCCGTAACAAGCTCGGGCGTAAAAACTTGTTAACCCAAGTTCAAGTAGGGACCAATCATGTTCCGTGACCCTCGGCATACACAATGGACCTGGAGGGCGGCTTAAATTGATTTTGTACATACTTTCCCCATATATTCCTGCTTATATGGGACTATGAATGTATCCAGCTACCTGTATGCAGTCCTACAAAGCCTTTGAAGAATAATACATATTTTTGGAATTTATTTTCAGTACCTTATAAGGTATAGTCTATAAGGAACTAGAGATAAATAGGATCTATTAGTCATCAATGTTCTACAATACTATTATATATACGACCATTACGACCGAAAAACCGCGGCGGAGTAGTCAGAAGTATGGCTCTACTATTAACTGACAATGATGCTAATCTTTGGCCTTTTTAATCCACTTTTTACCAATTTATTAGTATCCAACGTGAAAATTAGAAAACCATACAGACTTATTTGACATATATTCTATAATAATGCCATCATTATTCTTACAAGAAGAATATTTAAACGAGTTTTTTTCATTTACGTACATAATATATACGGTGATACAGTTCACTACCTATCACTCATACCTAACATACCTTAGAAATTTTGAAGAGGGCACTTAAACCTCTGACCATGCTGCCACAATAAAAAAGGGAGTACACAAGTTATGAAGCGTATGTTGTATGTTTATTATCCTAACAGTTGTTACCGTAGAACAACAAGACCAATAGCAATGCAAAACTTTCATCAAAGATAATTAATATATTCCCAACATCCTGTCCACTCAACAGGGATGAAATTCCGTACTATACGTTGTTTATTCCACCAGGAATCCGGGTTCGAACCCCGCCTATTTGATCTTCCTCTACTTAGTGGGTAAACAAACGGCTGAGGTTCTCGAGTTTGTTTATTCAATGCCCACCTGTGCCCAGTGAGGGTAAACAGAAACGTTTGTCCCAAGCACAAATATTATCGGACTTAGCATCTCCATTACCAGTCCATAGCAGGTATGCATTTCGTGGCAAATGACCGGCAAACAGTGGGCTTCTTGAGTATTGTTTTTGTGGTATGTATATGTGGGTATCGTGTGTGTAATTTGAGCAAGAGTCCAGTTTGGTAACGATTAATTTTGTAAAATAATTTTATTAATTTGAATTACGTTTTTAGACTTATTTGGTACAATAATGGGTTTGTTTTTGAGTAATTAGAAGTTTAACTATGTAATGTAACGATCGTATTATAAATATAGGAGTGAAATTGAAGATTAAAGAAATAGATAAACAATAAAGTTCCACAGAGGGAAACTTATCTTATGCTGTAACTTTGTCTATCCTTGCATCGTATTTAGAAGGTGACTAGAGATAAATAAATGTATTCTAATGGGTACTAGTACTTAGTGATCAATATTCCATAATTATGCATCACAACAGACCTATTGTCAATCTAGAAGGGACATAACAGAATATTGGTTATATCAGACCCAAAATGCTAACTATGTATACCAAAGTAAAGAAGAAAAAGAAGTATAGTAAAGTAGCGGAAAGTGGCGTCATTTGGGGGAGACCTATGCCAAACAGTGGATTCAGACAGGCTGATGATGACAAATTTACACTATCGTGAATTCCAAGGGCAATTTACAGCTCACCCAACAATAGGTACTGTGACATCAGAACGGATCATTTCACCAAACACTGTTAGGTCCAGTTGACACCAATTAAGAGTTATAATTACTTGTACAATTATGAACAATTGGGTGCCCCACGGTCTGTGCGATGTTGTAGGGAATATGGTGTAATTCTACTTAGTATAACAGAATTTTGGCTTTTTAGTTATAGAAGACATTGTGTGGAAATCTAGGTACGAGTACTATTGATAGAAATACGGTAAGTCGAAACTTATTATTATGTCCATGCTTTGACAGTAGTATTATTAGTAGAGAGTACTTATACACCATTACACGTAAATTATATGTGTCTAGCCTATACAACGACGTAGGGCCTCAATTTTTATTGATCCGTTTCAATAACTTTTTAAATCATAGAAAAAGTCATTATCCATATATTGTTCTAGTAGATGAATTAAAAAGCTCTCATTAATCTCAGTATCCCGTAGCGGGTTTCTAAGGGCAATACAATAAAATCTAGTACATTGCACATTTCTAAATATGCTAGTGCACAAATACGATATTTATAATTACGCTAAAGGTGACTGAGGAGCTATTACGTCCATCTTGACATGAACTGAAGAACGTTTATCACATTATACGCAATTATATACGTAAATTGTCCTTTCGGGGTTACACGATAATATCTACTAAGACACTTTTCTCGAGGTGTCGATTTCACTTTTCATGAAGAACAGAAGATCATGTTCGAGAAGGTGTGAGTGAAGTAAGATTAATTTGTAAGGAACAGTCTTTGCTTATCCCGTTGGAGAAATAGGGGGGTCAATATACGTATGTGTGTATCCCCTAGGTCACTTTTTAGAATCAACAGGGTAGTGATCTCAAATAGTCAATATGCAATAGTCCCTAACAACACTCAACTGAGTCGCTAGTAGCAGAATAGTCCCTTGTGCTTGAGTCGGAATGTGTGAGCTGAGCGGCTCTGCCATTCTCAGAATCAGTTGGCAGACCCTGACATTAGTATTCACTGCGGATGAGACATCGCGACACGCGGTCGATATAGCCTGTGTACGGCTGACATAGTGCCCTAGCTATAGACTGGGCTTGGCCGCCATTGTTGAATAGATGATATAGAATGATTTTTTTATCGTATTATAGGTGTGAATGAGGAGGGCTTGAAGAAGCAAGACCGAATGAACTAAAATTTTAATTTAAACAAAATAGGGGCCCATGTTAAGGTACATTATTACCGTTATTAAGTTTCGATAAATTAACGCGCGATACTCATCAAGTACCTACATAGAGAGTAGGATAGAGCTTTGATCCGTTAAAAATAAGTTAATCTGGCCGAGGACTATAACGTATGTATTAATAGGTAAGCTGTCTCCAAGAAAATAAGAAATAAATATATAGTCTTAAAGTAAAAGAGAAGAATGTAATTCTAACCTAATAATAAACATGAAATCATTTACGGTATAATAAATATTTAACCCGCATCCTTATTTCATATTTATGTCTTTTGTTTGTATTTTTACTAGCATTATACATCGGTGTAAGACTCCATTGAAATCAAGTCCATACGAAACCAGGACTATAAATACGAGCCTCTTCCCTGACAAGCCCAGTTATTTGCACTACGTATTTTGCTTAAGATATCCCAGAATGATTACGTCTGCTATCTCGCGTATATCGAAGTCGCCTGGGGACTGTGATACTTTCCTTTGCAGCCGATCGCTAATTTATTACGAAAGATTGTTAATTAAAAATGCAAATTATTCGTGTCCCTTGATCGCGGATAAAGGGATCAAAAATTTGCTTCGGGAATTTTTGGGTTTACCGTTTCGGAATTTTTGTTCTTATGCTCTTTTGCAGTTTACGTATGGATATTATCTTATGGGATGTAATATTATTATAGTTTATTTTGAAATACGTTCATAAAGATCGAAAGTTTGGATAATAATCTTGTGGGATGTAATATTATAGTTGGTTTTGATAATTTTGGTTTTAGGATAGGTAATCCGCTAATTACTGATATTATAGTATCAGAACTAAAAATACTTTAATATTTATCTGTCTTTATCTCTTAGTAGAGTCCTAAAAGTTTTCATGTATTTGTTTCCTCTTTTAAATCATCGCTGGAAACTCTAACCTTTCCAAGAGAAATAATGGTCGTGAAGCACATGGAGCCATTAAAATATTTGATCTTTAATAAGGCTACAAAAAATTGATTTTGATATCCGGATTAATTTGGAAGCAGCATTATAAAACCGAGAAGCGATGACGGGATGAGAATTCTCTCCAATTTCCGCTCTATCGCATTGATCTGCAACTTTTCTTAAATAAATCACACGCTTTCACATGAACCGAGCTCATGTTGATCACGACATCAAACTCGAATCAGATCCAACGATAATTAATCTTAAAAGTGCAATTTAGTATTCAGGAAACGTACACGCCGAGACTAACAAACTGTGGTTTACAAGTAAAAATGCAAATGTCATCACGCATACGCTCCGGATTACGGATAAGGTTGCGTGCTGGCGAAAACGGAGCAACACCAAACATAGCCAGCGGCAATCAAACAAAATGGTGGCCATAAAGCTTAAGCCAACATCTTGCCACTCTTAAAAGGCGTTCTCATGTCGGAAGCCAAATAAAACTTTTACAGTAGACGAGCATCGGCCGATAATCACCGCTTTATCACACACCGTTTTTATTATTTCTATGAATTCGGTTCACTGCACTGGTTTGTGGTCAAGCTCAGGGGCAATTAAAATATTATGACCGCGTTGCCTCACTCTTGAACAAACCGAAGCTCATTCCTATTCAAGCGGAGCGGAGGCAGAGGCATCTCGGCGAGTGAGGACGCCACATATCACGTCGTGTGCAGAATACTGAATCACGATGACGTCGAAGTTTGAATCAAAACAGTTACAAAAACTTGGGAGGCTCACGCGGTCGGGACGCGGCACAATGGGGATAATTAATTGTCGATTAACCTGTTCGCCGGAGGGGTGGGGGGACGGGTGAACGGCCGCGCGGGGGAGAGGGACAGCCGCAGTGCCCGAGGGGACTTGCCGCGCGACGCACGCGCATGACGAGCTGCGGTGTTCCGAGTGTTGAGTGTAGTGGAAGGTCGAGTGGTGGGCGCTCGTGCGAGGGGACAGTGCCGTGGCGCGAGATGCGGCCGCGGCGCCGGCGTCTCTGACTCCATGCGGCGCGCACCCTGCCGCCTCCCGGCGCTCGCGCTGCTGCTGCTGCCGCTGGTGCTCTTGCACGTATGTACACGCACCCTTATTCCTAGATTAGAATGCGTGAGTACTGGATCCGCGACGAAGCGGTAGTAGATTGAGTAGTTAAGAAGCTCAAACCAGTCCTAAAAGCTCTAACACGGAGATACTGAGAAAATTTGTTATGTTATTTCCAAATACTCGTGACCCATAAATTCATACATAATGAATTTTATATGTTTGACTGTGATGTGATATTAATAAGGATTAGAAAAATAAAATGTAGAAATGTATATATACAACATTAATTATTATTTTGAAAGGCTGTATTTTTTACACAAAAATATATTTGAACACTATATCTCTTAGAAAACTAATAAGGTTCCAAATTATGTCTGTCGCAGCATAAATATATACTTTCCCAGGGTAATTAAATGTAATTCAATTTAACCATTAACGGCCTCCTAACACATTTTTATGAGCTTTTCATAAAATAAAATGTAGGATAGAGCTTTCATCACATATAATAATATTCTCTACAAAATAAGTACGCTTGTGTGTAATTTGAAGTTCAAAATTGTTTTTTTATGCATTTGATTTTGCTCTTTAAGTCATCGTTTATTAGAATTATGGTATAACTAAGTTATCATTAATAATACCGGCGGCGAATTTTGAGTCGTTGATAGACATTAATAACTGAGTACATAAATACATAATTATATTAGCTTTAATAAATAACTAAAATTATTAATTTATCCGTAAAAAATTGTTTGTTTTTATAATAAACATCATAGCTTGTGTGTTAAAACTTCTTAAAACTGTTTGTAATTAATATATGCTGAATGTTTTATATTTGGATATGTCCAAAATACGATTTAATGTACAAAGATTAAGCCCAATCTTAATTAATCATTTAAATAATCAAACGTTTTATTAAAATATAACATATACCTCGCCATTCCTGCGGGGTAGTCAGTGGTTTGTGTGTCTTCCTAAATACAACATCTAACAAACATATCAAATAGCCAGCATTTAAAATGATGGCTTGTATTTCATGTTGCCATTTTATTTACTAGTCATCTATGTATTCCGTTCGTTAAAAAGTTTTTTTATTAAAATATACAATAAATGTCTCTTTCAAAGATAAGATAAGATAAGACTTAAAGTAAAAGGACACAATTCTTTATTTAGGGTATTCTCCATTTTGTATTAAGTTCTGCACTACTATAATAATGTTGTAAAGAGAAACGAAAATAGATAATCAACTAAACTCCGAATACATCAATATCCTACGTTTTACCATTAGATAAATAAAACTTATCGATACCAATGAAAAAATACCCAACCCTTTCACGACCAACCGAGACAAAAAAAAGTCGGAGGCTTGCATTTCCATCAACAAATAAAAATTAAGTATCCCATACTTGCATAAAACACTTGCATGCATAAGTACTTACTCATAAATGTTTTATTTTTACCGTAACACTGAGCATTTATTTATTAATTAAAGTTCCATCCACATAAAAAACATATATTTTTCCAGTAACTACTCATACATACATACGTACTTTATTTTCACCGAAACACAGTGTAATCCATTCATTCATTAAAGCACTCAACAGTGATGAATCTCCTTACCAATTAGGCCAATTAAGAGTCTAGTGACGTGGCCAATGCTTGTGACAGACATTCAGCGTGCTTTTAATTGCCAGTACTTAATTTTTTCATTCAACATACATACATATACGATTCACGAACCTTACGTATACGTATTTTTCACGTTCTTTAATCCCTTGTGGTGTAAATAGAAACTCGGAGACAAAATATCTTCTTGGACAATTTTAGCAGTAGGAATGAATGGCATTCATATGGTAGATTGGTGACGGATTACTAGCTCATCGTCCAATAGATTCCATTGAACTTAGTTCATTTGTCAGCTTCAATATGCTGCGAAGAACGGCAGTGAGTTAGTATTTTTCTGACGCCCTAGATTATTTTAGTAGCACTGGATCTATATTGTTTTTATTCTTTTGGTGTTATAATTATAATGTTTGATCATAAGTACTTGCACGTTTTAGAGTTTGCGTAAGTAATTTAGAATGTAAGATACTTTGTCTTCTACATGTCAAATTGTAGATATTCTTCTTAAAACGTACGTAGCGTGAAGAATAGAATAGCGGGTATGAAAATATTAATACATACGAGTGAAGCAATTGTGAGTGAGTGATTTGTCAGAATCATTCTATGTGACGATTGATACTTCTACTTCCTTAACGATACAGGCTGTATCGTTAAGGAAGTAGAGGCGTGTCTTTATGTAGTGTGTAAGAGGTTTATGGAATGTATTTCAATTTCCTCCATGCAGAATTACATTCACGTGAACGCTAATAACTATAATTACAGATACATTTAAAAACCCTCTTTTGCTATTAAGTCAGGGTTATGATTATATTATTTATGGCGTATTTTATGTCAGCTTATATTAAAAGTTATATGGTCTTAAAATCATAATTATGGACTTTAAAAAGCACCGTGTACTATTTGTTGAATGGTCATAATTAGTTATGAAGTTAGATTCATGATGACATATAATTAAGAATATTTTTAATTGGTAATAATAAAATACAACTGCGTTCACCACCACTAACCCTTGCAGTCATTTCTCCCTTGCATTAAGTCAGATCTCTGCAATTGCGAAGGTAGTAATAGAAATAAAGGTACTAATAAAATAAAACATAAAAATACGGCAAGAAGTAATTTTCATGGCACATATAGGTAACCTACAAAATATATTTTTATCTTATGGGTAAGATTACACACATTCTTTGATATTCATGCATACTTGTAATATATATTTGGACTTTCTATAAGTGATAATTATGATCCTTATGTTGAATAAACGAAATTCATATTCATCCATTTTGTTTGTCACTTACAGGTACATACTTATGTAGATTTTTGAATACAAATATAATTAATAATAGAACCTAAGTTATCGTAATTGTCATTAAAAACTCATTTGAATTTGATACTTTTACTCTATAAGTAATTAATGGAACATTCATAAAAGCAAAATCAATGTTATTATAATTAATGAAAAAAAGCTCAGCTCATTTTGGTTAGTCAGTCTCTAGATACACCTTTAAAGATTTCTATAGATTTTTTATTTATAAGATTTTTTAGGTATATTGAATTTCATAAGGTATGTTAACACAATTCGAAATTCCTTTTAGACTGCGTAAATTCGAATGTTCCAAGCGAAAATTTCTTCTTATCTTATGAATACACCTTATCATCATATCTTATGAAATTCAAACTAAAACAAGCGAAACTCTTTATGTTCATTAACTTTGACGCTTTCAAATACATATATTCACATCCCTCCCGTTTCCCTTAAGAGGAGCAGGCAGCGATCACAGACCCCTTTGTGTCTCAATCCTGACTTTAGCTTCATTGGACAAACCTCATACATACCCTTTAAACCTAAAACAGCTTCCATTTACAATCCTCGGCATACACACTCGGCGCTAAAACTACAATAGCTGAAACTTCACCGTAAGCGACATCGTAGGCGTAAGTATGTCACGTTGAGAAGGCGTTCACTTCGGAAGGCGGAGGGCGGAGTTATCCCTACCACAGTAGCGAAAGGCGTGGCCTAATAGAAAGGGTATATGGTACTGCGCAATGTAGAAGGAATGCTAACTAGCTACCGTTCTTTATGTCGTAGGAGTTGATTAAGGGACTAGGGGTAGGGAATTTATTAGGTGACTGGTGATATGTCATCATTGTTACATATGAGATTACATCCCCAATTTTCGTGATGAAAAGTGACCTAGGAGGTATTAAGGTGTCGCCGAGTTTCTATGCGTCCCAAAAGGGATTGAAAAACCTTAATGTATGTATGTGTATGTGTTATTGAGCATTAGAAGTTTGAAAGGGTTTCTTAAGTATGTGAAAGAACAGTGAACAAAGTTCGTAGCTGCATTGACACAATTCTCATTCTATCCAAGGAGTTAAGCAACGCGGTCACAGGCAGTATCTGGATGGGTGACCATTTAGATTGAACACAACGTTTAGGGTGAAATGCCTATGTCTCGAAAAAGGCAATATTCAGTAGGTTCCTATTTAAATGCAGTATGATATACCACTCTTCACATTGGATACTGATAATCAAGTTCAAGTAGATTTCGATTCTACGACTACTGCAATAATGTTCAATGGATGGTTGACCACTGGGAACACTTAAAATGCTTACGGTTGTGAACGTATACGTATGTGAAGAAATAAGGTGATGGAACAAAGAATACGTTGACGTGTATTTTAGGAATAGGCTAAGTCGGTTGAGTGGTTAAGAATATGGGCGAACTATATCTACTAGGATTTTAACAAAGCATACTTATTATTTAATCTCTTATTTTTTTAACTATGAGTTTTCGAAAAGTAATTTTCTTAATTGAGTAATTCTCCTTAAGGCACGTACGTAGGTATATCTAAAAACATACTAAGGCATTACGACCATTTTAATCTTACAGGGTAGACAAAGTCTTGCTCTTAGTTTTCTATTTTTATTCAACGTCATTATAACTAATTCACTAAAATACAAATTAAAATAATTAAGAGAGATGTTTAGTTGTTAGTTAAATTAATTGTTCATAGTTTATTAAAATAACGAATTATAATGTTTAGTTTATATCAATGTAGTCATATGTTAGTAAATATTACTTAATATTTATTAAAATTATGAAAAAAAATAGTCATAAAATGTAAATATTATTTTATATTCATTATCATTATGAAAAAAATAATTGATTACCTATCATTGAAACCCAGCCAACGATAAAAGTAATGACTGTTAAGCTTATAAGTAAGCACATGAAATATTATAAAAAAATAATCACCATTTTTGCATTACTCGTATAATTAAACAACTATTCTTTTTTGTAACGTGTATGTGAATAGCACATAATAAACGAAAGTCGCAGGTTGTATGTCTTAAAAACCGAATTTATTAGTTTTGTAGTATTCTAATTTTGTATATATACTTATTGTGTAGTAGAAAATTACAACCTAAAAATGTTGCTATTTCGACTGTTCTGATCCTATGAAAACATCTGACGTTGTTAATGAAGACACAAACATTAATGTAGGACGCAGGGACTACTTATCAGAAAGTTACAATACAAAAAACTGTATTTATTACAAATAAATTGTATATATACTCGTATACAGCTTAAAAAGTCAAAGTATAGCTATCTCTAAAGGCTTACTTCGACAAGAAGTGAAGAAATAACTCGAATCAAGTAGATACATAGTCTGTGAAATAACAGAATTCAAAATAAAACGTCTGAAAAAGTATGACGTCAGAAATCGGGCTAATAGTTCTTTGGTGTAAATAGACCTTAAGTAACTAAAACTCGACTCGTCATATAAACGCACAGCAACGATATTATATAGATACCCACTTCTCACTATGTGTTTATATAATGGGATGATTTATAATATATGGAAGCGGATAGATGAAAGAAAGGTTACAAAAGGAATTTCTAAAGCCAAAGTGGAAGGTAGAGTTGGAAGGAGTATGTCGTGTAAAATTTATACAAATTGGAGACATTCTTCTCAATGTGGGTTAAGGAGCGTAAAGAACAAAAGAGCATGTATGAAAGGCTATTGCGTGAGATGTAAGAAACAAATGACAGGATCGTTCCATGTGGCGATTGATAATCCCTGCCTATCCCATTAGGGACGTAGAGGCGTGAATATATTTATATGAAATATTACCAAAATGCTTCCAAAAGTTTTATGCGTGATAACTACCAATTAAATATAAAAAGCTTCTATGCAAAACCACAATCGTATCGTTAGAATATTCAGTGATTTGCCCATGATCTCATGCTTAAAATATCGATAAATTAAAATGTTCTTTTAATTTGGTCCGGAGGTCAATGTGCTCAAGATATTTACGAGATCGGTAATCTTTACCATTTACATGGAAACGGATATGACGTATTTCAATGTGTAAGCTTAACAAGATATATAATTGATCATTTAATTTGAAGATTGTGTAATTTAATTAACTATAGCCTCTTCCGCAACTGCGGAGATGGAAACCTGAACCTCTGACTGCCTCCCAAGTGTTAATGGTCGTGCGTCAAGTCGTAACGCGTTTGTTTTGTTTTTGTATAATTTATCATACTTTCCAATATTATAGGTTTTATGTAATTTAGTTCTATATGCGTCGCTGTATTCAATGATTTTGATCAAGTCGATGTACTAATATAATACAACTTAAGACTATTTTTATATTTCCTTAGTTAAAATTACTGTCCCTAATAATTATATTCAATTAATCAGAGTTTATAATAAAATTAAACTTTAACATAACGTACATTTATTTAAATAGATGGCAGATGTAGTGGTCGTTAATTATATAACATAAATATGTATTTATCTATGTATAATAAGTAAATATTTTCTTTAAATATACGTTAGCTAGTATTCTAAACAAAAGTTTTTAATGCACTTATTCAGTAAGGGGCTATTCTAATTGGGGTTAAAATATTAATACTTTAAACATGCAATAAGTTTTAATTATACACTGACGCGATGTTTTCTCTATGTTAAATAGTATAAGGAAAATAGTTAATCCGATTTTGAAAATTGACATTGAGATTTATAGCATTATCATTGAGCTAATTTACTTCTTCGTAAATTCATAGATATGATATATTATATATTGCGCTCCCTTAGTCGCCTCCTGAAAAATATCAAGTAAAAAGTCAATTAGGTAACATCCTACAAAAATAAATCAAAAAAGTAATTAGGAACACAGATACACCCTGCAAATAATTTACGTAATTTATAAAATAACAAAGAATAACTACCATAGGATAAATTCGAACTTTCATCTAACCACCAAGAAAAAGCATTGTACGGTATCTATAATCATCATCTTATAGCTCATCATTGTCAATATAATTTTATCTTCAGTAAACAATAAGAAAAAGAAACAAAACAAATCTTAATACACACATACGAGTATATTTACTATTTCCAACTTATCTCCCAACACTTAAGACTTCCAACCACTAACCCCTCCATTCTTACAGGGCGTGCAGTCAGCAGGCGTGTTCGAGTTGCAGATCCTGGAATTCTCCAACTACCGCCTGCAGCTGTCCTCAGGAGCCTGTTGCAGCGGCGGCGGGAGGCTTTCCGGAGGCTGTATTGCTCCCTGTAGAACCCGCTTCGCCCTGTGCCTCAAAGAATACCAATCCGCCGCCGCACCAGGAGCTTGCTCCTTCGGGAGAGCCGTGTCTCCTGTCCTAGGGACTGGTTCGTTTACCTTAGTCGAGCCTCTACATACACTAGCGCTGCCTTTCACGTTTAGATGGACGGTGAGTTGGTTTTCGTTGCTATGGTTACGGATGTTGTTTGGTTTGGGCGTTGAGTGAATAGGGAGGGTGATATAAAGAGGTTAAACTGGGCTGAGACGTGCGTTATGAATAAAAAATCATATTGACCAATCGCAGATAATCCTTATCACGTCTCATTGGTCAAGACGTGGTGACATGATGACGATATTTTCTTAATGATAATATACTATAGTTGGATTTCTAGACATGGTGGTCTTTAGTGTCTCTATTGGGTTAGAATTATTGGCGTTAGGTAATACATTTTACACCACTTCATTTAACTTAAGTCTCTAAGTAGCCTCTTAAGGCCAATTTCAATAGAATCCAACTTAATACTTATTTTTGCCTTTCTTCCTGGCATAAAACGATGCTAAATACTTCGTCTCTATTTGTTGAAGGGAAAGCTACCCGTGAATATACTAATGATTTAGTTTAATTCACGGTGAAAACTTCAATATTTTTCATTTATGTTATTGTATATGTCTATTAAATTATCTTTATTGTTTTCAGCGATCATTCACACTAATATTGCAAGCCTACGACGATCACAATTATACTGATACAGGTAAGTTTACTGAATTAATAATAATAAACCTAATTATCATCTATTTGCATTTCTGTTAATTGGTAAATTAAACTAAACAAGAAATTTCATAAATTTTACCCGTATTAAACTATTACTTAACGTCTCTAGCTTTTATATTTGGTATATGTCATACAAAATTGTATTTTTGGTTGACATTTGTCAAAACTTTAATTAGACGATAGAATATTTACTATTATATCGATTGTGGCAATCATAAACCCATGATTGAAAACTAAGCGTCTAGTATCCGAAAATATACCGAATACATATATAAACTTTATATTATTAACTTACAACCCTTAACCCTTGTGATACATGACCTTAAATAAAGAAAACACCTCTTACCTTTTGAATTTCCAAATTTCATAATTAAATAGATCACTCAAACTCAAAACTTCATTATAGAAAACTTATTTACCTCACCAACCTCACCCTTCCTTTTACCTGTCAAAATTTCATCCGCCATTTTATTCCAGAACAAACCGGCCTAATAGAAGAAGCCTGGTGGTCAGGCATAGTAGAACCTGGTTCAGCGTGGCACGCCCTAAGACACGCCGGGGCGAACGCAGCCGTGGCTTATAGAGTACGAGTGTTGTGTAAAGAGAACTATTACAACTCCACTTGTACTACGTTTTGCCGACCCCGGGACGATTCGTTTGGACACTACGAATGCTCTCCTTTGGGGGATAAGAGATGCCTGCCTGGATGGAGGGGGGATAACTGTGATATTCGTAAGTATATTTATTTATTTACATGAACGAATTAATGTATTTGTTTCAAATAATATTCACTAAACAAAAAAGAATACTAATTATTATTAAAATCTTAAAAATAAAAAAAAATTTACAAATTGTGTGTATTGTGTGTACAACTCAAGCCAAGGATATGATACAAGGAATGATACTGATGTACATAAAACTAATTAAATGTAATATCAAAAAAAAACATAATAATCAATTTATAGTACAAATTACGAACATACTCGTACATATCCTACTGATTATATATTCAAAACATGTCCAAATGTTCGCCACTCAATTGATTGGGCTTTAGTAACCCCGTTTCTACAACTTATATCTAAACTTAAGTGACATGACTATTATTAATGCTTGAGAATCTGTAAGAGGTTCAAGCGTGTTTAAAACTACTAAGTGATTTTATGACCACCACGAATCCACGAGTTTAGTACATAGTGAGCCGTAACTATAATACTATTATGATGTGAAGAATTATTAACATCGAGCTCAGCTGTGATGGGACTAACATGAGAACTGTAGTTTTCCCATTCTGGATGATAAAGTTTTATTGAGTATTTGAAGTACACCAGTTTGGTTGTGTTACATTCATAAATTGTTTCTCATTACTAACAATCTAATTGCGGCAAAAGATTCTTCGGAAATTTTCCCTTTCATTAGAAAATACCTTATTTTGGTCAATGGGTACCTATAATATAGGTCAATAGATCATATTTGAAGTTGAACACTGAATCATCGCCCACCACGATTCCTTTTGCAAAGTGTGCTAATTTGTTGCCTAAACAAAAAACTTTTTCCTTATATTCAAGAGACGTTTCGCATGGCATTGCTAAGTACTTTATTCTCAATTCACAGCTATTTGCAAGGAAGGATGTCATCCGCAGCATGGGAGATGCGACCATCCAGGGGAATGCGTGTAAGTAAACTTGTTAGTTTGTTACATTTTATGTTACGATTGAATGATTTGTGACTTGGGAGTTTTTCTTTCAGTTTCTGAAAATTAACAATTATGATGACAGATGTATCTGAGATCTACTAATTGTTTTTAAGAACACTAGAGAATGTTAGGCATATCTTAATTATACCTTATTGCATTTAAGAACAATGTGGTTTGAGATTATAAATTGAGTTGACTTTTGAACTTGACTGAAGGAATAAATTGCTATTGTCTAAGATCATTCATAATCATAAGCCAGGAAATCTTAGTTAATCGAGAAAAACAATGGTATTCCAGAATTATCCAAAAACCAATATTTAAAACCCCCTTTCTTCTAATATCAACCATCATCCAAACCTCATTAAAATATTGCCACATATCCTCCACCATATTAATAACCTACTTTACATTCCAGTTGCCGAACAGGGTGGCGCGGTGACCTTTGCAACCAGTGCCAGCCATACCCAGGCTGCAAGCACGGCTACTGCAATGGGTCCTCGTGGGACTGTATCTGCAATACTAACTGGGGTGGCATACTTTGCGACCAAGGTAAAGATTTAAATAAAATGTTTTTTTAACTAAGATAAAGAATATCACTTTTGAAGTGTATACATTTTTTGAATCATAATATCTCCTAGGTTACTTGAAGCTTAACTGTTAAGCATATATTTAGCGAATTCCAAATATCGTCTCTAGATAGCATAAATGTTTGGTTTTAAATGCTTTGGTGCATGATAAATATTACTTTATACTTAATTTCTCAATTTAACTCTTTTTTCTATATATCAATGCATTATACTCAAACTAACTAAAAAAATATTTTCTCTGCGAAACCAAATTCAAAGTAAATTTGTAACAATCATTAAATTTACAGATCTCAACTATTGCGGAACCCACGAGCCTTGCCAGCACGGAGGGACCTGCGAAAACACTGCCCCCGACCAATTCCTCTGCACTTGCGCCGAAGGTTTCTCTGGCACTGAATGCGAACGCGTGGACAACCCTTGCGCCCCTGGACCCTGCGCTCATGGTGAATGCAGCATATCCCAGACCGGCTCCTGGCAGTGTACTTGCGAAAAAGGATGGACTGGCGACCGCTGTGACGTAGACATAGACGACTGCATATCATCACCTTGTTCAAACGGTGGAACTTGCGTCGATCTTGTCAACGCTTTTGAGTGCAAATGTCCATCCTCCTGGAAAGGGGATACTTGTGAAGTTGACGTGGACGAGTGCGACGGAGGTTCCGGACCTTGTGTCAATGCAGTTAGTTGTACCAATCTAGTTGGTGGCTTTGAGTGTGCTTGCCTTAGGGGTTGGGAGGGTTCTACCTGTGCTCTCAATGTCGACGATTGTGCCGGACAGTGCTTGAATGGAGCTACTTGTATTGATCTAGTGGATGATTTTCATTGTGCATGCGCCCCTGGGTACGGAGGCAGGACTTGTGCAAGGGACATAGATGAGTGTGCTTCAAGGCCTTGCCGGAATGGCGGAGAGTGTGTTGATCTGCTCGATGCCTATCGCTGTATTTGCCCCGTTGGCTTCGCTGGACTTGATTGTGAGGTGAGTGTTTGAAACGAATATATTCATTTCATTTATTTCTTCACTAACATCTTCATTTTCATTATCATTCACTAACTCTTCTTTCTTTCTCTATCTATCCTTAGCTAGGTCTCTGCATTGGAAGGTATTGTCAGGTGAGTCTCTCTTTGTCTCTTTTCATTCTATTCTCATACTTTTTAACATTCTTCATACTCTTTTTGTATCATATTCGAATCAAGTATTGTTCATTGATAGTTTTATTTTCATTTAGAACAAATTCTATTTAAATTGACAGTTAGGTGCCGCTGTCTTTAATGGGGTTGATGTATCTATAAACAATAGAAAAAAACACATTACCTACTTATATATCTTGTAATTAATAACAACGACATTCCATGATCTCATTCAGAACTTTACCAATACTGTCTCGTGTAGACTTTTAACCCCTAGTTTCCTCATCTAACGCTTCCTTTACCTACAGGACGACCGAGACCACTGCGCCGACGCTCCTTGCGCTCACGGAGCCACCTGCTACAGCGCCCAAAGCGACTACTACTGCCACTGCCCGCCTGGTTGGAACGGAAAGAACTGCACTCAACGACAGCAGCCTCTCTTACCTGTGGCTCCTAGTAGTGTGGCACCCTGTCCCTGTAGACAAGGACAGTGTATCCATACGCCGACTTCTTCGCCTCATTGCCTCTGCTCCCCTGGTTATGGTGGAGTGCTTTGTGATATAAGTGAGTTGGTCTAAAGCTTTTTTGAATAACAAAGAATGTATATTGATTGTGTGATAAACATTGTATAAATTAAACTTTATATATGGGTATAAACAATCACGTGATAACAAATAAACAACTAAATTAATAAAAGATAGGATAAGTAACAAGTAAATTAATTTATGATTTAATGAACTACAATAAATACGCAATTAGTCTGTCATTTGAAAATATATTTCGGAATCTTATTTCACACTAACTATATTACGTTACAGAAGTCGACGAATGCGCCTCAAATCCTTGCAAGAACAACGCAACTTGTATCTCCACTGCTTCTGACTTCACTTGCATTTGCTTAGATGGATGGACCGGTAAGCTTTTACTCTTTAACTCAATAAGCAACATTTTTACTAACAGTTCTTAGTTTATAGCAGTAGTCATATTTGGTTGACAAATTTCAATTTATATACGGTATTCAATACTTGGTCCTATGTAAGCAACAATTTTAAAACTGACTTGTTTACTTTACACTAGGCACCAGAACAGTGATGATAAATGTTTATTTAACCAAACCCTATTTAATTTTAAACCTCTAACTTTCTCTTATAAGATATACCTGCCAAAACACAGCAAGTTATATTACATTTTATTCTGAATATTACATGTAATTCAACAAACATTCCCTATTTCTACAGGTCGTACCTGCGAAGAAGCAGTAGAAGGCGCTTGGTGTGCTGGCCAATGTCTTCACGGTGGAACCTGCATGCCTTTAGCCGACGGGTGGCGCTGCGCCTGTCCCGTGGAACGTGAAGGTCCCAGATGTGAAAGAGATGCCACCGCTTGCCCATGTCCTCCTGGCTCCCACTGCATTCCTTCAGGAAATGGACGATGGTCCTGTGAATGTTCCCCGGGTTGGACGGGGATCACGTGTTCTGAACGTGTCCAAGTTGAATCAACCTGTGGAGAATGTCCTCAGCCTGGACGCTGTGTCTTGCAGAGATGTGTTTGTCCACCTCCGCCGTTGGCTAATGGATGTTTAGAAGGTACATATCAATTGTTTTTTTAATTATTTTAAGACTCAATTATTTAAATACATTTTTTCCCATGATTTATCTAGTAAAGTAGTAGTAGTAGTAGTAATTTAATCTCAGAAGAGAACGAATATAACTAGAACGAATATATTAAGTAATTTATACAATAAGTACTCATAAAAAATCTACTTATTATATGACTCTTTAAAATTATTATTACTAACCATTGTTTTATTTTCCAGTTCTAGCCAGTCCAGAAGACGTCGACCTGTCACCGTGGCCCCAAGAACGCGAATGGGCTTGGGAAGGCGGCGGATGTTCAGCCAGAAACGCTTCTTGGTGGTGGGGCTGCAACGCTTGCTGGTGCTCAGAAGGCACCGAAGGAGTATCCTGCACTCGTCTCTGGTGTGGACTACCCGACTGCCTCTCTTCACGTGCTACCCCTTGCCGAGCTGATGAAGTCTGCGTCCCTGCAGCCCCTGCTTTGTGTCTGAGGCCGCCTTGTGCCCCATTGGGTGAATGTCGTCGCGTTTCTGCCAGAAGAGTCGCTCCACCAGCGTTGCCAGCACCACCTTCGTGTTGGCCAGGTGCAGGGGCGCCATCTACACAAACGCCAGGCTGTACTAGAGTGAGGGTTGAACTGGCAAGGGAGAGGCTAGCTAGAGGGGCCCATGTGGAGAGAGCGTGCATGGCGTTGAGACGGGCGCTCGCTTCGGCTCTTATACCGAGGACTACGCCCCTGGTGCTGCTCTGTGATCTCGCTGCCGATGATGAAGATGCTCTGGATTTGGCATTGGTATGTTCAGTAATTTATTTATTCATAAACAAATTAAAAGATATAAAAAACTTTATTCGTTAAATCCTGATTGAAAAGTATAATACGTTTATTGCAACGTAATTATTCAACACCTAATTGTTTCTCGTATGTATATGATGAAGCCCAGTTACACTGTATGAAAATACAATTTATACAAGACAAATTACCTGCACAAGTAGCTGTACACTCTTTCATTCTTCTACTTTTTAATTACAGTGGGTAGGAGAAGAAGAAGGCGCAGCTGGAGTGGAAGCCTTATCGAGTGCCGTCCGTGCTCTCAGCGACTTACTTGCCAGGAGAAGATTATCCCGACATCCTCTACTAGGTGCTGCCTTAAGGTTACGAGGGAACGCCCCTGCACCAGCGGCGGTGGCTGCACCACAATCCTTGGCGCCAATCGCTGCTGCCTTAGGATCTTTAGGAGCTGCCTTGATCCTCATTGGCCTAGCTCTCTGGGCTCTAAGACGAAGAAAACAGGCTATAGAAGTAGCTGAACGCATCAGAAGATGTGACGAAGAGAAGTCGAATAACTTGCAGAATGAAGAAAATCTGCGTCGTTATGCCAATCCTTTGAGAGAAGATGTCGCACCGGCTGCACCGGAACAGCTGCCACGAGCCCATTCGTTGTATAAGGCAGCTAATTCTGATGCCAGGAATAATACCACCAGAGGAGAGGTCAAGGAATGTGGAACGAAACGACCGCCAGAACGACTCACCGTGCTTGTATGATAACTTAGGTTTATATAGGTTATAAATGTAGGTCGAATTAAGAAAAGACAATAAAATTAACGCATTTTGTAAATGTCGGACAAAATACTGTTTCTGCAATAATATTCGTTTTAGTTCTGTACGTTAGATGTTTATATTATATTTTTTTATTGTGAAATTTTAATATGTGGATTTTGAATTCTATTTTTTATTGATGTATTTCTTTTATTTTTGTTGCGATTTTTGTTTACTTAACCTTTATCTAAAAATTGAATATATTTGGAATGTTAAACTAGATTTTGTTCCCTAAGCGATCTCTAAATATTGTCAAATTGAATATTGTTTATTTTCCTGAACATTCCCTTGTAAGCGAGATAAAACTAGAAGTACGTGTGATACTAATCTAGATTTTCTAGACTAATCCTGAAATTATGATTTTGTAAATATAGTTTACTTAAACAGCTCTTCCTTTTAGAACTACTTAAATTATTGTAAATAGAGTTTGTTGATCGTTTTAAGAGTGATGAATGTAATAAAAAAAATGCTTCTGTAATGTTTGTATCATTGATTGACTCTGTACAAAAAGATATGTAAATAAGTAAAATAAACGCTTTTAAAAAGAAGTTTTTATGCATTTTTATTGTACTAAAGTAAATCAAAGAATACAGACGTTGTCTACACACATATACATTCACGTCCTTCAATGCCTTTGGGGGTGAATAGGAGCTAAGAGATTAAATTTTCCCAAGGTACTTTTTGCCATTAATATTGTATGGAACATTGATGACAGGTTGGAAATCACCCAATTGATCCCATTTACCCAAAGTTCCTTAGTCACGTCTTACGACTTAAGAACGGCAGCAAGTTAACATTCCTTTTACGTACCAGACAGCACGGGGCATATTGTATACTGTAAACGTATTTGCAATATAATAAACTCTTCGGAAATTACTAATATATAGGTATGTATACATACAAAACACGACCGTTCTCCCAGGAGGGAGTTAATTGTTCGCATGTCTATAATTATAGATACTTTATTTACCGTAACACAAAACATACTACAGCAGATAGTTACGACACAATACGATAAAAGGAGTTCTATGTTGCCACTTACATACACTGATTAAAGATAGAGGTTGTCGTTGGCTATCCAGCGGGGCAACGCTGGTAGTGTGCTGGGGACTTTTGCTTCTGGGTACTAAATTCGGTTCACTAGTGGCGCTGTGTAAATATTTATTTTTATTAATTTGTTCATATTTAGTTTTATTTTGTTTAACTAATAATAATTTATATATTATATATTACTATAATATATATTATATTTACATATTGTATGTCAAATCTGTGTGAAGGTTTTGTATATCAACATCCTATAAGGGATGGCTTTCAACGATTAAAAACGATTCAGTCTGTTTTTATAAACTTTGAATCAAAACCGTATTACTAACGCCATCTCTATAGTTGTAGTTGTACTATTTATTCTGCTGATGAAACAGTAGCGCCTGTAGTATTATTATCTGTGGTAGCGCTTTGAAACAGCAACGTCGTTGGTGGTATTGTGTTGTTAGTCTCAAATGTAACTTATAGATGTCACTGTACCTTCTAGATGAAAATTAAATAATGATATACTTACAATTTGAAGTAGAATTTGATAACATACTCACGTGCTATATCCCTTTGCGAATGGAAAGAACCTCAATAAGGCAACGGCTTCAAGGTAACTTTTTGCATAAACATTTTCCAAACAATTGTGATAGGTTCATAGCCCATCGACCAATGGAATCCATTTAGCTCCTAGGCCCGGGCGACATGCCGGGAAGAACGGCAGATAGTTAGCAATATTTTAAGGACTCTAGCACGATATATTATCGGTAAAATAACGAAATCTGTAAATTTATTTTCGTTTGGGGTTTGTTTTAATTCGACGTAGCTCAGTGGTTTGGGGCTTCACTCTTTATCAGTGGGTACAGGGTTTAAATCCCGTTTGAGTATGTACCAATGGAAATGGAGTTTAATGAACTTCTATGTACATTTTCGTAATAAAAACACATTTACGAAATACATCGAATTATACGGTGAGGGAAAACATCGTGAGGAAACCTACCTGTTGAATTGCGGAGATGGAAACCTGAACCTCTGACTACCCCGCAAGGGTAATGGTCGTGAATGCGTTTGTCTTATAATTTCGTTTGAGGTAGTGAGAACCTAGGACAAGTAAGTTTGTTTTTGTGACAAGTGCATGTTAGTTAGTGTTAGCTTCAACACGTATTGATCATTTGAGAATTTTCTCTAAGAAGGTGTATCCTATCGTAGTAGTAAACGATATGTTAATACTAATGTTCTTGTTTATGTTCCCCAAAGTTTGATTATGAACAGGCTATTTGACACTATTAAAAATATGTTACTAAATGTGGTCATCCTATTAGGTAATAATATAAAAAACCATATTTAGCTCTATTTTATCCGAAAATATTTATCGATTTTGCAAAATAAACATAATAAATTCATATAATTTTTTGAATTTCTTCCTTCACAAGAACGCTCTGTGATTGGCTACGCCTCGCGTGACGTCACAGGCAAGTAAACATTGTTTATTGTTTGTTATGCACTTAGTGTGATTTTATCGTATTTCCATCGTTTCTTGTACTATTTTTACAAGAATTCCGCAGGACACTATTGACCAGTGATATAAACAATAGTATTTGCTGTCAAAATGGACAAGAATTTTGTACAAGTCGACAATAGAAATCTACCTAAGATGACGCATTTATGGTTGCACTTTTCTTTAAAAATAACTCTGATTATTATGCTGCAGAGCTCAAAAATATAAAAGATGGTATGTAAGCATCTAAGTATTTGTTTATAAAGCTACTTTTTATATTAATTTCCGTCGCTGTTTCACAAAATATATAGGTTATGTTTATTAATCCCCTTCAAATAGTGCACATGCAAGAATAATAACATGGTCAAGTACACAAAGTATATTTAAATTAATTACTGAATGTTGCTTAAACATATGGAATTCTCTGATACGCCTTATTACACACTCTATGTGAATCCGCAAACTAGCTATTATTTTTGTTTGTCGTACTTGATCTTTGTGTTTACTTGCCTGTGACGTCACGCAGATCATATGGCGTCCGCCATTACAGAAACAGCGTTTTTCGCGCGAATATTGTAATTTAAATTTTAAATCAATATTTTACGGAAAATACTGCAAAATTTGCAGAAATATACATGTGGTGTATTATTCATATACCAACGAATAATTTGAAACAATTTTTCAAAATCAGTCAAATAGCCTATTATAGTGTATCAATTTTATGTATGAGTAAGTATTATATCTGTATTTGTCACGATGTATATAATAAATAAATTATTTTGTGTATGTTTGTTATTTATTATATGCAGCTTGTGACAGTTTCCGAATCGGGTGCTGCCGGAGGACCAGTGATGTAGCCTAACTACATCGTATACTGCGGCTGTACCTTTTCACTGCATCAACGGTGTTCTTTCCATATTCTTTTTCCCATGTTTGTGTTTTTGTATGTTATGTAGTGAATAAAGTATTTTCTTTCTTCCTTTATATGTTATATACGTAACCAATCTCTACATATTAATAGACCTACAATCTCATATGTTCAGAATTACTCTTGAAGCAACTGCCACGTTTTTATTACTTTGAAACTGCTCATAAATTACAAAGTTCAACCCGCCCAAACCTCCGAAAAGCTATAAAGCAAAGGCTTGCCTAATGTTCATCCCTTACACCCATGACTATATAAAGCCTTTGGATATTAACGAATTAGGATTATTCGTGTCACATTTATGGCCCTTTTCTAATAAATTACTTGTGTAGGTTGTGAGTTCTTTATTCAGTTAAGGCAAAATTTCTACTGGGTTATATACATACACGTCCTCTAATCCCTTTCAGTGTGGACAGAACCTTGGAGACGATATATCCATTGTAACTTAGCATAAATATTGAAATTATATGTTACGAAATGGTTTCCGACATAAGACCAGCGTTGCGTTTGCTATCACGTTTTGTATTGTGTATGTTTTTGTGGGTGTAAATAAATGCTTTTATTATTATGTTATATGGAACATATCTTCTAGATTAAGATGTACGTACAAAAACAAAATAATAACTTTGACGACGATTAACTCTTGCGGAGTATACAAAAGTTCGCGTTATCATCTCCGTATTTATATAGTTATGAAAAAAGAAGTGTTTTTAAAATAAAGGTTTACTAAAATATGATTACGTATTGTTACAGTAATTTACTTATAAGGCGAGTGTATTTTTAAATTTGTTTCAATGTGTTTATCCAGTTTATTCCGGAATTGTTATTTGGGCCGAGCAACGGGCGAATAAAACGAGAATTCTGACACGGGAAGGAAATTGAAAAGTGTAGAAAAGAGGATTTAGTCTAAGACGAAAATAAGGAATGCTTTCGGCTCAGCCAGGCGCTGGGCCGGGGGTGACACGAAATGTAATAAAAGGACGGACATATAGTGTGTTAGCTAGGATGAATCATAATCTAACAAATACGAGTATTATGAAATCTGAGTATCTTAGTATAAACCAGTCAGTTTCGTATCATATTTAAGATTTAGGTGAACACTTATGACCAAATGTTATCTAACATGCTTATGCATACATACATACATACGCTTCACGACTTGTATATACACACTCCCTTTTTTATTATGGCGGGGTAGTCAGAGGTTGCGTGCCTAACTCCGAAATTTCGAAGGAAAAAAAAATTTCGTGCAAAATAGGATATCAGTAAATAAATCAAGGGCTTACACATACAAGGGCTTCGCTTTTTCCACCAAATTTATTTAACAAACCAAGATATTAAAATAATATTTAAGAACTTAAAACAAATTTCTATATTATATGTATATATTATGACAGAATCGCACATATTCTATACACCCTATACCTAAGCCTGCCATAGATACGTACGCTCAAAGACGTGGGAACAATACTACACAGCTCCTCTGTGTTCAAACTATTTCTTTTCACGAGTAGCAACCGGCTTTCATATTTACACTGTTCCAACAATAAGGAAGAAAACGTGTGATAGGTGTATATTTATAAACACGTTAGGTATTTATTTGTTGTTCTACAAACTGTGGTTTTTACAAACAATTTTAGCATCACAAGTACCAACGTCAATAAAGTACGGAGAAATATTTTGTTGAACTATACGGTAGAATTGAAGTAAAAAATTGAGCAAATAAAACCAAGTATACCAATATTATTATTTTACAGAACCATTAGCTTTTAAACCGCTTAACGCACTAGAAACAGGATTAACAATATAATGTTAATGTTACTATACATACACTCACGTCATTTAATCCCTTTCGGGGTGGATAGAACCTCGGAGATATAGTATAGGTAAATATCCCTTTTTAGTATGAATATTGAGTTGCGATGTCATATTAGTATATTGAAAAAGGATTACGTCAGAAGTACCTATAACCGCAGAGAGTATATGAGGATGTGTATTGATTTACAGTCAGGTAAAGTTGTTTGTCTAGACCGAGATAAATGAGGATCCGTAATCTCTGCCTACCTCTCGTGTTTTGTATATTTACATATATTGGTAACATCGGTGTATAATATATATGATTTTTATTCTTGACCTTTGCACCACTTTTTTTTTTCGATTTCGTTTCACTCGATAGACAGCCCCAACGTGATAGGTAGTGATCCGTATCGCCGTATATACACACTGGCTATTACCCATCCCGAGGGAGAGGCAGGTTTCCTCACCGTTAGTGACTGTAAATAATATCATTATAGTTCTCCATTACAATACGTTTAGTGCATACATACACGAATTTCTTACGTGTAAGGTAGAATAAACAAATTAGTCTCTAAGCAACCTCATAAGCTATTAAGGCTTCGTCGAGCGCTTAATTAATTTCCTGCTGTTGCGAACTGTCTTAGCCAGTATTGTTGAATGCAACTTAAATACTTGTATTACACACATACATACACACACCTGATTCTTAGTAGAGGGCTAGGCAGAGATCACGGATCCCCATTTGCCCCGATCCTGACAGATCACTTTCGGTTCATTGAAACTCATACATCTTCTCATACACTAATAATAATTGCATTAACTGAATTATATGTATATAGTTTTTACGTATTTTTTGATAATATTCTCGGATAAAGTTTATATATGTTTTACACATACAATATATTATTAGTAAATGACAATGTGTGATTATAGAGCAGTATTTTCTTAGGACTCAGCCTGATGTCTTTCTACCTACCCCTTTACAGGGAAACGCGCGTGATGTGACAACGACAAAGGTAATATCTCATCAAAGGAATTATTTACAGTCATAAAAACATACACAATACAATCGTTTACAATTAAAACTTACAAACTAGGGGATAAAACTTGTAACACTCATGATGCTTACATATTCATTATGTATTTATTCCATTGAAAGGAAAATACCTATATCCAGCGAAAGTGTACCAAAAGCTTAAGATGAATAAGTAATCGAATAGACGAGTAGAATTGGGCATTAGCACACGTAACGGATTTGGATTTCGGATTTGTTGTTCCGTACAGCCTTAATTAGGTAGTGTAAGAGGCTTTTTAGGTAGTGTCTCGGAAGTACTTGATAGGAATTTCTTAAGGTAGCTGTATAGTAAATATATTTTATAATACGTAGGTTACGTAGAGTATAGTAAATATATTTTGTTAAACGTAGGTTACGTAGGAGCCGGCCCAATAAGACATATACATATAACAGTCAGATGTATGCCACATTGAAAAAAAGTGACATTAGGAGTACCTATAACCGCCGAGTGTGTATGAGAAGATTTATGAGTGTCAATGAAGCGAAAGTGGTCTGTCAGGATCGGGACAAATGGGGATACGTGTTCTCTGCCTACCCCTCTACAGGGAATCAGGCGTGATGTATATGTATTTAAAAGTAGAAAAGGGAAGATAACACCTATTAAGAGAATATCAGTGACTGAAGAAATATTGCCTGAAATAAAGAAGTTTGTTTTATTTTACTTATATAATTATTTCGTTAATTAATTATCCAGTATCTAAGCAATTAGATCTTACTTCATACATTTATACAAATTTTTACATCCTATAATCCGTTTTGAGATGGCCAGAACGTTTTGAATATTTATATCACTTCTACCATTAATACGAGTAACGGGGTAATGATGGCATTTATACGTAACATTAATGAGTAGTTGCTAGCCCATCGCCTCATAGATTCCACTTGCTTCTTTTCCTTTTAAAACGGAAGAATTACAGCTAGATATCATTATTTAAGTTCCAGGCTAGACAAGCAGGATCATGAAGAAGAAGATCTGTGTTCTCTGCCTCTCCCACTGTAGTGAGATAGTCCTGAATTTAATAGCTGAGTGTCACAAGAGTTACTAATGGAATAAATGTTTCTCATAACTCCTCTCCGAGAAACTCTTAACTAGCGAAGCCTGCAGGGTAGTGGCAGCCTTTAAAGTAAACGAACCATGAATATGTGTTCGCCTAGGGGTTGGACAGGATCTGGGTTACAGAATATGTCACCAGAGCATAGCATGCAATTAGACTATTTGGAGAAATATTGACAGTGTTTGGTGAAATGATAAACTAGTTATAAAGAGAAAGATTATAGGCATAAGTATACACTTGAACACACACATTTATACATTGAATGCTAATCGTGAGGTGCCGGGTTCGATTCTTGGTGGAGGCAGAGTTAAGAACTACTGCTTTCCGGTCTGGTCGTTGATTATATATGCTATATATGTATTTATCGATGTATAATATATGTACAGTTATACTGATTGATTACAATTATGAGTTAACTATAATATCATACAGGGAACTTTAGGTCTTTTAGTATCTACTATAAATTTTTAAATTACTTTGTACATCACTGTTTGCTAAATGTAAATAAATATTCAAATATGTAATGTACAAGAATAATAATATAGTCTGCAACATAAGGAACAAGCAATTTTCTGTACAATTTGCAGTGGGAATGAAAGGAACATTATATGAGAATTCGTAGCACTCATTTTCGTAGCCATGATTCGTAGCGTATGAACAATAAGCTTTGTCTACGGTTCGCGCTCTACGAATAATGATGTGGTCCATATTGTTTAGAGAATATTTTGTTGTCATTCTTTTTCGTGATATGGCATTATATTGCTATCTTTTATATTTATAACACAATATTCTAAATATTATTTTACTAACATGAATACCAGTTTTAATTTTAATTCCTAGAATACAATAAAATTGATTTGACATGGCTAATTATAAAAATGTTATTATATACATACTTAGTAAGTATATACAATCACGTTCACTATTCCTTTCAAGGTAGACACAATTAAGGTCATATTATGTATTGGATCACTTCTAGCAGTTCTGATGAGAAAAAAGAAACAGCTTACTATAAAGAACAAGATTAACTAATTAGCGTAGTTAATTCGACGTAGCTCAGTTTAATTCGACGTAGCTCAGTTAATTCGACGTAGCGCAGTAAATTCGACGTAGCTCAGTTAATTCGACGTAGCTCAGTTAATTCGACGTAGCTCAGTTGTTTGGGGCTTGGCTCTGTATCAGTGGGTACAGGGTTCAAATCCCGCTTGAGCATGTACCAATGGAAATGAATTTTAATGAATTTCTATGTACATTTTCGTAATAAAAAAACACATTTACGAAATGCATCGAATTATACGGCGAGGGAAAACATCGTGAGGAAATCTACCTGTTCGTCGAACAAGTAATAGTTAGTGCTTGTTAATGGCGACATGGCTGACCACCTGTCACATTGAGTATTGACTATCTGGTTAACACGTGGGCTCGAGGTGTCCATAGAATTACTACCTTCGCAATTGTGGAAATGGAAACCTGAACCTCTGACTACCCCGCAAGGGTTAATGGACGTGAATGCGTTTGTTTTGTTTTTTTGTCCCATGCTAGTTTTGGATATAAAAAAATGCCAACTAGCTGCAGTTCTTCCCAGATTATTGCAATAGTCGACTAAGGGACTAAGGATCAATGGAATCTATTGGGCGATAGGCTAGCAAGCTATCACCAATTCAATGGTCCATATAACATCACAGCCCATTCATGCTAATAAGTGATCAAGGAGATTTTTTGATATCTCTAAGGTTCTGTCCACCCCGAAAGGGATTAAAGGAATGTATATGAAGAAAATATATACATCGTTAAAATAGCTAACATAATAAGTACTTTTCAATAAAAGTACAAAATCGTATAATGTTCTTGTTTAAAACCTTCGAAGCAACTAGAAAAATAAACTTACAACAACGTTCTTATAAGAGAGAATGGTTGGTATTTTCTCTTAGCAAATCAGCTGCAAGTCTCAACGAAAACAAAACCCGCTTCGAAATTCAAACAAAGCCTTTGGTTTGATTTTCGAACTGAACTTTAACAAATACCTATTCCACGTATGGTCAATATTGGGCTGGCTTCGATTTGTTTAAGTGCTTGTTTTAAAGTTTGTTTTGTGTGCAAGGTACCTGCACTTAAAATATGCTTCGGTATTTACTTTTCAATAAAGGATTCTTTAGGTAAAGGCTTAAGCGACTAACGTTGTATATATGAGTCCATATTTCAATTGATAGTTACAATTTATAATAATATTATGTTTTGTTATTATATAATTGATATTTTGTTATTATTTGCTTTGAGATTTTTTATTTATTTAATTTATTGACGTATTGAATACGGCTGACGTTAGAAGTACCTATAACTGCCGAGTGTGTATGGATGTCAATGAAGCGAAAGTGAGTTGTGAGGGTCGAAACAGGGATCCGTGATCTCCACCAACCCCCGTGTAAGAAAGTGGGTATGAAGTGTATGTACATACATTGAATTGTATGTTTATTGTAAAAAAAATTCTAACGAGTTTCTTGGCATTTATTCTTTGATGCTTTATTTCACGAATACTCATATTAAGAAGATTAATTCTTTATTCTATAGATTAATAAGTTCATGTTGATGTGACAAAATAAACAAAACTTTACTTTTTTTCATATTTATTCTTAAGAATACTTAAGTTAACTTTGATGTGTCCGAATTAAAAGAAATTCCGTTCCCTACTTTATTGTAATCATCCCTATATTTTGATTTTGATTCACAGATAAGTAATCCTACACAGGTGCTCATCAAATAAATTCAATTCAATGAAGCAAAAGTAGGAAGCATAACGATTGATCGCCCAAATAGGGTCCCGTAATCTCTGCTAATCCTCTATAAATGAACGGGCGTGACTTATATGCAAGTAATCATAAAGTCTCATATTATACTAGCGCTTAAAGTTATATACTTTCACGTCCTTTGAAATCTTTCAGGGTGGATAGGGCCTAGGATATACTGTAACCTAGGTCACTATTTAGCAAAATATTTTACGCTATCCACACACATGTTATCTTAATTTTTTTTCAAATATTTATTTTATCTATGTACGTAGCATTCTATTTTACTATTTTCATCAAAATTTAAACGTTGCTCTTCAGTGATTTCGACATAAGATCAGTGTTGCGTTTACAACCAAACGCTACAACATTTTTATTGCGACACTAACTTGCACAAGTTACAACTTCTAGTTTATAACTTTTGATTACAAACATTCTCTATTGTGTATATTTGGTTTTGAAACACGCAAGTTCGAGGTAGCTATAGAATTACTACCTCCGCGATTGCGAAGTTGGATACCAGAATCTCTGACCACCCCGTATGGGTTAATGATGGTGAACGCGTTTGTAACTGTAATTAAGCGTTTTTATTAAAATTGGTAACAAGCTGAATAAGTTTTTAACCTATCACCCAATAGATTCCATGTACACCTTGTACCTAAGTCACCTCCTAAGACATGCCGAGATGAACAGCAGCTAATTAGCTTTCTTTTACGTCCCAGCTAAAACGGTTACACACGCTCAATGTAAACGGTTTTAATTCACAAAACCTAAGTTAAAATACTTGACACGCGAGTAATGAATTCCAAACATAATTAATTAGGTGACACATTCCTGTTATTCGCTAAATATTAGGAACGTGTTAGGGAAGTTTGTTTTAACATATAAACGTCTTCACGACTATCACCCTTGCGGAGTAGTCAGAGGTTCAGATGCCCATCTTCGTTATGGTAGAGGTAGTGATACAATGACCATCTTAAACTCACGTGTTGACAAGATAGTCAGTAATTAATGTGACAGGTGGTAAGCCATGTCGCTGTTTACAAACACAAACTATTACTTGTTCGGGGTACACAACAAACACAAACTATTACAGGTAGGTTTCCTCATGATGTTTTCCCTCACAATGGTATTCATATATTTTATTTTTAACATTCGTACAAACAAAATCACAGCTTCAATAATGAAAGGAATAGATTAAAACTTTGTATGTACGTATACCCACTAGTTATGTTCTTCTACTCAGTTACATGAAACACCACCTGTGTGATGGGATGTTGAATATTTATAAAAACATAACATTGTGTCGCTATAACCAACAAGCCAAAACCCAAATAATATGTATTACTCGTATATAAATATTATCTGATGAAATAGGTTTCAGTGAGTTTATTGCTCACGCGAGATTACACTATACAGTATTTGGTAACTGTATTAAAATCCCAGTAAACAATATTGCTAAAATTAATTTTGTGTTTTTTCCGTTCATCCTTTAGGGCACTATGCGCGTGAATATGTATATGTAAGAAGTAGTAAAATCTCGAGCTTTAAACTGTAAAACTAATACCATATTAAATAATCAACTTTGAAGCTACAAAGTTTCAAAAGTGGAGTATGCTTACGAAATTTTCCTCAATACGAATAAAGAGACTTATAAATCACACATGCTGCCAATATGGATTCTCGACAACCCTTAAGTATATGCCATATATTCTCCACCATTTTGTGTAGATTAATAAATGGAACTTATAATAATTCAGTTACGTGTAAGTAAGTCTACAATGTAAAGGGAATTCTTTAATCTGAATTTTACTGGAATATTCAGTCGTTATTAAGGGAAGGAATTAAATTAAGCCGGTTTTTTAACGGTACATTTAGTTGATATTAAAGAACTGGGAATTAACGAAATAAATTGGACAGAATGAAAACTTGACTCTTATATAAGTATGGTTAAGAAAATATGTTACTGTTTGAGGACCCACGCTAGTCTTGAGAAATAGAAATTATATTACTTTCTTCTTGCTATGTATAGGTAACTTAGCGCTTAATATTTCTATACTTTAGTTCCTTTTCATTTATATATTCATAGTGGAATTACTTTAGTGTAAATTTGATTCTATACCTACCTTGATTAATTACTACCTTTACAATTGCGGAGATGGACACCTGAACCTCGGACTATCCGCAAGGGTTAATAGTCGTGAAAGCGTTTATCTTTGTCTTTGATTGTATAAGATAAGCCTATCTTGATAATAACAGTAACCAATATATCTTGTCAACGCCATTATAACCACAATACTTATGCTAAATATTTCTCACATATTTATATAATTAAAAGACATAAATATACATACATTAATGTAACGATACAAAATAAACACGGTTTATCGAAATTGAATATCATGAATTAACGTTAAAATAAATGTGAATGATCTGAAAGGCAATTAATACAATTTTTATGTCGATGCACAATCCGTGGAACCGTGGGACTTGCGGCGATGTCGGCGTGCAATTAAGGTAAAACCTATGAGAATAAAGTGGACACTGATGGCAAAGGTAGATTTTATTACAGGTAGAAAAAGATCGACGTACCTCAGTTGTTTGTGGCTTGACTCTGTATCAGTTCACTATTACTCAATAAAAGCTATGTCTAAAACTTTGTGACATCGATACATTTACTTTACCAAGGCACATTTCAGCATGAACATTTGTGATTTTGAATTCGGCGCAGCTCAGTTGTTTGGGTCATGACTCTGTATCAGTGGGTACAGGGTACAGATCCCACTTGAGCATGTACCAATGGAAATGAAGTTTAATGAATGTCCATTTTCGTAATAAAATTACATTAACGAAATGCATGGAATAGTAATTGTACTGCATAAGGCTCTTATTTAAAATCCCCCACTGTCACCAATCATGTATTGTAATATGTGATTTGATTTATTTACATAGTCTACAAACAAACGCGTTCACGACCATTAACCTATTTTCTGGAAACAGGTAAGTTTCCTTACGATAATTTACCTCACCGTAGTATTCGACTATTTTTATAAACTTTCTAAGAATTTGTGAAAAAATTCCAATGTAGTATGAAAGCGTACCTTCCACCAGCCACACTTTCCAATCTGTGACCAATTTGCTCTCTCATTGGTTACACACTGAATGCTCCCTTTCAAATCAAGACTACAATGAACGTCCCAGATTTACACTGGAAGCCTCGCTATTTCTTCCTAAATAGAACTAGAGTAGTTCTTTGGGAATTGAATTACATGTAAAGAATTTTCGAAGCGGTGGCGTTTTAATCTTAGTTAAAAAGTGAAAATATATTGGATCTCATAAAGTCACTTTGTTTAATAAAGATATTACATTTTATTACAAGAAATTAAAACTATATTTTAAATTAATTACATATAATCTTCACTATCTTTTTTTTTTCTTAATTAATTAATTTTTTATATTTAATTATTAATTATATTCTTAAAACGAAGTAACGTTTTTTTATGGAAACGTGTTTCTGTGGCGTTTATGGAAGTCCTGTCATAATTAAGAAAACAAAATTTTAGCAAAGGAAAAATTAACATATGCTTAGTCCCACTGCCTAATAGTTTTAAAAAAGCTCTGTATAATTTACAGCCTTAGTCATTTTTAAAGTTCATTGCCCTCTACTTCCCAGCCTTCCACCCTTTACCCATCACATTTATTTATTGTCTAGGACCCATAAAGCTATTCGTTCATTCTATTAAGGTCTTTCGCGAAGTGCTATGCCTGTCCCCCTCATTAAGTTTAACAGCGGGCACTTCTGTCGCGAAACCCTGGCTTTACGGTTTCTAATGGATTCATTAAGACTCCTTTTGTTAAACGGCTACACGTGGGACGGTTGCCTTTTTAATTAAGTGCCTTCGATATTTTTACTTGGGACCACGATAAGTTCACAACCCATCACGTTGGTTGCTGTCTATCTAGTGATACACAGGCTTTGAGAGGCCCATATTTACTATGACATCGAAATTTTGGACATAAGCACTCAAGCCTCTGGCTACCACGCCATAATTAAAAAGAGTGTGTGTTTACTCAAGTTGTGTAGCATATGTGCGTTTTATTTTGTTACATAAGCATGGCTTGGAATAATTTTCTTTCGTTTCTTAAAAATAAACAAAAGGTTTTCATCAGAACAGGCAGTATTCTGGATTTTAGTTTGGCCCATTACCTGTTGCTTTTAATGGACATTCGAAGTATTTAACTAAACAGCAATTGTGGAGATGTATTCCTAAACCTCTGACTACATCCTAGGAGACATTTGTCGTAGAAGGGTCGTCTATCAACATGCAGCTATATTTATGTATAGTTTTGTAGAAATCTAGAAAAAAATAAATACTACCTTATTCAAACTAAAAAATTACCTTTACGGTTGGGTAGAGCTTCATATTCAAAATATCTTATTAGTAATTCCTCTGACACATTGCAAGTTAAATCAGTACGTAACTTAAACTCCCTTAGACGGTTTTTACGAAATTTCATAAACATAGCGTTCCATTAACGTTCTATATCAGGACGGAATTTTCAATCAAAATTTCTTCCGAAGCTGAAACTAAAATCACTTGATATTTTCTCTGTGCTGCAAGCTTTTGTTTATATTAGAGGAAACAGAAACCTCTTGTTTATTGGAACAAAGGAATTCTTAAATGACGTTCAAAAGGATTCTCTCTCTATTTAATTAAGAACTGTACTTGTATTCCGATACGGCTCATTAACTATTGCACTGTCTATCAAATACAGAGTAAAATTGTTTGAAATATACTGTGTAACATAGAAAATACCAATAATTAACTAGTGTATGTGTTTAACGTTAGTGAAGAAAAAGATGGTAATTTGAGATCTCTAGCTTCCCTTCGGTAAGGAATGATGTATATTTGAATGTGTATATAAAAGTAGATAGAATTAATCAATACTCCAGAAGGCGACTAAGGGACTAGGGATCAATGCAATCTATCGGGTGAAAAGCTACCATCAATATTCCATATAACTTCACAACTCCAATATGCTAAAAAGCGACCTAGCAAAAAAGTACATATTAATATAAGTACATATTATCATGTGTCCAAGGGTCTGTCCACCCCGAAAGGGATTACGATATCTATATTACTGTATGAATCTTTACCTCAATGTAATAAAGCATATGAATGTATATTTTGTTTAATAGCTTGTTTTATTTTGTAACCGAAAACCGCACGAATAAAAGGGACAACTTTATTCTTAAAACCTTGATGAATAAATGAGCAACGGACAAGTATCTTACAGAATATGAAAAGTTTAAATGCTTGGCAATGTCTTTCCCTGGGGCGAAAGGAGCTTCAAAAAGGTTACTGACTGGTCCAAGTTCTATTAAAAATGTTATGTACAGTAAAATAAGGAAATAATATTTTTGAGAGACTCACGATTTTACTTATTACTCTACAACTCGGATTTATCGTGTTTATTTTGCAAACAAAGTATTACTTTTGTTACCTGACGTTACGGCCATGTTGCAATGAACACGGTTACGAGTCAACACTGTTGTTTATAAAATATACGCAATAAGTCCCGTTTTCTTGTAAAAAAGGAAATATCAGTGTTTTCGGTATAGTAAATTGACGCAAGTGGATTTAGATAAGTTGCATACCTGCTATGGTAAAAATAAACTATAATATTAATTTTCATTATAATCACTTATGGTCTGTCATAAAAGCTTACTCGTTTTATCAATAAATCATCGTGAGTAAATTATTTACTTTCAATTTAAATCCGTATAGATCCTACGTAGTAAATGATATAGTTCATAAATAAATCGTAGTAATTAAAAATAAATAGAACTCCAATTCGTAGTATGTACTTTTTAATTAACGCAAAATAACTTGATGTATGTTTATTTTTTATTTTCATGTATGTTTCCAAAAATGATAATTAAGTATTGAATAATAATTTATGACGTCATTAATATACTTTCATGTTCATCATTTCCTTTCGGGGAGGACAGAAACTCAGAAACATGATAATATCTCTCAAGTTACTTTTTTAGTTTAAATTGTGATGCCACAAGTATACAGAACATTGACAACTGGTTTCTAGCTCTTTGCACAAAAGAATCCATTTACTACTAGTCCCTTAGTTGTCTCCGATGATATAACGGGAGAAAGGCAGCTTGTGAGCATTATTTTTACGGCCTATTCTAGCATGGGACTCTAAAGAACTCATTTAATAATATTGAATTTTTATATATGTTACCAATCATATTTTTATTACATATTGCAGAAACCTTACGTAGGAACCTCTTAAAATCATTAATAATGTATGTCATTTAGTTACCAATATAGTTCTATAAATAAACATATACCTTAACATAAGGTTCGGTGATCTCTGACTACGTATAACCACCTGTCAGATGAAATACTGTCACATTCTAGTGAAAGCTGAGCTTTAGGAGGCAAAGACCTTCACAAAGCTAATTCTGCTTAAGTCGACTTTCAAATTCTCTTACAATAAGCTTGACAGCTGTCTAAAAATGAGTTTGGATAAATGTTGTTCTTCATTTAAAGATGTCTCGTGCTTGAGGATTCCTGTAAAAGATTGGGATGTAAATAAAATGAGAACTAGTTGTCTTTCTGCCTTATAGTCAAGAAAAATGTCACGCAATTATTAAAATTATAATAATAATAAAAACAACTTACAGCCACAAAAATATACTCAATACAAAACGTTTACAATTGAAACTTACAAACTAGGGGATAAAACTTGTGCATGTTATTGTTGCAGCAAAAGGGTTCCAGCTCAGCTGGATATGTTGCGTGATAGCAAACGCAACGCTGGTCTTATGTCAGAAACATTGGAGAGCAACGTATATATTTTGAAGAATAGTCAACTAGCGTGCAACTTAAATATTCAAAATAAATTTATAAATAAATATGAAATTTGATATCATGTGTATAGCTTATACTAAGATATAGTATATATTATCTGTAGTAGTTATGACAAAAGTGACTGAAGAAAAGTTGTATGTCCGAAACTCTGTCAACTATAATAGGTATATTAATTTTTATATTCTACGTCTTGAAAAGATAGTATATGCTTATATGCATATCTGTTAGTAATATTCTAGTAGTCCACAAAGTCAGGACTTTGTGTAATGTAAATTATATGCATGAAGAAGATTTCAATTTCGTCGCGGAGACAAACAGCACAAATTCTTAATTTTGAAATAATTCCTCCAATATTCTATTCACACAGCTTTACTAACGTTTTAATTTCCATAGCAACCACTAAACTAAACCCTCTCATACATACCTACCTCCACTATCAAACTAGTATCAAATTTCCAAATGAGTGCGAGGCGTGAAAATCCCAAGTGGCTTATCTGGACCCTCGTCACAGCCTCTGTCCCTGCGATCGAGTTTCTCTTTGACAAACGCTAATCTTAAAGCATCTCTCTGGATATCAGCTTTCTATTTTCACTCGCTTTCATATGATGTATAATTTGGCTAAATTTTAAAGCTTTACAAATATTATAAATAAAATAAAAAAGCAGTTTTTATAGATAGATTGTTGAAAGGTTTAGGAACGTCAGAAATTAGAAATATTTGTAATTTTTACAGCGTTGGTTACAGCGGAGATCACCCGTTACTGCAATGTTCTTATTTTATAATACTCGTATGATTATATTCTATTCTATCTATAAATGTTATTATTTTATGAATATAATCAATTGTGTTTCAATTTTGATAAAGGTTGATCCCTTCGGGCACCATGGGCTGTCGTGCCAGCGCAGTGCAGATGTTCTGTCACGGCACCCGTCTTTGTATGACGTCATTCGCCGCGCTCGTGTGCCTGCAATTCTGGAACCGTCCGGTCTGGTCGTCCCCGTTACGATGGTAAGAGACCGAATGCTATGACGCCCATTCATTTAAAATGCTCTGGCGTAGGATGCTACTTGTCATGCTGCTATGACGGCCAGTCGCAGCCCTCGGAATCATTAGAGATCTTTCCGACGGACTGCAGGAGTCCTTCGGAGACCGCAGCGCTGGTAGCTTCTTCCACCAGAGGATTAGCTTGTCTAACGCTTCCATGACAGCAATACATTTTAAAATGTATTTCATTTATAATGTAATTATTTTAAATAGTTTTAAGTTTGTAAATATTATTATAATTTTTGTTTGTCACATTAATCTTTAATTGCAATTTATACAATTAGATTACAGTTGTAAGAAACTCAACAACTTTCAGATAAAACAAAAAACAAAAACAAACGCATTCACGACCATTAACCCTTGCGGTGTAGTCAGAGGTTCAGGTGTCCATCTCCGCAATTGCGAAGGTACTAATTCTATGGACACCTCGAACCCACGTGTTAACCAGATAGTCAGTACTCAATGTGACATGTGGTCAGCCATGTATGATGTATGTCCCTCACCGTATAATTCAACGTATTTCGTAAATGTGTTTTTATTACGAAAATGTACATAGAAATTCATTAAACTTCATTTCCATTGGTACATGCTCAAACGGGATTTGAACCCTGTACCCACTGATACAGAGCCAAGCCCCAAACAACTGAGCTACGTCGACTTAACTCTGGTTTCCCTTCAAAACGTATAAATCTTTCGCCTTTACTTTCAGATAATTAAGTGTTTTGTTCGAATACGCAATCAAATAGCACATTAACCATTAGCTTTTGTCATAAGATACGGTTTGTAATAAAAGAAAATTCTAAGGTAAGCATTTATATTACGTCTTGCATACAATCTAATTTTCTTGGAAAGTGCGTTTGGTCTAGAATCTAGGACGTCTAGGATGAAATGTAGGCAACCTGCCGCATTAAGTGCTTGCCTAACGAAATTGAAGTGTGGTCTAAAGGTTTAGTCGTATGTTACTAGAGCGGGATTTAAGATCATATTTTATTTACCGCATTGCTAGTCCATCCATATTATAATCTTATTACCAGCAGAGATAAAAAAAAACTGTTACAATTTTCGGGTGATTTAAGATAGCACAAAATCAAATATACATATGTACCAACATATACATCCGTACCTACATATAAGTCCGTATCCCTTCAGAGGGATTGGCATAAATCACAAATCCCCGTCTCGATTCTGAAAAACTTAATCAAATAAATGAGGTTCAAATATTTGATTGAAATGTCTTTAATACGCTCCCGATTTACTTTTTCAGGATAGTTACAAAATCCAAGAGTACAGCTCCGCAATTGCGGATCTATCAATCTCACTTTTCAATTGATATCCAACGCCCATCGTGACATTTAATGTTCCATCTTTTCGTTCGTTCGTTCGTTTGTCAGCTACAAAAGAGTACCACAAAAAAGTAATTGTTTATATTTATAGGTAACAGTCAGTGCTTGTAAATGGCGACATGTCTTACTACCGGTCACATTGAGTACTGACTATCTGGTCAACACGTGGGTTCGAGGTGGCCATAGAATTACTACCTTCGTAATTGCGGAGATGGATACCTGAACCTTTGCATAACCCGCGAGGGTTAATGGTCGTGAACGCGTATGTCTTTGTCTTTTTTATATTTATGTGTATATTCCCTGTTAATACAGAGTTTACATTTTTTTTTTTAATTTGAATATAAATATTGTTACATTACTTTTCCTACTCATATTTTTGGCTAAACGAATCTTATATAACGTAAGTTCGCGACATACTTGTAATCTAATTTCCCAGAAAAGGTTAGGTCTAAAATCTAGGATGAAATGTAGGCAATCTACCTGCGACCGCAGTAAGTGCTGGCCTAATGTAATTAAACTGAGGTTAAGAGGTCTGCCCGTATCTCTATCCGGCTGGATTAAAATTTTATTTACTATGTGTGTTTCGAAGTTATAAGGGATTTAGGTAAGGTTTCATAGTTGCCTTTCTTGGAGGCGTTTATGGGATAAAACACAGGGAACGAAAGTTATAACTTAAGGTAAATCACAAGTAAACTTTAATATTTTATTCGATGTAGATCAGTCATTGGTGGGTTGACCCTGTATCAGACCTTAAATCTTGGAGCAGGTACCAATGGAAATTAAGGATTCTGATTTTCGAGGCATATTTGCGCGGTAAATGATAACCTTTTCTATATGCACTGACTACAATGAGGAAAACCTATCTATTCTGCGGAACACGTAGTAGTCTGTCCTTATAAATGATGACTTGTCATATCGCGTACCGACTAACTGATTACTAACTGACTTAATCTGGACAATACGTGGATACGAGGTGGTTATAGAATTACTACGTTCGTAATTACTATGATAATCACTTGAGCCCTGACTACGGAATAATGATAGTAAATAACTTTGTAAATAATTAACTGATATTGGTGATATATGTTATTCGAGCTAAAGCGAAATAATAAAGCATTGAACAACTTCTTAAACCAACAAGATCTCAGCTTGTAACATGGCCCCGAAGACAAAAATACGCACGTGCTTTAATTAATTTTATATTATATCTGAAATTGTGTTAATCACAGGGGAAATTCCATTCTAAGGTGTAAAAGACACCTCGTGTTCACACGTTTAATTAAAAAACCACAGTCATTCAGTTACGTTTCAATTACATATGTTCTTAATTAATGAATTTTCGTCAAGTAATTGTAGAAATAAGACTCGAGGTGCTAAGGTTACTCTGTTTTTATTAATGTATACATACATACCGCCCAAACCCGATTTCAGGACAAACTAATTTGGCTTAGGATAAACTAGTTCTTTTGTCGTGAAATCCTAAACTAATTCTCTGAATGCGAAAGTAAAACAAAAACGGCTAATTTTTAATTTTGTTGTTAGTAGCTGTAACACGAAAATTAGATCTGATTGAATCAAAATAAATATGGGTATAAAATGAGGATACCTAGATAGTTTAAAATTAGCCAGCAGCTTCTTATTACATTTATTGTTGACCAGTGTAATTAGTTCTAAACTGAACGTAACCTAACCTATGTTACCGACCAAACCCGATTTCAGGACCAAAGAACTAGTTTAGCCTAGGCCAAACTAGCTTGTCCTGAAATTGGGTTTGGCCGGTAACAAATACATTCACGTCTTTATTAATGTATTTCCAAGGCTCTCCGTCTCAAATGGATAATCAGAGACTTACTATGCTAAGTCTCCTTGAACTTACTTCGTGAAATCTTTTAGTAGTGGTATAGGGCTTGACAAATGGTCTGCCATCTAGAATGAGCGTAACAAATCTATCTTCTCCCATTCGCATTTGTTAACCTAATAATAAGTTTATATTGCCTACATATAAGTTTGTCAGAATCAAACACCCGTACGTAGTGTGAAATACAGAAGAGCATGTATGAGAAGATTAATGGGTGTGTGTGAAGCAAGACAGATTTGTCCAGCTCGTTCCAGGTGGCATTCAATTGTCACTGCCCTTCCTGTTGGGGATGTAGAGGCATATATATATATATACGTACATATGTATGTAAATATGTACGATACTGCAAATATAATAGAGGCCAGCTGGTTACACTACAATCAACTACCAAATTAGCAAACAAATCCCAAGAGTTTGAATCAAGTATTATAAAATACAGAAGCTATACGTGCCGAGGTGAATTATGTCTTATTGCCTTCAAAATTAGGTTCATTCCACTTTTCACCCTCATAAGAATTCTGAGCACGTAGCGAAAACCATTCGGCGAAGCTGATTATCGTTTTCAATACGAATAAAATTCAAATGAAACCCCAAAATTATTCGGAGCCTTTGCTTTATTGCGTGCTATATCACAAATCATTCGAGCTTGAAAGAACTCGTGTGTCGCCTTTGAAAAGTACTAGGTTCTAAATCTAACTTAAGCGGTTGACAGTGGGACGTGACAAGTTGCGTTTCAAGTCACCATGTAAATGCGCTGAGTATTAATTGCCTTCCAAATAATATGGAGGTTTTCTCGCAATATTTCCATTCACCGCAGAATTGATGTGTTTTTCAATATATTGTATCTAACTAGTCAAAACAACATTCTTTTATCGTGGGAAAACATCGTGAGGAAACCTGCCTATCCCTTAGGATAGTTTATTACCTACTGCAACTAAAACACCTAACATGCTTTCGAAATTTCGGAGATGGACACTCAAGCCTCTGACTAACCCGCCATGATAAAAAAGAGAGTGTGTATACATACACAAGTAGTTGGAAACGTATGATGATGTCACATATACAGATGATCAAGATCACATATACAGATACACAGATGTATGTCTATTCATACAACACACTCATACATAACCTGCAAATACACTCCTAAAACTATTTACGTCGTCTACAAATAACACCTTCATCCCAATAAATATCTCTATTCTCTCCGAACATAACAGAGGTTGACGCAAATTAATAACAGACGATCGATTGTCGCCTGTCTGTGATAAATCGGTGAGATCGGGAACATGTGCTTGTGACAGAAGTGTTCATTACCTTCATGTCTAATATTGGGTGTATTAGTCCTTGTTAGAAAAGTTTGTCTCATATGGGTTTAAGAAGTAGGAGAAAATAATATAGTCATCTGTTTTACAAAACAACAAAAGGGGGCCATAACGCCACACATAAAATTTTTAATCCTATTCATTTTTCATTTATTAATTTGGGCCCGACCCAATGACACATATGACGGTCAGATAGACGCCATATTGAAAAATGGTGACGTTCGAATAACTACCGAGTGTATGTGAGTCGAAGCAAAGTAGTTTGACAGGATCGATACGGTTGGGAACCGTGATCTTCACCTACCTCTTTAGAGGAAAACTAGCTTGATCTGTAAGTATGTATTAATTCTACCAAGGTCGACCACCATTTAGTTAATTGTTTGTTTTACTCTTGGACATATTTTTAGTCAAATAAAGCCTGTGTGGCTAAGCGTGGAAAAACATGATTAATATTCAGGCTGACGCGTGCAAATGATAGGGAGTTTTTTCGTCCTTTTTCCCGTACTCAGAAAAAGCGTTGGTCACTTGCCAAAGTCATTTGTCGCGGAGATATATATCAGTTCGGTTATCTTGTACTAAATATATATTTGCTTAGCGACCATTTCCGTCTTGTAAGGGAGAAACAGAACTTTTTAGGGGACCTAATAGAAACTAAGAGTTGAGAAACTGTCTTCTATATGCCTTATCATACATATTATGTACATCACATCACGCCCAGTTTTTGCAGAGAAACGGACTGTTTGACATACATTCTAACCCTTTCGGAATGTACAGAACCTCATATTTAATATTACGAATATAATAATGCATGTCCTGAAATGCATTTGATAATTAAAATTTAATGTTTTCTGGCTTCAGTCTACCCAAAACATACAAAATAGAAGGATTCTATGTATCAATGACTGTACAATTTTGAGTAACCATAATTCATTACTACAGTTTTCTTATGTAGATATACGTAGTATTGAATTCATTCTTTGTAGAAGATATTTAACATTAATTGAGTTTCCTGTTTTAATATCATCTCTCGATCTCTTAACCCACTTGTCCCTGAATAAACTTTTTTTCAGTGATTGATCTGAAACTATATATACCTAACATTTATGTGATAAATAATCGCAGAAAAATATTAAAAAAAATATATGATTTCCAGAAAAGCTGGAAAATGCCGTGTCGTAAACGACACAGTAGGGGAATCTACTACTTTGTTAACTTAGTATGTAGATTTCAAATATACCTCATTTTCAATTAAAAATACCCAATAAAATGCACAGACAACATCAAAAATAATTTTATTTGTAACTTTTTAACAAAATCTACTTATTTAGATGTGTGTGATAAGATTCAAAACATGTTTTTGGATGTAATGTAACATTACATTTAAGGCAATAGAAATTAGCACTTTTGTGGCAAACAGCGCATCGCAGCCGATCCTCCCTGTACTTTACTAAATGTCCATTGTGACTGTAGCGTAATACCCCAGAAACACTTTGTGATGGACGTCCTCCTCTATTACTCTCACCTTTCTTGTTCTTCTCAAGAAGATTTACAGCTATATTTCTCCGGAATTTCAGGTGATCTAACTGTCCGCCATTTTGCTTATACAATTGCCAGGCATTATGCGTGGCCATATCAAGACAGTGACTGATCAGAGCAAAATACCATTTCTTACCCCGAATGCTGGTCCTGTAAAGGCCGATGTTTTGGTCGGAACGGTCCACGCCGCCCATATTCTCATTATAGGCTTTTATTATAGCAGGTTGGTCTACAAGTATGTACTTTTTTTGTTGTTGGGAAAATCGTTTGACTCTGTTGACAGGCTGTACTTTTACAGCATTCGAAGCAGCAGTAACAACGCTGTTGTCATTCCACTTGCAAACAATTATGTTCTCAGCTCTTGCGGATTTATATTTGTACGTACCACGTTCAGATTTCTGAAATTCTTTGTTGGAAGGCAAGGGACATTTTGACAATCGGTTCTCTCTAATTGTTCCGGTAGCTCTTAGACCACGTTTACCAAGTTCTTCAATAAGTGAAATAGACGTAAAAAAATTATCAAAAAAGAGATGGAAAGGTGCTTGAGGATCAAGTTTTTGAAGTTCATCGGCAAACTGTAGTACAATACTAGCACCAAGGCCCAAACTTTTGTACTCACTTTGATTGCTGCCTTGTTGTCCCTGGTATGGTTGAAACCAAATTACGTATCCTAGACGCATTGCCCCCACCCAAAACTTGTAACCCCATCTAATGGGTTTTCCACGAATAAACTGTTTGCATGGATGTCCACCGTAATAAGGTATCATGGCTTCATCAATGCTATAACATTCTTGAAATGGAGCAAACTTCGAAAAATTGGCATTTAGTAAATGGAAAAGTGGTTCCAGTTTTGAAAATTTGTCATTCATGTTGAGCTGTATATTGTCACAGCAATGAATATTCGACATAATAAAACTAAACCGATCCCTTGACATGGCGTTGAAAATAATAGGCATACCACAATCCAAAGTATTTTCCCAATACATGCTTCGCCTTGGCACCACCACGTAACCACTATAAAGTAAAATGGCCAAAAAACATTTCATCTCACTGGTACTAACATTACCCTCTTTATGTTTTTGCGCAGCGTATAGGTTTGTATAACTCACCAACACGTCTATTACTGCATCGTCAAACATGCATTCAAAGTAATCAATAGGATCCAAATTATTGGCTGGACCTTGCACGTTTTGCCATATACTGTGTATCGGTCGAATATCTCTTGAATTCCATGTATAAGATCTATTTTTCGAAGTTAACGGTCTTGGAACGCTCCTTGAAGTAGATGGAATCGGTTCTTCGGCTTGGAAAGGAGTAGAATCTGGATCTGGTTGTATAGAGCCCAAGGAAAAGCTTTCAGGATGAGAGTCGATGCGCCGCCGTTTGGAAAGCTGTTCCAAAGGCAAATTGTCGCTATCGTCAGAAGAATCTTGATGAATTTCTGCAGGTGCCCTGAGTTGAGATCCCGGTAGATTTTGAAGGGACACAAAATCGTCATCTCCAGAGTCCTCGTCCGTAATTTCGGCATTACAATTTTCCGGTGGCATGATAGTTATGGAGTCGGGGACTTCCATCTCATCATTTTGCTCTAATTCTTCGACTATCTCGTGCAAAGTGAGGGGTTTTTGTGTTTTTCTGTAGCAAAATAAAAAGTATTACTTATAGTAGCACATTTCCCTACCGTGTCTTTTACGACACGTACAAAAAAAGGCTAAACTACGGGGTGAATATGTTATAAATTAACCAACTTGTTTCAAGTAGAGAAATCTGTAGGAATCAAGCTATCGTAATTATATCACATATGAACAAAAAGGTGTTAATAATAATAAGTAATCTTACCTTGAAAAACTCATTGTAAAATCCTCGAAATTCGTCGTTATTTAACACAAAAGGAATTTACTGCAGCACACTAACAACACTTCGTTACTACTAACCGATTCCTCGATAGCCAAGGGCCACGTAAAAAAAAAAGTTCAAGTACCCTCATACCTCTCAACATTTTTTCAAAGTTGGTGTGTCGTTTACGACACAGTAGGGTTAAGTGGAACTCAGTGATGCTCAGGGGAACTTCAATTTGCATACGATTCTGACCTTTCTATTCTTTTTCTCATCAATGTGAATTTTATTATACTGGTACTTATTTGTAGTATATACTGGTATCATGAGTGAGTAGGCTTATGGATGTGAGTAACGGTAAATCTGTCGATGTAAATTTTGAAGTTTGATGGATCCGAAAAGAATGAATGCTGAATCTTATATAGTATAGGAAGATACCGTTACTGTATGAGAAGATTAGTTACTGTTTGAGGGAAGACTGTGTTTTCAGACTTACCAATAGAAGGTAACTTCGCGTTCTCTACATTTTAAGGTTTTGATTAATCTTTTGGGTGTAATAGATGTGTTGCAGATTTCTAAGTTTAAGCAATAGATATGATTTGCACATCATGATACTCAATATCATTTACGTTGGGTTACTATCTGGTGCAATGTTGGTTCATACATTAATTATTGCACAGAAATATTACCGCAAACCTCTGAAAACCCCACAAATTATAACTGTATATAATTCGAGCTGGTTGATCGTAAAATGTACTAATTAGCCTTATCTCGATGTGTTTGCATTCACGTGTATTTTGAAAATTCACCGTAATTTTGTAATATGATTCTGTTCGGTTTGTTATACCGAAATCTCGATCCAAAATCACGATATGATGGTTCCTGGAATGCACTTTGGAAATGTTTATAGTACACATGTTTTCCTATAAATTAACTAGCAATCTTCTATATAAATAAAAGAGTATGAATGCAGAATGGCTGTCAATAAAACAGATGTACATTGCTTCTATTAAATGAGAAACTACGGGTCTGTTACCTCATCTAAAGCTTAAATTAACACGCTATACATACACTAAAAACCCTAATTTTAAGTAGTGGATTTTATCAATAAGCTTGTAAACACTTGATCAATCAAGGCAGTCAATGTGATTACATACAAACATACATAACGTCCTTAAATCTCTTTCGGGTTAGACTGAATCTTGGAGATATAATATCATCCCGTAGGTCACTTGTCCGCAAGTGAGGTGTTGCGATGTCATAATGGAACATTGGTTACAGGTTGCTAGCCCGTCGCCTAATGTATGTACTCCTAGTCCCTAAGTCGGCTCCTACGACATGCTGGGAGGATTGACTGCTAGTTAGCATTCTTTTTACATCCCAGACTAGCACAGGACTATGTGAATGTGTGTATACTCGTATATATTATTATAAAAGTAAATATACATAGTATATAAATCAAAATATATAGTATCAAAGGTACAAAATAAGTCTTAATTGATACGCTGTACATTTACCATAATTAATAACTAACGGGTCTTATCGCGTAAGTTTTTATATTGGTCACAGGCACTGCGTGAGCAAGGCTGCTGCGACGTAGCCAAAACGTCGGGTTAATAATAAAGGTAACTTAATTATATAAAAACTTACGCGATAAGACTAGAGTATAAATCGCAAATCTCTTAAAACTATGCTTACCAAAATATTTATTTTCTAACAAATATTTTGTTTTACTTAATCCAATTTCACAGAAAACGCACATACCACAAGTGTGCACTAAACCATTGATATACACTAGTACTTTTTGACCGTAAATTTTCCTTTGTGCTCGATTCTTATTGAAAAGGATAATCGCTTTTCCCGATTGCCTCAGAAACCGTGCTCAGAATGTAATAATACGAAAATTTGATTCTCTGACTTTATTAAGTTATTTCGTTGAGTTGTTTAGGTATCCTGTTGTATTAGGACTTATATAAATGAATAGAATAAAACTTTACTTAACAGAATGTTACATTTTTGCGTATAATAATTTTTGTTTGTGAAATAAACTGGTCATTAATCATTCATTTACAAAATGGTAAGGGAAAGTAATTAAAATGTAAATGACTACAGTGATATCTCCTTAACAGACTAAAGAAAGGCTCTTACATATCACACCCGTTTCCTTGTAGAGGTGTGAGCAGAGACTACAAATCCCCATTGTCCTGATCCTAAAGGTCCCTCAAGACGTTTTTGAGCCATACGAGTAGTATAGCTCCAACTACAAGTATTATTCATATTAAAATACCACTAAACATTTATACTATATATGTATGTATATACAAATATCTCACATCTATTTTACCTTTACCAAACACCATATTTATACACATCATATCAACGGTCGTCCAAAACACAAGTAGAATACGTTGACTTTTTACTACCTATATATAGTAACATATTCTGCATCAACAAAACGAGATCTTCAATTTTCTCTAACAAACTTGCTATGAACACAACAGGAAGTTCCCATTTGCGCAATTTTCTGGGTCTTTCGACAGAGTATAGTACATACATATGTGGTCAACTAACCAAATAAATAAGGGCAGGCTATGCAGGCTTAGCGCATATTTATGAAGGCATCCAATTAGAATTGCAAATGGAATCGGAAACAAATACACGTGGGCGAATCCGTTTGTTCCGGCCTCGGAGAAGGTTATAGGGATTGAGAACACCTTGGATATTGATACAGATTGTCTAACATAACATACGCTTCATGTGTTAATTTTAGTCTGAAGTACACGTGTCTATGTTTACGCTTGGGGAGTTAGTTATTCTATGGCCACTTCGAAGCCATGTGTTAACTAGATAGTCAGTACTTGATGTGACAGGTGGTAGGCCGTCGGTTTCAGCATACACTGATTATCATCAGTTCCAACAATATAAGAGCAGTTGATAAGTTTGCCGATGATAACACATAATATACATATCTAGAAGATATACGTATCTTACAGAAAAACCGTTATAAAGTAACTACCTGTACCTAGACGGTCAGCGTTCATGCTTCTGAAACTTGAATATTTTGCTTTATGTGCTAGCAATTTATCACCAATCTGTGAGAATAATAATAATATTTGGACATTATTACTCCAATTGAAGTAGCCCCTTGGTAAGTTCATTTAAGATTTGTTTTAAAGGTACTAGTCAACGTATATATTTAAGAAATATATACATATTATACATAGATAAATACATATATAGCATATATAATCAACGACCAGACTGGAAAGCAGTAGAAAAGCGTAGTTCTTAACTCTGTCTCCACCGGGAATCGACCTCACGATTAGCGATAACCGATCGCGCCACTGAGGTCGTGAAATTATGATAAAAAATGTGTACTAAACAGGGCCTATTGATAATACTCGTAGTTAAACTGGTCAAAGCCATATTATATATCCAGGGTGTATTTATACATGTCATATGTCCACTCCGAAAGTGTTAGGTCGTGTCTATATGTATGTTCTTAAATAAGATGTGACACCGGAGTGACATTCAAATTTCAGGTGCGAAAGTTACAAGAATTTTCTCACCAAGATAAAATACAATTTGTACCGAATGATTTGGTGGCACGTGAATTTTATCACGTTCCAAGGTGACATTCTTTTCACTTAAGAATCGTGATTTCAGTTTCGTTTCGACGTATTTTGAGGAATTTCATTACTTTTGCTTCGTTAGATTTATTTAGAAAAGTCTTTTAACAATTGGTAGCTATCAATTATTTTAATAGAAATACTTCGACAGGTTCATTGACTGCTGATTAAGAGTAATTAGGGATGATTCACTTAAATCCATTAAACCTTTCATTTTTACCGTTGTATACTCTTAGTAAGTCAAAATTCACCTGATCAAGATTCTGGTGAATTCAACGTAACCATAGACATATAGAATTTACTTAGCAATTGCGAATATATACATGCGAACATCTGCTTCCCCGCAAGGTTTTATAGTCATTAAGCGTATGTATGTGTGTATGAAATTCTTATTTATAAAGCTAATACTAATTATTTATGTGATGATATCTTCGAAGTCATGTTTATCATACTTTATCGAGGCTACGACGACAAAAATATGGAAAGTTGTGGCAGTTTGCCAGCTCATCTCCCAAAAGAAGGTTACGTATGAGGACTTCCTTTCCTTAATCACCTTTTATCACAAATTGGAACTCATATTTCTAGTAAGTAACGACCTTGCTTATGATTAAATATTTTGAAGAATTTCAAACTATGTAACTCTAGTAAGTTAAAGGCATAATCATAGACATCAAAGTCTCATTTTTTCTCTTACTAAGCTTTTTAAGTAAGCTTCACTTAAATGTTGTTTCATAATATTCCGTCCAAAACAACCGATCATATGATTCATAAATAAAATATTTTACAATTTGAAACTTTGAACCATTACCACTCGTGTGTTTTTGAAACCATTATAAACCATTTATAATTGATCTCTCGCAGGCTATACCATGAAATCATATCCAATAGTCAAATATTTTTGGTTCGCTAACTTTAATCGAGCAACATTTCTAGTTCGTTGAGTCATACATAAATCCAATCAAACGAGTTGGGATATCCCGACCGCAGTTTAAAATCATACATATACCACTTTCGATTCTTTGACATCCATACATTTTCTCATAGTCTCATACATATATACATACCCTCATACATAAATCTATATAATTAATATTTAATGATTAGATCGTTGAAGTTTTTTGTATAATTATGTTATTCATTTACGTATATGATTCAAAGTCGTTTAGGGATAACCATCGTGAGGAACCTGCCTATCCTTCGGGATAGGTAATATACAGTGGCTGTATACGGCGATACGGTTCACTACCTATTACGTTGGGTGCTGTCTATCTAGAAAATATATGTCATCGAAATTAAGGAGACGGGCATTCAAGCCTCTGACTACCTAGGCACAATAAAAAAGGAAGTGTGCATGCACAAGCCGTGATGCGTATGTATGTAATGTTATTACTATAGTTGTATAAAATTGAGAAACATTGCTGAACATTTAGCTTTAATAGCATATTAACTAAGTCACCTGGGACGATACATTATTATTCTATATTTCTGTATTAAAATTGTTCAAATATCCGTAAAAGTTGTAAAACTATAACCTATTACTCTATATATAGTTAAATATGGATCAGAGTTCAGTATTCTATGTTTACACAATTCAAATAATCTCTAGTTTATACCTATATGTTATAATGTTACAGCATTTGATAGATTTTGAAAGCTTCGAATGCATAAATTTGGTCAGTTAACAGCCTGATAAGGTTAACGATCGGTGCGTTCGTTAGTTAGGCGAAATGCACAAATGCAAATCGTAGCACGACTACGAACCGCCCGTAGTCATTTGGAAGGACGGAAAAAGGCTTTGATATTTGTCAAAGCGTTTATGTACATCTTTAATGTGTACATGGTGTTTAAATTAGAATAACCTTTCGCGTGGCATGCTGTTTTTATGGTACAAAGTAGCTTCTCAATTGCCAATCTTAGACAATTACAGGAAAAAGATATGACGTGTAAAATTTAAATTCGACCAAAGTTAGTCTGAAACGCAAAAATCAGCCTTTTCATCTGAATTAACATATGTTTAATACCTGTACACTGCGGAACACCAAATGTCACATTAAGTGCTTGTTGCATGTCTAGTGAAAAACGTATTTGTAAGTAACTATATATTATACACATACTCTGCAAATTTTAAACCTCTGACTACTCCACAAGAATCGTATATGTAGTTATATTGTGTATGTATTTAAAGTTATACTGTGCTAGTCTGGCACATAAAAAGAATGCCAACTAGCTGTTGGCATGTGGTATGTCGCCCCTGGCATGTCGTAGGAATCAACTATGGGCGTAGCGGTAAATATATCTTATTGCGCGATGGGCTAGCAACCAATGTTCCCTGGAAGATCACAACTTTAAGTGAACTCCATATGTTATATCTCCGAGGTTCTGTCCACACCGAAAGGGATAAAAGGACGCGAATGTATATACGTATGTAAAGTGTATGTATACGTCATAGGTTTACTTAATACACAACACAAGTACCTATTTCGATCCAGGCTGTTGAATTTAGGTCGCGTCCACAACAATATAATTTAGGTGTCTCCAAAGGCGAAAGCAATCATGCTAAATGGCATCCTATTACAGAGCTCGCTCCACGGAACGATTGGCTATAGACTTACGGTAATAGACTGCTGTTAACAAGACATGTGTATACTATAAATATATGATGTAAATAATATATAAATTGTTTCCTTGAATCTCTTTCGGAGTGTATAGAACCTCGGCGATATAAATTCTGATTGGTTACTCTTTGCATAAATTTTTAGGTTATGATGGCATGCATATAAAATTTTGATGAATAAAATTTATAAATTTACATTCACCTCTTTTAATCCCTTTCGGTGTGCATAGAATCTCGGAAACATAAACTCTTATTGGTCACTTTTATAGCATTCATTTTCAGATTATAATGGCATTTAGCTATGTGAATTATTAATGACAGGTTGCTTAGACATTGCCTAACTCCCTTAGTCCCTTTTATGTAATACCGAGAAGAACCGCAGCTAGTTAGCAATCTTTTAACATTGCAGCTAACACGGAAATTACATGCGTTGGGTGACAGTATAGTTACCATCAACAATTACTTTTTTTTGACATATTGGAGTATTTAACCGCCGACTGTGTATAAAGAGGTTTATGAGTGTCAATGAAGCGAAAGTGGTTAGTAAGGATCTGACAGATTATGGGATCCGTGATCTCTGCAAACCCCTCTTCATAGCAATGAGGCGTGATGTGATGTACGTATATTTAAGTTTAACTACAGGACACACGACATGACAAGTTTTTTTAAACTTTTATTCTATATCTACCTGCGGTAATTATGGAAATACATATAACTAAGTATGTCTTCTTTTACTAGGGCAAAATATTCAATAACCTGTCTGTTTTTATGATCATAAAAATGTATTGGTAATTTGGTTCCTTGGTTCGTTTCAATATTCCTTGAAGGCTTTCGGTATTAACGACCTTTTCGCTATATTTGCGAAGAACTCCCAAGAGTTGAGTTAGCGCTCAACGAATTTATATCTAGAAAGTAATTGAACTGGCTGTGTACTTAGATTGTTTTGGAACAATGTTTCTTCTCGCTATTATTCTGAGCAGCAATATTTTTTGCCTATAAATTGATTTGTTCTTTCGTAGAATATTGTTTGGGTATCACGTAATGAGTTGGAACGAATATTACTAATTTTGTTTTTGCGTAACATTCGAAAAAGAAAGGTTCTAAGAATCTTTTTATCCATTTAACTACACGTTGGAGACTAAGATATAATATACATACATGGACACTAACATACATACATTACATGTTATTCACGTTATTTCAACTCGTTCAGGGTGGACCGCACCATTGAGAAGTAATAAACCTAGTGATAACAGCATATAATGTATTCTCTGATATATATGTGAATAAAAGTGCATTAATTCTACAAATAAGTTATTGTGTTTGTGACGCCATCGCCATAAGAAATATTGGCGACAGGTGGCTAGCCTATCACCGAATAGATTCCATTAACCCCTAGTCCTTTAGTGGCCTCCTACGATATGCTACCGAGATAAACGGCAGCTAGTAAGAAAAAGATAAAATATTTAGGTACAATCAAATATACTGTGGATACCTTTACATGGTGAAGCATAAGATGATGACTATCAGGTGAAAAGTAGACTTTGAGTGACTTTCATAGATATTATAACCGAAGGGCTATATAGTCATGAAATTTATATTTATTAAAACTATTGTCGTGAATCAATAAAATCATGATTAAAGTAATAAAATTACTGATAATACCAAGCTAAACAATAATAGTAAGTTGAAATACTTTTCCTACAATTTTACAAACTATAAGCATGATTATAACCCAAAACATTTAACTAAACACCGTTTCGAATAATGCTTTAAAACACTCGACCGTTCTAAAGAGATCGTTTCATCCCAGAACCGTGTTGACAGAATATTCGAGTGAACTGATCCGTACGGTAAAACTTTATGAGCCTGTCCCAAACCTCTCCAGTGGAAATTGCAAAGAGGAATGATTGATTCTGAACGAAACTGTAGGTGTATTCTCGCTTTTGTATCTTTTTGGTATAGAAAGTGTCTTGGGAATACATAATTATACATTTATACTTATACATCGGAATGATTTATTCTATTTTTTTCTGTGTATACGTAATACGATTTATTCTTGTTTTATACTTAGGATTGATTGATTATGAACGAGTAATTTTTTTTACTACTTTTAGAGTGGATAGAGTAAGTGTTTTAATGATATATCTCACCTTTTTGTCCACATTAATTATGTTTTGAATATTTTCGGTTGTAGTGTTCTATTCTGTATTCGAAGGATGATAGACTTTCAGCGAATTGGCGTGTATACTGACTTTTTAGAACCTCGTTGGCAGGGACGGGGTTTTGGAGATATTAATATCATTTTTATCATTATTGTTGGGTCAGTGATGGTTTATATGAATATAGGATTTTAGTTTTCACTATAAGATAAGACATCTTAATCTTAAATAATATTGTTAGTCATAGTTATCGACACATAGATGTTAATTAATTTAGTTTAACATTCGAATTACCCTCTTATATCATGATAGAAAATATGACATATCGTATCAATAGGTACTAAATTATATTTGATAGCCATATCATGTTTTTAATATTTGCTCAAATGGTTCATCGTTCGAGCGGGCTTTGATGTCGATTGTATTTTGACAGGATAAATGAAAATATTATAAATGAATATATTTATTGTTATTAAAAACCAATTTATGTTGTATGTTTATTTACTCAGAGGAATATTTAACCAAATTCAAATTGAATTTCAATTTTGTTGACCAAGAGAAAATAATAAGTTTATTCAAATGTGTTGTTTAAACTAATGTATTTACATGACACCGTTAAATTGTTCTCTAAATTGAAACAATTAAGTTATTTACGAATTGTTTTCGTCCCATATCGTAGTCCCATATGACATCACCACCCCAATACTTATGTTAAAAAGTAACCTTGGAGATATTATATCTCCGATGTTTTATCCACCCCGAAAGGGATTAGAAGATGTGAATGTATATATATATATATATGTATGTATACATGTATGTAAAGCCTTAGTAACACAAGCTTGCGTGCAAATAAAGCCTAAAGCATACATCGTCATGATAAATCGACGCTGACATAGCGCTTTTTGTGGCCTTGAAAGCGACAAAAGGCATTTATTTCTTTTGGGCTGTCGTCCGCACTCTCATTTTTATGAATGACTCACAGACCGCCATTTGCTGGATTGAATTGGGATAGAATTGTTGCATTCATGGCTCAAGTTCTGTGTATTAAGTTATGAAGTTTTTGAAGGTTAATGATTGTCAGTGATTGGTCAATTATCAATGGCCAATGGTGGCGATATTCTTGCTGAATTGTTTAGAAGGAATTGAATAGAATGGAACTATCAGCTATCTTTTCAGTTTAACATAACGGATAATGTGGATGAACTAATTATCAAATGTTTTATTATGTCAGTAATATTATAGTAGATATCCGATGACCATGCTTAATGTGGCATAGTAGATATTTTGTCTAAGGTTCTACCAAAAGGGACCATTCCAAAAGGGACGTAAGGATCGTGTATATAATTGTGTAAAATATATTACCATGGTCATAGGCATTTATAACAACTCCTACATACCTACATATATTTGCAACTATACTCTCCTAAAGGGATAAGTGTGTAATAATAACGTTCATAAAAGTATTTATCCCGTTCTAGTCTGGGGCGTAAAATAATAATAATATTTGGACATTATTACATCAATTGAACTAGCCCCTTGGTAAGTTCATTTAAGACTTGTGTTAAGGGTACTAGTCAACGTATATTTAAGAAATATATACATATTATTCATAGATAAATACATATATAGCATATATAATCAACGACCAGACTGGAAAGTAGTAGAAAAGCGTAGTTCTTAACTCTGCCTCCACCGGGAATCGAACCCGGGACCTCACGATTAGCGTTCCGGTGGCTAACCGATCGCGCCACGGAGGTCGTAAAATTAATGCAAACCAGCTGCCGTTCTTCCCGGCGTTTCGTAGAAGGCGACTAAGGGACTAAATATAACCTATTGAACGATGGGCTAGAAACCAGACTAATGTTACAGTATGACATTGCAACCTTAACATTCATGCTAAAAGTGACTTATATTTATATTTCCGGGGTTCTGTCTACCGTGTAAGCGATTACAGGATGTGAATGTATAAATATAAAAGTATTTATAAATCTTTTTCACGTTTTCATCGCAAAACTTGTATTCATAAGGCTTTTTCTGAAATAGTATATCTATTTTGTAGCGAATCCAAACAAGACAAATTAGATGAACCCTCGTCACTTCAAACGGAGCTTCAAATTGTCTTTCTTTTGATGTTTCACTCCAATATGTTTACGCGTTTTAATATATCGAGTTAAAGCTTATACATACAGATATAGGTAATGCGTTTTTATACAAAAACCTACACTGTCTGTAAAAAGTTCATAAAGAAAATTAACAATAGTCACGATGTTGGTCACTGAAGCCTATGGACACTCTACTATTACATTTCGTGAGGTTGTTAAACGATCTCTTGTATAAAAAGTGTTATGAAGAGTACTCACCAACGTTTTGGTTCAGAAGAACAAAATATTGTATACTAAAGGACGAATATACGCTTAAGGAGTATTTAGTATTATCGATTAAACGATAATACTGAATATTCCTTGTGACAATTGTGATAAAGTTGTGACATCGCAACCCCAATATTTGTACTAAAAAATGACCTATGAGATATTCTCGTAACTTCTGGGTTCTGTCCACCCAAAAGGGATGAAGGGACGAGACTTAGAATGAATATACGAGTACATACTCGTATATGTTAAAAAAGCAGAACATTTTTACAAGCCTAAAACGTATTTTTTTCATACAAATGAGTTGAGGTTCGAGATGTTCTGATTTCATACGGCTGATTTGAGATGCTTGAAATCATTGATATTCGCATGTCAAAGAGCTTTTCGTAATGATTACACTGAATAAGTAATGTGATGTGACAAGACATATATATTTATAGTTATTAGATCAAAATGTAGAAGCCTCGATCTTTGTTTTTGACTTCATAAAGAATTCACATTTAGGTAGTTGATATAGTATAATCAGCTGCTCTCCTACCCTACCTACCTTTTACGTAGCCATCATAATCAATAGAATTTGAAATTCGATTGTCTGTCTATGTTCATGTCCCGTGCTAGCCTGCGACGTAAAAAGAAAACTAACTAGTTGCTTTTCATCCCGGCAGGTCTTAGGAGGGACTAGGGATAAATGGGATCAATTGGGCGATGGTCTAGCAGCCTGTCACCATTGTTACATATGACAGCACAACCTCCACTTTTCTGCTAAAATATGTCCTAGGAGATACTAAACCCCCGAACTTCTGTCCACTCCGAAAGGGATTAAAGGACATGAATGTTTATGTATGTTTCTACCTACTATGTTACTTCAATAGTAAAGGCCAAATTACTACACACTAATTTTATAATAATACTATTTTCCATGATCTGTCCACACCATATACGATTCGAAACCGTCTCTATATATAACACCTAACATATATGTTTGTTGTTATAAACTAGCCAGAGGGATCGACTTAAAGTTCCTCGCCTCGCCTCTCATACGGATTTCCAATTTGCTCCGCTTTTGCGGAAACGAACGTAAGCTTCGGTCGAGGCACAGGGTGGGAAATCAAGACCTAGGAGCTCTTTATGAAAACTTTGGCGTCAATGTGGCTTCCAGTATGATTCTGTACATGCAGATTTAACAAACAAAATTACATAACTTATAAATGTTTATTTAATATCATTTCCCTCGATCTATTTTTTTTACACATATTTAAATCCTTAGTTAATTTACTGTTAGAGTAATTAGAATAGGCAATGCGAGATGATTGTCACTACATACAGGCCTTTAGAAACCGTACCGATTGTATCGAGAAATTTCCCTATTGTAGAATTTGTTGTAGATTGACTGTAGAATAAAATACGAGTTACCATGGCAACGATATTTTTGATTTTATTTGTTTATGGTAATATCTTACTCATTTTATATTATATTGATAACCAGACATGCTGGTATTAAGGCATTCGCATATTATCTTGAATCTTACATAAGTTTTCCGCTGGTCGTGACTGAAAATAATGGTAGTTAGGAAAAAGCTATTTACTAAGGACTAAGATTGATTAAGGTCAAGGAAATCTACTCAGCCTTACACAATCACTCAATCTTAGAGATTATTATTGATGTTTTGGTGTACATAGTTAATTATTTACTTCTTCCAGTACCTTTTTTTCTTCCCAAACTGACGTAAAAGATACAATTAATTGATAATAGCATTTTGACAGCAAATCCCTGTAGTTTACCGAGGATTCGAATCTTAGAATTTACAATAAAAGTTAGTAATTTATGCATGATTATTATTATTTTTTACAACAAAATGGGACCAATGCAACATAGCCGAAGCGTTGAGTAGCAAAAGTAATCCTTTGTTTATAAAACATACGCGATAAGTCCCGTTTTCTTGTAAAAAGTATAAAATTCGCGAATCTTTCAAAAATATGAACCACTATTAGTAAGCCTGCAGGGCTTAAAGATAACACAAACAAAAAATAGTAATTAAAATCTAGCCAGAATGAAAACTCTTCCCCTACGATGCAACAAACAATATATCTCGTGGGTGCTGTGAACAAATTGCAACAAAGCAGTGGCCGAGTCGAATATTGTTCTTTTAAAATGGAACATGTTGGTGCAATAATACTACATATGAGTACGTAAGCGGGTTTGTATTTGTATGGGTAATCGAATGTTGTAAGTATAATTTCGAGAATATTTCTGAAGGAAGAATTTAGCCCGTGCTATTCTAGGATACAATATAATATAAACTAGCTGCCGTTCTTAACGGCATGTTCTAGGTAGCGACTAAAGGACTAGGGGTAAATGGAATCTGTTGGGTGGTGGGCTAGCAACCTGTCACCAATGGTCCATATAACCTATATTACAACCCCAAGATTCATGCTAATGAGTGACTAAGGAGAAGTTTCATGTCTCCTAGTTTCGGTCCGCCCGAAAGATATTAAAGGACGACAATATATTTGCGTGTGTAAAAACATGTTGAGGTATTTAATGTGACTAGTTAACGTTATATACGAATGTTACTCCTTTTGGTTTAAAAGACATATGCACACAAAAATACACTCGCTAACACACCAAAAAAGGGTAAGCAGCATACATACATGAAAAGGGTCAGGCAGAGATCACGGATCCCTTTCTTTTCTGATCCTGACAAACCACTTTCGCTTCATTGACACTCATACACGCTCGGTGGATATAGGTACTTCTAACGGCATCACAATTATCGTGATGCCTCGCAACTCAAATCCCACTTTACAAATGGTCACAACAATTCTTTTAGAGACCTTTCCTGCACTTCTAAGTTGAATATAGAGGCAATCCAGTGTGAGGTAGAATAAATGGTGTCATAACATTTGAAAAATATTTCGCATCCTTCCAGCTCGCTCGCTGCATGTTTGCCCTCCATATTTAAATGCTGGCAGTTTTCTAGATTTATTTCTCGGATGTAGAAAGGTATGAGTGACCAAAACATTTGGTTGTCGTTCAGTAGAAGGGAAATTATTTTATTTATCTTAAAAACATGTAGTTGTATTATTTAGGTACGTATCTATTTGCTTAGTTAATGAAAATTTGGTGCATTCAAATAATTCCATGGTGTTTCTAAAAGTTATACAGTAATGGGAAAAAATCGTCAGAATATGTGCACAATCTGTAAAATAGTAATAGCTAACATCTACACACAGTTTTGCAATAGAAGTGCAACAATATAAGGAGCATTAGTTGTCCCTTATTATCTGGTGAAAATCCAGTTTAATCTATACAACCATATGTAATGTTCTATATACACTATTTCTAAGATAAACCGTGGTAAAACCAACCGTCTTTGGTTCCATTTGGTTCCTTCAATTACACAACTTTCTAAACAGCTGGTTACATTCCAAAAAATCCCAAAACCAGCATGGAACAAGATACACCTATCCCATGAATATACATACAAATATGTTGCCACTTTGCTATCTATTCGGTGAACAAGTTCCAACTATCGAGGCTTGTCCTTTTCGATGTTAGTTGTACATTTGCAATGCAAATGGCTTTAATAAATTGTTGTGAAATCTGTATGCGGATATTATGACCTACTCAGCATACAAATGAACAAATTAAGGGAATCATACACTATGACACTTTAATTCTGATTATTATTCAGTGATAGACTGACACTATGATGACTGAAAGTTTTAGAGTGATTGATAACATGATAATATAAAATATTATTAGTATTTATGAGCAAAAGAGCATTTATGAGTAGGTTAATGGGTGTGCGAGAAGCCAGAGATTTGTCAGGATCGTTCCAGTTAGCGATCGCTAGTCTCTGCTGCAGGTATAATATGTGTATGGAAATAAAAAAAACGTAATAGCAAATGAAGCACTAAATGCAGTCATTAAGATTGTTTTGCTTCGTTTGGTTTGGAGTAATTAAGGTAATAGATGATAACGAACTGACAGCAGATATATGGATATCATGGCATGCGGTTAAAATATGGTTAATTGAGGTAATGCAACATAATTGTTATGGTAGAAGATCTGTTATGTAAGCATCGTTTGCACCCTGTAAGAATTGTGTTCAATGATATCTACTTATCCATCTATATCAAATCGAGGCTCAGACGTTTGTCCGCACAATATAAGACATCATATACCATTACTATTATTATTTTGACGACCTCCGTGGCGCGAGTGGTTAGACGTCTGAACGTTAATCATGAGGTCCCGGGTTCAATTCCCGATGGAGGCAGAGTTAAGAACTACGCTTTTCTTCTGCTTTCCAGTCTGGTCGTTGATTATGTATACTATATTTGTATTTATCTATATAAATAAGTATATATTTCTTAAATATACGTTGACTAGTACCCTTAACACAAGTCTTAAATGTACTTAGCAAGGGGCTACTTCAATTGGTGTAATAATGTCCTACAATATTATTATTATTACAAAGCCCCAAAATCACGGATTTAGCAATAGTAAGCTAAACACGAATATCTGCGAATGCAAAGGAAGCCCTAAATAACAATTTGAGGGACGTTCATTGGACGCGACAGGCATTTGGCTCGCGCGCCGTGTCCGCATGATTTACTGCCTGATCCTAAAAGCATTCCCAATGCAGTCTAGATATTTGGCTGTACTGTACCCTAGGCTGAAGTCTATGGCATGTTTTGGATACTAGATACATGCTTTTCTGCCTGGGTTGTGTGTGCTGTAATTAGATTAGTGATTGATAGATTTTATTGAGTGTTAGATTATGAATATCTACTTTCTGTCAATAGCCATAATTCTAGTAGTTATTTAATTTTATTTAATTAATTTATTTAAGAATTTATTCAAGGGTGTTGTAGTTCTTTTCACCCCGAAAAGTTTGAAGGGACTAATTCATGATAAAGAAAACACATTAAAAACTGTAACTGCCAATAATTATATGGCCATCTATTAGGCAATCTTAATGAATCAGAAGCGATTTACCGCTCTATTGGCAAACAGGCGTGCATATGTTTGACAATATACGCAGTCTTCTCTGCTTAGCATTTATAAAGAAACCTTACGTATATGTATGTACTCGTATATACCTAACTAGAATGTGTACATAATAAGAACACATTGGTTTTCTCTGTTCCTCGGTTCAGTTCGGCTCGGTTTGATTTCAGAATCTTTCCAAAGCGATTGAGGCTACGACTTCCGTCTTCTCCATGTTGGATTTTCAATTTCCGTAGCTACGTGCTCTGTAAACCGTAGTAATACGTAGCATTATTTGCTTCCTGAACAATAGTTTGATTCCCAATAAATTACCAAGGAATTGCCCAGGTATTCTGAAAATGGAGGGATATTTTTGTGGTTGGATATTTTTTATGTTGTGTTATATTCCATTCTGTATTCAACTACACAACCAATATGTTATAAAAGACACTGCTATATAATTTTCTATTTTGGTAAGATTCGTATCTTTTATCTATTAATCTTATATAATGTTGCGTATTAATGCTCACTCAGCATGCTAAGATTTTATTTCTAATATAACATATGTGTAATATATGTGGTGTGTTTACCAATATGTTATGTATCAATATGTTATGCCATCATAGATCATCTCACAAATATTGAAAGAAAGAAAGAAAAAAAGAAGTTTGAAAGCTCCCAATCATAAGTTAAATGCATAATTAATGTCATGCAATAATAACTAATGATTATATAGACAAGCCGGGAGCTGCGAACACTGTCTGAGTCATCAAAAGATGAGTGTACATTCTGAAATAATTAAATGAGGTGCGTTTATAAAAAAGATGTTGAAACAAAACTACTTAGCATTCAAGCAAGACCAATTGCTTATAAAGTTAATAACAATGATATGTTCTTATGGTTCCCAAGCTCTAATTTATATTGTTCTAGTTTCATAGTATCATATAATATGAACCAAGTAACAAATCTAATCGAAAGTGCGTGTGAATAATGTCCCAAAAAGAGCTATGAGCAAAGCAAACAAAAGTTAGAAAGACTTAAGACATTGATCAAAACTTTCGTATAAATAAATAAAAAAGTCTCAAAGGCGAACGCTTTGGTGAAAATCCTCCTTGCTCGGAACGAGACTTTGAATAACTTATACACTTGTTAATGCCAACTTTTTCTTCTAAGCCTGTTAACACATTTTTTGCTGTAAACAATATACATACTAACTGTCACACTGTACAAGCACTATAGTTTGACAGTTGTCAAAAAATATTTATGAAAATCTTAGAGTACCCGCCACATAAGGTGGCAGTAGCCAAACTTGGAACTAAATTTGACGTTTCCGCCATTGCGTGTTATTTTGTATGAAAGGTAAATTTAGTATTACCAGCGTTGTGTTTTTTGCCCACTCTTTGTAATTTTTATGTTTGTTAAGGGTGATTATAATAAATTGATTTCTGGAGTTTCTTGTTAGTTCTTCTCCAAGGGTCTCCGCTGAACTTCTTCTTCTCAATCGTTACGCTCTTATCAGAGCGGTCGTGGTCTTCATGACGTGGCATCTTGAGCAGCCGAAATGGTTGGTGAACTAACCTCGGTAAAAATATGTAAAGACAATGCTCAGTGCCATGTTTGAAATAGTTTTTTTACATACATACATACACATCATGCCTGATTCCCTGTAGAGGGGTAGGCAGAGATCACGGATCCCCATTTGTCCCGATCCTGACAGACCACTTTCGCTTCATTGACATTCATACATTCTCTAATACACTCTCGGCGGTTATAGGTACTCCTAACGTCACCTTTTTTCAATATAGCGTCTATCTGACTGTTACATATATGTCTTATTAGGCCGGCCCCTACGTAACCGCCCTTCCACTTCACCCATATATATTCCTTTTGTCAATATATAGTTTTTTTAATTTGTACTTAGATCATAAAATAACTTTCAAAGAGAGCTTATGATAGGGCCTATTTTGAATAAAAATATTTTGACTTTTGACTTTGATACATTAATTTGTTTTATTTGAGTTTATAGCTCTGCAACCAAAGACCGTTACAAATGAAACCTATAATGTATCGAGCCGTATGGCACAGTGAGTGCTAGTTTTGGCGTGTTTACTGGCAACACTGGATTACGCGACTGTGGCGACGCCTCCAACTGCCACCTTATGTGGCGGGTACTCTAATTCCATTGATTCCAACATCATCACAATTGAACCTTCAATAACGATGGAATTGATAAGTACATATTTAATGATAACGCGTACATATGAACTATAATATCAACGCAACAGTTTGCTAGCCCATGGCACATTGGTTCTAATTCACTGCTATTAATTAAAAGGCACTGAAATATATGCCAAATTTACGTTGTAATATCCTGTCCCAGACTAGTATCCAGTTAGAACAAAACTATCAAGGAAGCAAGTAAAAACAGACAATTAGTATTTTCAAAAGTATTACACTTTGTGGGGTAATCAGAGATTCGCATGTCCATTCAATTGTGAAGTATTTTTTTCCCACCTCTTACCAACGTGAACTCATTGAATAATAGATTTCATTCATATCTAGTTATTCATTACGACATCCTTTAGAATATACCGCAGTAAAGACTTAATGCAACACAAAAATCTTTTAAGAAAAAAAAATATCACGCCCGATTTCCTGAGGAGATGTAGGCAAAGATTACGGATTCCCATCTGTCCTGATCCTGACAAAACACTTTCGCTTCATTGCCCCTCATACATTACCTGATATACACTCGGCGGTTAAACGCAGTTCTCATTTTACCTTTTTTAAATATGACATCTATCTGACTGTCACTTGTCTTATTGAGCCGGCCCCTACGTAACTGTCCTTCCACTTCACCTACATAAATATATTCCTTATGTCAATCTACTATCATTCTTTTTTTTATTAATAACTGTCCAGCGATTGGCCCTTATCTCACCTGATGGTAAGTGACGATGAGGTCGATGATGTAGCTCGCTGGTCCAGTAATAGACTATTTACTCTAGCCTTGAAGAAATATAAGTTATATTCTACCGCATAACAAGTCCAAATCATCAAGGCATGACCTTTTCAATCTTAGTCACTACAACTTTCAAACCGCAACCTTTCCTTATCACACTAATATAAATGTAATACGAAACTGAGCGTGTAGTGAGTTCATAAAACGAACATTTATTCGCAACTTTCCTCCCAAACTAGCACCAGATTAATCTCAAGGAAACAAGGTTACACCTTAAACTAACCTTTTTAGTGTCTTAATTAAAAGCCTGCCTTCTGAAGTCTAGCTTAATGAGAACCGAAATTGTGTTCCAAGGGGTACGAAATCTCGTACCCCGGTATCATAGATAAGGGTACGATTTGGACCCTTTCCAAAAGGCTACGAGTCAGCTGACGCACGCCCTAATGAAAATAGAACCTCACATGTTATTGCTGTGGGGTCGACCTTTCATACTACGAGGTACTGACATATGCTACGAATTTAAGTTTTGTATTTGACGGTATAGGAGATAATAACAGGTGCTATGTTGAATGATAAGTACATGTTAGAAGTATCTATAGCCTATAAATGTCTATGAGAGGTATCTAAGTGTCCATGAAGCGAAAGTGGTTTGTCAGCATCGAGACGGACGGGGAACCGTGATCTCTGCCTAACCCTTTACACGGAAACATGCGTGTCCTTGTATGTATTACTAGATTATTTTATTTGACACAAGTCGTAAGGAGAAACTAACACTAAAGTACTTTATTTCAACGATCTGTATACCTCAAAACTGATATGCTGATTATACATACTCATATGATAAATATATATATTTATTTATATGTATCAATGTTTGTACAACTCAACTATTGCAACGACCGATTTACAATAAAAAATACATCTTATTCTATTAGTCAATTAAAGTATTATATAAACTAAAATCGTAACACAAAACAAAGATTAAAAAGCATCAAAATGCATTCTAGAAAACAAACATTGGATTATATTAAAGTAGACTTTAATAGCTCAGTCGCAAAGCTCTCTTTCTCTACTTAAGTTGTTTTGCAGAGTTCAACTAAACCTTGTTCAATTTGTTTACAGTAAGACCTCCTTGTTTCTTTGAAGCTTAAAATCTCAAAAGCCATTGCAGACTTAAGGAAAACTGCGGTTACACTAGATGAGATATTACGCTGAATTTCTTCACAAGAGCACTTTTATTAAGTCATTAATTATATTCTCTTAAAGCTATTCATAATAAAAACTAACCATACACATATGTTCCCTTAAGGTAAATAGGCATAAATCTTGAATTGCCGGTTTCCTGATCTTTGTATATTACCTATGATACTATCGTCTCATTGTCTCTCTATACTGTACATAAACTTTTCGATTATATGAAAAACGAATAAGTTCCATGCTATCTGGGACGTACAAAGAATGCTAACTAGCTGCCATTCTTTCCAGCATGTCGTAGGAGATGAAACAGTTACTAGGGGTTTATGGAATCTATAGCTAGTATACAGCAACATGCCACCAATATTCTATATGATATCAAAACTCCAAGATACATGCTAACAAGTGGCCAAAAAGATGTTTTCATGTATCCAAGGTTCTGCCCACCCTGAAAGGAATTAAAGGACGTGAATTAATGTATAATATCGAATAATTGCGTGCATTTTGCCCCACTCTAAGAACATAAGTGTTGTTAAATTATATCCCCTATTTCAACCAAAAGCAATTTCATCACCTTATGTTACCAGAAAGAAACACTGAGCTTCAACAAACTTTGTTTACCGAGAGCAAGAACCAATCGAAACTTTTCTTATTTGGGCCAAACACTTCAATTTTGTTTTCTGCTTATTATTAGCACGCAGAGTGAAAGAACTACTACTTAAATTAGTTCTTGCAAACACAAATAACACCTTTCAGATTTGATACAAGATTGAATGATTTTATCATACTATATAATAGGAAAAACTTAAATTACCATATTTAAGTTTTTTCCAGTAACCGCTTTAAGATCTATCTATGGGTGCCAGGTTATTCATTACTTACGGCACACCCAGTATTAATAATACTTATTCCACATCTTTGTAAGAGCTTCAATTCACTAAACGTGAATGTAGTTGCGAATTTTAATGCAATATCGCGCAAACTACTTGACCTATGCAAGCGTTAGACATACGCCCATTGTGACGCGTATGTACATTAATCAATCTAATTCCAAAACTAAATGAGATCCCATTCTGAATATTGTGTAATTTTAATATACTTTAAGCTATATTCTGAAACAAAAAAAAAGAAAAAAAATTGACGAAGTGTTCAAAATAATATGTATCAATTTGTTAAATATTTTATTGTAAAATTGTGACATTCGAAAAACTGCTTTTAAAAAATTGGTATTTCAATTTCATCAATTCTTTAGAAACCCGTAACTTGTGAAAAAATACTATACAAAAAAATATATTTTGTGTTTGCATTTATACTTAACAGAACTGTAAATGTGCCGAATATGATCGATATTCAAAACCTCACTTTTTTTCCCTGTCCGCTTCACGTAAAATGCCCCATATGTGTACTTATAAATCCTTTGCATTAGATAATGTTTACAAGTTCAAATCTACATCTACTTTCAAGGTATACATAATTGATTAACTTAATCAGTGATTCAAACATACCACATAGACACCCAACTAAGTTTTTAAATGTCATCTCTTGATCGGGTCATACCATTTTTTTCCAACGTCACCACGCCACCGTCTGTAACACATTACTACACTTTACTTTTAAAATTACGACCAACCAAGACTCAGTTATTACTCCACTTAATATTTACACTTACTTCATACCTAGGTAGTGCAAATTTAAATCCAGCATAAGCTCATACATGAGCTTTTTTCCCCGCGTCAAAGCCTCTAAGATTTTCACCCGCCTTTGAGACTTACGCTTTGTCTGGGGAACCGCTTCTCAAATGCGATTCTTTGCAGAATTTGCATCCGTACAAGTACCTAGGTAGTGCATAATGAATTCTGTTTATGCTTATGAGCCTTTGTATGGTGGGTTTAAGGTGGATTAGGTATATAGACATATTAGAATGTTCTAAGGTAGTCTGGGTTAAAAAGGGGCGCAAAAGAAAGCTAACTAGCTGTTTTTTTTTCTCAGTAAATAGAATCTATTGAGCATTGGGATAACAACCTGTCTCCAATGTTCCGTACGAGATCACAACCCTAAGATACTCTGAATACTGACCGACGTAGAGGTTATGTCCACTCCAAAAGGGATTAAAGCACGAAAATTTGTTTGTACGTATGTATATATAGAAACAGCGTGTTTTGCTGTAGAGGTTTACACAAAAATATAGCATATGTACATAACACGAATTTTATACTAATAGTATAGGGTGACGTGAAAAGTACCTGTTAACATCAAGTGTGTATACAGAACTTGAATCTGGAAAATGAGGAGGATCAGTGGCCTCTGCCTACACCTCTGCAGACTATAAACCCTTGCTATACTCAGCTTAAGCTTAGGAATCAACAAGAAGCAGGTGATTTCAATACATATTATGTGGCCTAATTGAAACCTAGTTTTAGCAGAGGTACCCTGAAAAGATACAGTCGTAATATTTAAATAATTCTTACGAATTATAAAGGTTAAATAAACATTAAGTAATCCACTTCATTATTCCAACTTAAGTGGAAGTATTGAATATTCTAATGAAGGCCAAATGTCCTAAATAAACTTTATCTTGAATTCATTTAATCTGTGCTAACAGCATTAAGAATTTCACTACATACTAAATTAGTACAAGTTTATAATTCTAATATCATAGTGTTAGTTTTTTGGCTTGTGCTAGTCTGGGACATAAAAAGAATCAATCAATCAATCAAAATCTATTTATTTGTGAAACATGTGTACAAAAGATCTTAATCTAAGTTAAAGCGTCTCAACATGGTCTGCCGTCATGCATCGGCGTACAAATTAATTATAAAAATGAAATTAATTATAAAAACGTACAAAATTAAAATAGTTAAAATTAAAATTACATTGCAATTATAAATCAAAAGTATAAATAGTCAATAGAATGCTAACTAGCTGCGGTTGTTTCCGGAAGGTTGTAGGAGGCGACTAAGGGACAAGGATTCAACTTAATCTATGGGGCGATGGACTAGCAACCTGTCACCAATGTACCAGTTTTACATCGCAACCTCAAAATTCATGCTTAAAAATGATTTAGGAGATTTCATATCACCGAGGTTCTGACCATCTCGAAAGGGATTAAAGAGCGTGAATGTATGTCACAGTGATGTTTTAGTTAAGTTTATTTTATTTATTCAATACTATTAGTTCGGTTTTATTTTCACCAACTTTTGGTTATAAAACAATAAAATCTGGTGTATTGAAAATTATATAACCATTTTCGTTTGTTTTGATATAATAAACTAATTTCGACAGTGAATATTTGCTTGTTATTTCCTCGATTAAATAGTACAGAAATTTTCGAAATGGAAATGAAAAGTATGTTCTTTTGAGATTGTGTATGGAAATCCCAATTTAACGTTCGCAGAAGTATAAACAAAGCTGTAAAACCAAGCGGGATATACTTTTATTCCGAGAAGGACAATGTGGTATGCATTATTTCTGAAACAATGGGTTTATATGCTTTTGTATTCATGTAGAAAAGATATTGTAGATTGCTAGGAAAACTTATGGAATTTATGTAAGTATGGGCAGGAAAACTATTATTCATATTACTCTTTAATGCTATTACAACTCCCATAGAAAACCAATGACACGGATATATAACAATACGATAAAGTGAATGATAATAACGAAAGAACCGAAACAAAATCAGATATAATCAGTACTTTTTTCACCCTGAAAAGCCTACTAAACAATATACGTTTATTAAACTAAGTAAGTATAATTACTGAAAAAAAAAACACATCACACCTAATCCTTAAACCAACATTTATACATACATATATTGAAAGTGAACTTTTTATATTGTGTATATTTTTTTGGCTGTAAATAAACACTTTTATTATTAAACTTACTATCGATTTTTATCACAAACACAAAAACTGAATAACATTATGTCACTAACATTATTATTATCTAAATAAATATTTATTTAACCGAGTCTTAATTAACACGAATGAAATAAAAAGCAAGGAAGGTGCTACGAATATTTCCTGTCTAAATTTCTTTAATTAAAAAGTATGAATTACGCCCTACCAAGATACAACATGAAAAGCCTTTCATTAAAATTTCAAGTTGCAGTAATGATGATGCCTTGATTTCATGCTCGGGGTAAGCAGAGAGCAAGTAACATTTGAATACTGTGGCAGCTCATTCATGAAATTTTAATTAACATTTGCTCCATGTTTGCATTGTGATTAAAACTACAAAGACTACTTTTTATATAGTTTCAAGGCAAGGTTTTTTACGCATGAAATTTAAAAATGTGATTTTTATTTAAGTACGGATAAACGTAGTAAGTAAACCTGCCTATCCCTCGGGATGAATGCGGCAACACAGTTCACTACATACCTATCACGTTGGTTGCTATCTATCTTGTGAAACGGGGGCTCGAGTGGTTCATAGCTAAGATGCCTTCGAAATTTTGCAAATGGGCATTCGAGGCTTTGTATACACCACTACAATAAAAAGGGAGTGTGCATACACAAGTCGTCAAGCGTATGTATGTGTTATAGTAGTGGCAATGTATGTTATTTGTCATTGTTAGGAATTCCGAGGATATAAATGAAACTAAAGCGCGTAAACATATTAATATTTTATATCCATGTTTCACGACAGTAAATCATTTCGGGATAGCCACGTAATGTCAACAGGCTATCAACTCAAGATTAATAAATTTTGTTCTCATTAGTGATCTACAGGCTTAATTTAGTAATAAGTACCTACGGTTGCCAATTAAGACGTACGGACATGGAATTATGGTAGTTGTTTCAGCCCATCATATTTCAAGAAGGTATTAAAAAACTAGACAAATGTAATTTATTATTTGACGATGTTAATACACTAGACTCAGTCGTCTATGGTTCGTCAACAAAGTCAGCAGCTCAGTGAAAGTTGAAAATACAAATCATTATTTTCGGCTGAATATTTAGTCAATTGTGATGTCAAACTGGCTAAATATGTTCGCTTTGGGATTACATTTGGATACTCAATTGGAACGAACCGAAGAACAAGGAAGAGCAGAATTGGAGGTTCGACTTCGTTTTTTTTCGGTTGCAGCGGCTGGCGGCGTTGGTGTAACTATGGCGACGGAATAACAAGAAGTGCAAACGCCGTGGCATCAGTGTTTGTACTTGAGCCGACATAACCTTAGTCGTGATGGCTTATTAAAGAATTAAAAAAATACACTAGACTAGCTGTATTCACACGAATAGCGATAAAACTTTTTCACTATAATATGTATGCACCTTATTGTCATATATAATAACTACTTGTAGTTCGTTTTGTTTGCAATTTGCAACTCTATCTCAATTGTCATTCGCATTCATCACAGAATTGTATGGTTGGTGAGAAAAGGTATTAAAACTTTCTCTTTGCTTTGTCAGTTCTTAGTTTGTCTAAATTTGTGCAAATTTTGCTCGGAATGAATAGAAAATGCATAGTCTATCTTCTTTAAATTTTCTATTTTGTTGTCTTTTTATCATTGTTTCTTTCATTGACTATTTTGTTTAAGTTAAATACTAGAACGGCAAAGTCATATTCATGGTAAAATGTCAAGCAGGTTTTTAAAACAAAGGAGGATTTATGTCCCCGAGGTTTTATCCACCTCGAAAGGGATTGAAGGACGTGAATATATGTCACAAAGTTTAAATTAATTAAACATTAGAAGCTAATAGTGAAACGAAGATTCTAAAAGGCAAAAAAGTATTTATTTGCATTTTTAAATAGTGAAAAAAGTAGCAAGGCATGTTAAGTATTTCTTGTAATTCTTTAACTTATCGGAATCTACTTTTTTCATAAGATTATTTACATAGATTTTTTAATATTTATTAATATATTGTAAAGTATTACCCAGTAGGTACTAGAATGTACCCAAGACATTTCACCTTAAAAACACTCGCGTATAAAGTATTAACAAAGGAAAAACAATTGCACGTCGAAAGTTTGTTTGCTTAACCGTGCCTTATGATTAATGTTTCAATTTTCGGTAACACTTTGGTTGCAAACTTCTTTAAATATACTTCCACGTGAAATACAGCCTACTTATTTTTTATGTTTCGAATAAAACATTTTAAAAAAACTTTAAGCCTTAGATTAAATAGCGTAATAATAAAATGGATATCTTTATTTTAAATATAAGGGTCATAAAATGACTTATTAAAAGTCAATAAGAAACTTTTTTATCAAAAATTCTGTCATTAGCATTTACTAAACCTTATAAAAAATAATAATTTTAATTAGAAATAATAATAATTTTAATTAAAAAATTCGACGTAGCTCAGTTGTTTGGGGCTTGGCTCTGTATCAGTGGGTACACGGTTCAAATCCCACTTGAGCATGTACCAATGGAAATGAATTTTAATGAATTTCTATGTACATTTTCGTAATAAAAACACATTTACGAAATACATCGAATTATACGGTGAGGGAAAACATTGTGAGGAAACCTACCTGTTCATTGAACAGATAATAGTTAGTGCTTGTAAATGGCGACATGGCTGACCACCTGTCACATTGAGTACTGACTATCTGGTTAACACGTGGGTTTGAGGTGTCCATAGAATGACTACCTTTGCAATTGCGAAGATGGACACCTGAACCTCTGACTACCCCGCTAGGGTTAATGGTCGTGAATGCGTTTGTTTTTTGTTTTTTTAATTAGACTAATTAAACTATTATTCAATAGTCCTTAAATATATAACTTATGTTCTGTTCTATCTGATGATCAACACCCAATATAACAAATAATTGATGCACATTTTTGATGGGTAATCTAAGAGCATTCATAACATACTTGTGTATGCATACTGCCTTTTTTATTGTGACGGGGTAGTCAGAGCCTTGAGTCTCCATCACCGAAATTCCAAAAACATTTTAGGAGTATTTAAACCCTGTAATTGACCATATATCAAAAATAACTCACACGTTGTTTTCCCTCTCTGTAGAATTGATACATTTATCAATTGATTCGCAATACTTATACATATCTTTTTATCCTTTTCAGGGTCGACAAAACATTGGAAACATCCTTAGTCACTCATTAGCATAATTATTGGTGTTGTAATGTTATATGCACCATTGGTGACAGGTTACTAGCCCATTGCCTAATGGATTCCATTGACATCTAGTCTTTTAATCGCCTTCTACCACATGCCGGGAAGAACGCCAGCTAGTTAGCATTCTTTTCAAATCTTCCATTAATAAATTCTTATAATTGTACAAAATTATAATTATTCATTCTCATTAGCACATTATGCATACTTAATTAATTTATAATCCACCGAAGGTAGATCTTAGAGAGATTCTTTAATACCGAGCCTACCCGTACAAACATAGCCTACCCAATTAAAATATTTGCAAATAGAACCCGATTCATTAGAGTATTCATTTTCAGATTTAAGGTTTATTCAAACCAGCCTGAATTCCTTTTTCCTTTGTTAGGTTCTCAAACACTACCTTTCATCCTTAAGGGATGTTGACCCTGAATTTTTAGTGAGCTAATTATTTCCCCAGTGGCTTTTTGTGTTAGGGAAGGTAAAGTAGGTAATAAGATTGGATAGGTTTACCCTAGTTAATATACAAGTATGTACTTAAATACTTATACAGCTACGAAAATGGTTACAGCTGGATATAAATGTTTGCTTAAGTCTTTCTTGGCATATGTACGTAACTAACTTAGCCTTCAAATGTTCATAATAAAAAAATATCGTACATTGGTTCTCTTACTAAAGTTAAGCTACATAGATATTTTAGTTTCATAAATATTTTACTCTACCGAATAACCACCTTTCCATATACATACTTATCATGTGTGTATGAGGAGGTATATGAGTGTCAATATAGCGAAAGTGACGAATCAACCGGATAGGGATCCATGATCTCAGCTTACCCCTCTACAGAGATACGGGCATGATATGTGTGTGTATAATAGTCAGTATTTATAAACGACAATGAATTAACCACCTGTTTGTTACGTTTGGTATTGAATATCTACTGAAAATTACTATCTATTGATAGATCTTTGACTTTATGTCATAACTTTTTCAACGCATTTAAATATGCGGTCACAGTGTGGACTTTAGGCAGTAAAAAGCACACTGGTTCGTGCATTTTTATCTGCACGCGTTGCCGTGTTTAGCCATTTTATTTGCCGCCCTTCATGAATATTCCTTACATGTGCAATGGGGCATTTTATGCGATGCTTTTAACTGCTGTTTGGCGGTGGAAAGTAGGAATCGAGTTTAGGGGAAATGAGTATAAAATTTCAGTGCTGTTGATATGCTTGATTTAAATCTAAAGGGATTTTAGCAATAACCAGTATAGGTGCTTGTATTTTACGTACGAGTTTTTTTTAACATCTCAATGTGAGGATTTCTCTGAAACCTACTGTTCTAAATGCTTAAAATAGAATATCTATTAATATGTTTACTTTACATCAAATGAGGTTGTTTAATTGTTTTGTTAGTTTTTTTAAACATCACAAAACTAAATATCGATAACTACTATATATAATAACTAACGCTTTAGTGCTCAAAAATAATGTTTAATCTAGCTTATCCACATATTATTCAATGATTGTTTTCTGTAAAATCTATATACAAATCTAATTTTAATGCTCCTATATCTGCTGTTTACTTGAACTTACAATACTTTTAGTATGCCGGTACAATATAAAAGCTGGACTGTCTGTGGAATAACATAATTTTGAACCACTCGTCCCTATTCCTATTCAACAGGAGTTAATAAAACGAACACCCGACTGTACCCAATTGGCTTTGTCAGAGGTTTTTGGCAGTCGCTCTCCGTGAATTGTTCGTGACAACGAAGCCTTTTTGGGTGTCAACAGCCTTCGTCAGTTGATGGGGTAGCTCTATTTGGAACGCAATGCCTTTAACGTACAGAAAAATATGCCATACCAATGCCATGTATCCTGAATAGTTATATCTTATGCTTGAGCTAAAAGTAAACGTACTATTTTTATTGCTACAAGTGTTGGTCTTACATACCCAACATTTGACGTAACTTTTGCTATATGAAAGAAAGAAAAGATTTTATTTACTTCATATTACAAAAACACCAACATGGAAAAAATAAAAAAATGAAAACCGTTGATGAAGTGAAAAGTTGCTATCTCTGTATACGACGCAGCTAGGCTGTATTACCGGTTCTCCGGCGGCACCCGATTTTATACTACGGATATAAATATAAGTTTATATTCTCTGCTTGCATCGAAAATTTAAGTAAGAATTTGATCATATTCAAGAATATACATACATGCACAAGCATCATATCCATTTCGAGGCAATTAGAAATTTCAGAAACCACTTCCATAGTTTCTAAGGCCACTAAAAGCCTATATTTCAGATGCCCAGAACTGTACGTTCTTAAATTAATATTTTCAATACCCTGTACTATATGTTCTTAAATTAATCCAAGTTTCAACTCAAATCTCAAAAACTGGTAATGACCTATAAACCGTTGGCACAAAGTCGCGGGTGAGGCAGTAAATATTAAATGACGATTAACTTGACTCAAAAGGGCTGTGGTCAAATATTTAAATAGCTGTTCGTGAGGATTATTCAAACGCGAGGTTCAGGGAAAGCTTATGACCTTTACAAAGTTGTGCAAGGTTTTTCTGTATGTGTTTTTTTGTACGGTAAAATAGTTTATGTCACTTTTACTTATACATATGTATACTTACAAACACATAATTATATACCGTGAAAATTTTCGAAAAAGGTTTTATTACTGTGTTGATCATATATATAAATAAATATACAATTTTTCTACCTACTCCTAAGTTGAGATATGTATGGGCGTAATATGTACATAAGTATATATACCTTCATATACTATTACGAACCTACTAATAAAACACATGAAGCACATTAGTAAGTTTCCGGTAATAGACTGGCCATTTCCCTTTACTTTTATTATCTCCACAACTGTAATGAATAATAAAATAAGCCAAAATGAATGTCCTTTTGTACTTTATGTCCTGTCAATGTCAATTATATTGGACAAAACACAGAGTATACGAACCTATTTGGACAAATATTATAGATTATCGAATTACATAACATACTATTCGTGTGCATCTGGATTGAGGGCCCATTTTTCAAATATTGGACAATCGAAATGAAACTCACAGGGCATTTAGTAAAGAATTAGTAAAAACTATAGCATCTATTCTTAAATTTCTTAAACTTGAAACAAAACAGTTATTGTCAAAAAACTGTGGCCCTCAATCCAGATGCCAGCATTTTCTAGATCTCGGAAAGTACGAATCCTGGGATAATGCTGTTTATTCGAGGATTTAGTAAAGAATTTCTTAAATAAATTAAGAAAATCTCAAAAATGCGTTTAATATAGGTTTAGGGCGATTTTGCTATGGCCCTCAGTTCAGAGCTCTCTGACTTTTGGAATCATCAAAAAATGAACATTTCTATACAAAAAGACTAATGTAACTTATATTATCTTGAAGTTCAATGGCTCAATGAATTAGTAATGAAGAAATAACGATACAAAAGCGAATATTTTAAGAGAAAATGAAATTTGAATTTTCATCTGACGTACAAACTGAGAGCCCTAAACTTTCGGCGATATTGACTAAACTAAGCCATCTACACTAGCGTACATAAGGATGACTAATTTTACTAATTTTTTACTAAATCCGTGCAATATTTACATGCCTCTAAATATCACACTTTAAGAGGAAAATGACTTTGATTATATATATATATAGGAGAAAATTCTGTAGGGTGACTATGTTATGTGTAAATAAAATATGTATATGCAAGTATTTGACGTGTTCTTGTAGTATATTGTAGCACAGATGGAAAATTGGGGGTTTATTACGCCTAAATATCCCATGCTAGCAGGGATGAAAATAGAATGCTAGACTCCAACCGATATCCCTGGCATGTTGACTGAGGGGCTGGGTATAAATGCAATTTATTTGACGACCTCCGTGGCGCGATTGGTTAACCACCTGAACGCCAATAGTGAGGTCCCGGGTTCGATTCACGGTAGAGGCAGAGTTGAGAACTACGCTTTTCTTCTGCTTTCCAGTCTGGTTGTTGATTATATATGCTATATATGTATTTATCTATATGTAATATGTATATTATTATTTCTTAAATCCACGTTCACTAGTACCCTTAACACAAGTCTTAAATGAACTTACCAAGGCGCTAGTTCAATTGGTGTAATATTGTCTTAAATATTATTATTATTAATTTATTGGGCGGTGGGCTAGCAATCTGTCACTAATGTTCCATATGGTGTACGAAAAATTCAATGGTACAATAAATAACTGGCGATTATTGGCGATTAATAAATTATGTAACATCACTCATCTAATCAAGCTGACAGATGTCAAAATTATATAAAAACAGCAAGTCAAGCACGGACTATTCAAATATATTAAAATTAAAATACATTTTATCGCTTCTCGGCCTTTTGGCTAAGATCAAAGTGTAAAATACATTTTAAAATATTATTTAGAAATACGAATTTTATTTTATTTGGTGATTCCGGTTTCTGCGGCGTTCCAGATAGTGTGTCGTATTGTCGCTAATATCTTTGAATGTGGTAATTGTCGATAAAGTGCTAATAATCTATGTTTATATTTCATTAATAACATTTCTATTTATTTTTACGCAACAAATAAAGCCGTAACATAATCGTCATATACCTCGTACATACCCTCAAAGACACGATAATATTTCATAAGTCAATTTTTAGCATACATAAATATTAGGGTTGTAATTGACACATTACAGAACACAATATTTCAAGTTTTCACATTGACTTTCAAAGTATACATGAATAAATAGACGATTGACACACTGATTCTACTTTCAAACGGACTGGTCACTATCTCCACCACATAAGTGTTTGATGACTTTGCGAGGGCAATTTAACCTACAATCCTAGCTACTTTGGTTCATATGTATATTTGTATTTGGTTCGGGACGTCGAATACTTTTTTATATTTACACATAACATAGTCACCCTACAGAATTTTCTCCTATATATATATATATATAATCAAAGTCATTTTCCTCTTAAAGTGTGATATTTAGAGGCATGTAAATATTGCACGGATTTAGTAAAAAATTAGTAAAATTAGTCATCCTTATGTACGCTAGTGTAGATGGCTTAGTTTAGTCAATATCGCCGAAAGTTTAGGGCTCTCAGTTTGTACGTCAGATGAAAATTCAAATTTCATTTTCTCTTAAACTATTCGCTTTTGTATCGTTATTTCTTCATTACTAATTCATTGAGCCATTGAACTTCAAGATAATATAAGTTACATTAGTCTTTTTGTATAGAAATGTTCATTTTTTGATGATTCCAAAAGTCAGAGAGCTCTGAACTGAGGGCCATAGCAAAATCGCCCTAAACCTATATTAAACGCATTTTTGAGATTTTCTTAATTTATTTAAGAAATTCTTTACTAAATCCTCGAATAAACAGCATTATCCCAGGATTCGTACTTTCCGAGATCTAGAAAATGCTGGCATCTGGATTGAGGGCCACAGTTTTTTGACAATAACTGTTTTGTTTCAAGTTTAAGAAATTTAAGAATAGATGCTATAGTTTTTACTAATTCTTTACTAAATGCCCTGTGAGTTTCATTTCGATTGTCCAATATTTGAAAACTGGGCCCTCAATCCAGATGCACACATACTATTCACATCCATTATATTATATTATTATATTTGAATAATGAGATATTAAAGTGTCCATCTACGCAATGTGGATTTACTCATCATAATGACGACCTACGAGTAAAAGCCATATGTTAACCCCAAAATCTACCTTAAAATATAGACATGCCTGCAGAACTTGCAAAAGTGGGTATCGAACCTGGAATCTACTTATAAAAGGGCAAGACACCACAGAACTACACCGATCCATTGAAATCTAAATAGCTCCAATTGTTATAAGTATATGCTGTGTATGACTCAGCTAATAACACATTACTAATAATGTCGTCCTTTTTTACTTCACCCATTAAGCGTCATACGTCTCGATAAAACAAACATCCGTAACCCTTCTTTCACCTCACCCGTATACCTTTCGTCAATTTGTTAGATCAGGGCACCTACCATATAATACAATACCTAACCATCCCACATACTTAGTAACTACGAGTAAATAGCTACGGAAATTGAAATACCGTCGCGCAATAGACGAAAACCGTAGCCTCAGTTTTCTTGAGAAAAATGCTGAAATCATTCCCTTGAGCACATTCTGCGGATAGCTTATTCTATATTGTGAGGACGTGTTTTACCGCAATGCGTCGTTATAGTGCAACATTCTGATCTATAGGTTAGGGTAAGGAAAGAAAACAATCGAAGTATTGGATACACTAGCCTGAAGTAATATAGCGAGCCAAAGAAAGTTCTAAATTATGTAACAAGTGGCCGTTGAGTATATTTATTTATAAATTAGTACACAAAGAGTTCTCTTTGTGTACTACTCATAACATAAACAATAGAAATACAAGTTGGTTCTAAAAATCCAGGTTGAAATCCAAAGCTGTGTACACAACATGCTAAACTTAAAATATTAAAGAAAGTGAGAAAAATAATATTTAAACAAACTAAACTACTGAAATTCGCAGGTCTAGACTTAAAATATCTACTAATATATGACGACTTCCGTGGCGCAAAGGTTAAGCACTTGAACCCTAACCATGCGGTCCCGGATTCGATTCCCGGTGGAGGCAGAGTTAAGAACTACGCTTTTTTTCTGCTTTCCAGCTGTTGTCGATTATTTATGCTATACATGTATTTATATATATATTTCTTAAATATACGTTGACTAGTACCTTTAAAAGAAGTCTTAAATGAACTTACAAAGGGGCTACTTCAATTGGTGTAATAATGTCCCTAATATTATTGTTATCTACTATTATTTTTTTCTTTAGTGCGGACAGTCTATGGTTGAATATATCAATGTGTGCATTATGTTTACAAATCAGGTCATTGTACGTTCAACACATTCTTACTAAAGGAAAATGACGAAAAACGACGAAAATGATTTCGTAAAATGACGCATTGTTTTCGTAGACTTGACTTGCAAATACATTATTATGTTTAGATCGAGGTCTGTATCTTAAATTTATGTTGATGACTAAAAGAATAAGCGTCGAGTTAAGATCTATGAAATATCTAATATCTATGAAGAATGAAGGATCTTATTAAGACAAGAGGTCGTTTCGCCTTCTCCGTCATGATAAAGTCGTAGGTATAGTGAAAATGGTGGCCCTGAATAGAAAACAAGAGGTCTATTGGTGCTTATTCTATTTATTAATTAGCAGTGTGATAAGTATTTAAATAATTGTGGTCTTTAATATTCAAGGACACACTTTGTATGAGATGGTCTTTATAACAGAAAATAAATTATTTACGTGGTTAAGTACAAGGCAATACAAATATTTTTATTTTTGGAAAGAATATTGTATACCTACTGAGATTAAACGAGAGAAAAATATCACATATCAACATCACGTTCATTACTAATTACCTCGTGACCTTTGTATAGACAAGACAAATACATACGCGTTGACGACCATTAACCCTTGCGGGGTATTCAGAGGTTCAGGTGTCCGTCTCCGCAATTGCGTAGGTAGTAATTCTATAGGCACCTCGAACCCACGTGTTGACCAGATAGTTAGTACTCAATGTGACAGATGGTAAGTCATGTCACCATTTACAAGCACTAACTATTACCTGTTTGACGAACCGGTAGGTTTCCTCACGATGTTTTCCCTCACCGTATAATTCGATGCATTTCGTAAACCTATCAAGCCTTACAGGTTAAATAGAACCTTAGAGTAACTAAGTACATTTGTTTTATTTCCGAATCGTTATAGTTTCTTAACTTATAATTAGATAAAATTTTAATAGACTTAATCGCCTCTTACACAATGCTAAAGAGCTATTTAGTATCAATACATCTACATCCTAAACTCACTTAGAAGCAGGCGCCACCCAGTGATGTTTTAACTGAGACAGCTCTTAATGAATGCTTTAGAATTCGCGGCAAGCAGGTTTGGTGTGCAAACTGCGAACACCGTGATTAAAGTTAATGAGTGCGCTTCAGTCTAGCCCCTAATTGCGAACTCAGAACTGAAATTCTAGATTCTCGCCTTAGATAATATGTAGAGATAGGACAAGTTTTATATACATACAACCTCTTTTAATACTTTCTAACATGGACACAGTACGACACATGGACAGAGTACGGACACATTAAACAATGGGGTTAAAAATAAAAATAAGAAATCTTTATTCACAGAATTTGTATATCAAATTATACAAAGCAGTTAAGTGTGTAAATATCATTTAAATTTTTTGTTGGAATATAAATTACGATTGTTAAAAATCATTTAGTATTTTAATTTTTTTCCATGTGTGTGAATACTATTGTTTCTTTCTTTATTTTTAAACCTTAGGACGATTTACAAAATACTTGCATTCAAGCAAATGGCTTATATTTAAGCATATACTTTTGCAATTTGTATGCTTAATGTAAAGTACAACTCATTAAGACAAACTTTACGTACATACAGTGAAAGTCGACAATAAGCAGACACTTGTTGTTACTTAAATATATGGTTCTACCAATGCTACGGATTGAAAGCAAGCTAAAGTTAATTTACTAAACATACATACGTACATACACATTACGCCTGATTCCCTGTAGAGGGGTAGGCAGATATCACGGATCCCCATTTGTCCCGATCCTGACAGACCACTTTCACTTCATTGACATTCATATATCTTCTCATAGACACTCGGATAAAATTTATTAAAGACTGGGGTAAGCATTCAATTTTTAAAACACTCAATAACTGAGAATATTCAGGATCCCTTATTAAGTGGCAAACCGCTTAGACGATGGAAATTAAAACGTATGATAATGACCTACGTATCTGCTTGACTTTCCGAATGCATATGGCATGTTGAATTGGACTGACATTTTATTTTGACATATCTTTGCCACTTGGCTTTAAAATTGTTTTATTCGATATTAATTTCAAACGCTAATTCACTACAGTACACTGACCTCCACAATACACAGTCAGTCACCCAATCTAATTAGTTGCTGTCAAAATAAATTACTTACAGTTACATAAATTTTGTGGCGTGACTTGTGATATCCGGATAACAATATATCACTATCAACGTGACTAAAATCATAATCAGATACGTATAAAAATAAAGTCATGTCTAAAAATAAATGCTTGCTATATAGATGATCAAGAAAAAAATGATAAATTAAGGGAGGGAAAATATCGTAAAGAAATCAACTTATAAAGGAAACTTATGGAGGGACCAAATCGGTAATATGTTAATGCAAAGCGATAGAGTCATGTTAATTTTTGTACAACAAAGAAGGAATAAAACTATTATCACAATAAAGAAAAATAAAATAAAACTTTAAAGGAAAAATATCTCCTTTAGCTCCTCGCTGTCGGAGAAAGGCACGGTTCCCAACAAACTGGCAACATTACCTCTCTGAGTAGAGTTATGTTGCGTATTGACTATCTGGTGAAATGTGGACTTTGAGTGACTACATGTGATTATTGGGTAAATATGTCAGTGATCACTCAAACCTCTAATTAACCCCACAGCGTGGAATCATTAATTCCATATGTATGTTTTCGCTTTAACAAAAATAAACTAGACTTGAAAACTATTGAACTTTCATCTTTTACTGTTTAAATAGTTATACAAACACCTTAACCAATATTTAAAGGGATATTCAGTAGTTTAAGAATGGGTAATAACTAAAAAAACATAGTAATTACTGAAATAAAAACAAAAATATCTACGAACGCATATTAAAGGTAGGTTTGGATTTTAACTGTATTATTTTGGTGAACGATTCAAAGAAAAGTGATGCAATGCTTTTAATTCAACATAAGGATCATACACATCACATTTTGAGAGAAAAACAAAAACATTTTCACGTGGAAAATTGTCATTAGAATTAGAATGAAATAATCTTAAATTAATTTTATTATAATTATATTTTTATTGTTGTTGTGTTAAGTTTGTATATAATAGTGTGATGTCAAAATCTATGTATGTATGTAAGGAGTGAATAAATGTTTTTCATTCTTTTAATAGTTCAATTAATAATAATAAATTTAATTAAACTATAGGCATTTCTTAAAAGAAAAGGTACAAGGAATATTATTGATATGTGATCCCGTATTATTTGATATTCGTTTAAACACTAGCCTAAAGAATGTGGGACCAAATTCGAAAGGTTATAAATTATTTGGCAGCGCTTCATGCCGATCAAATATTCTGTCACACGCGCAGTCCGATTTCGAATAAAACCTCCTTTGGAGCTGTTTGGACGCTTTGACGTATATCGCTTCAGCATTAGTCTTTATTGGAAGGAATCGGATAGAAGTCTGCCAAATCAGCGGTACATTGGGAAGATATTTCACATGCTGTTGTTTATCACTGTTATATTGGAAAAGTGCATACGATGGTATGAGTTGTGATGTGGATTTTTGTTTAATGTTTAATAAATACGTACACAGGCTTTTATTACATGCGATAGAGAAGAATCAAGAGGTTACGGTAAATTTAAACAATTTATTTTACAAAAGGTTCAAATTTATAGCTGAGGGTACAGGCAAAAAGTTCCTGACAGAACCAGTAAGCTCATTTTCGAGCATACATTGAAATACTTTTACGACCATTAATCCTTACGAAATAGTCAGAGGTAAAAATGTCCATCTATGCAATTGAGTAGTAGTTATTCTATGGTTACCTCGAACCCATGTGTCAAAACTCATTATGACGTACTGATAAAACTATAATTATAGTATCTGTAAGTTTCATTCCAGCAATGGATAAATTATAATTGAAATAAATATATACTTCAGAATTTTAAAGTCTTCTGTAATACGAAACGTGATTAAAAATTGAACCTGGATTCAACTCCGTTTGTAAGTAATTTTTAACTGATTGATACTGGAATTATTTTACGTTCAGTCGTTGCTTAATTATTTTAAATTTCAGCTTTTCCTTTCATGTTCCACGACTATCGTATTATTAATAATTACTTAGTGAAAACTCTTTTGAAGTTGTGTTTTACAAGCAATCAACGTGCCTTCCATGGTTGTTTTTGACGCATTCAATGTATAGTATTATTTATTAAATCGTTACTACATATAAGACTCCGTTCCTGAAAATTAATTTAGTATAATTATTATTTGATTTAGATTTTTTTTACTAATAACATGTATTGTGTATGCTTTTGTTACTCTGAATAAACGCTTTTATTATTATTGTATCTAGTCAAAGTACTGATAATATATTGAGTGATTAAAGACATCGTAAATTTACAAATACTTTTACTCTTATATCTATATACAAACCTACTTTTGGGGTAGACAGAACCGCAGAGAGAGAATTATTTATCGAATTATTATTATTATTACCGAGCTCTCTTTTCAGCTTGGACCCTTATATTGGCGTTATGATGTAATAATTGAACATTGGTGATAGGTTGCTTGTTCATCGCCCAATCGATTCCATATAAGCCTCGCCCCTTAGTCACCTCCTACGATATGCCAGGAATATCGACAGCTAGCTAGCTAGCTCCTTTTTATAGCAGCTATCAGAGGGATGCCCATAAAACCTTTGAAAATTGTCTATACCAAGAACGTATGTGCTGGAAATTGTAAGGTTGTACTTAAATGAGGTCGTTGGTACCAGCTGTCGACTAATGTTTACCGCCGGCTGAAATCGATTTACAGTATTCAGTACCCAGTCTGGTAACTTGGTAAGCAAATATTAGCAAGCCTTTTAAACGGACTTAGCCCTCGGTTGACCTGTTTCGTCCATCTAGTAGATTCCTATATTAACATCACATACGTTTCAAGACTTGTGTATGCACTCTCCGTTTTTTTTGAGCGGCTTGAGTGCCCTTCTCTTAAATTGCGAATATGGCATGTCCTGGTATGAGCTACTCAAACCCCGCGTTTTAATATATAGACAGCAACCAAAGTGATATGTAGTGAGCCGTATTACCGTATACAGGCACTGGCTATTACCTATTCCGAGGGATAGGCAGGTTTCCTAAAGATGCTTCCCTAACCGTTCTCATCTCAATTTTTACTCATTTTTTTATTTCATTCATCAGGACGTGCCTGAACTCAGATTCGACCCTAGGCCATCTAATAAGAAGCCAGATGTTTTTCCACTCTAGACCACAGATGCTAACAAATTAAAAACTTCATATAATTTGTTTTACAAGTACCTATAACCGCCGAGTGTGCATGAGGAGGTATACAAGTGTCAATGAAGCGCAAGTGGTTTGTCAGTCGGGACAGATGGGGGATCGGTGATTTCTGCCTACCGCTCTTCAGGGAACCAGTTGTGATGTGTATGTATGATTTACAAAAACATGTTTTGTTACTCAAGCCTCTGTCCACTCCAAAAGGTTAATAAACCGTGAACCGTCCATACATGCACATCTTCATTACACATCCATTAACCCGAAGATATGGCCGATCATTGTGCGAATCGTTGTCTGTAATAGAATCACATTTCGCCTGATTGCTTCTGCCTGTGTTGTGTGTGTGGCGCCTAAATTATAACATAGTAGATTTACTGAATGGTAGTACAGTTAAATTGTTTACCTAGGTATTGTTACGAGCAACAGTATGTTATGTTGTTCTGTACGAAATGGTATGTTATACTTAATATAATACTTTAATAATAACCTTTGGTAAAAAGACAAAAAAATGCGTTCACCAACATTGACACTTGCGGGGTAGTCAGAGTTTCTAAGGCCACCTCGAACATAAGTGTTCATCAGATAGTCAGTACTCCATGTGACAGGTGAAAGCCATGTCGCCATTTACAAGCACTAATTATCACCTGTTCGGGATACAGTAAGGTTTCCTCACGATGTTTTCCCTCAGTGTAGTTAGTATTCGACGTATTTCATGGATATAATAATAATAATAATAATAAAAGCATTTATTTACAGCAACAAAAACATACACAATACAAATATTTTACAAATCAAACTTACAAACTAGGAGGTATAGCTTGTGCATGTTATCGTTGCAGCAAAAGGGTTCTAACTCAGCTTGTTATGTTACGTTTGGTGGCAAACGCAACGCTGATATTATGTTAGAACCAACAAGAGGGCAAAATTAACTATAAGAGCTTAATAAACATACATATTAATAAGTGTAAACTATAAATAAATTATTGTGTTACGTATTGTAATAACATTGAAATTATACCGTATATGAATGTTTTTAATGCTTATATTATGTGTACGATATATATATTTACAAATACATATAATAAAAAGATATACAACGTAAAATATGAAAAAAAATTATGTGTCACAATTACATGTTATTGTCCAGTCAACACAGTGTAGCGGCCGGATCGGGGGGCAACGTTGGGAGCACACGCCTCTTTTTGCTGGCTGAGGAAATGTTCCTTGAGTAACCGTTTTAGTTTTGGCTTAGACGTTACCTGCCTCATCGGCGGGGGGATGTTATTCCAGCACTTAGAGGCGGCGTACTTGAAAGCACCCCTGAAGGCAGTGGTGCGGTGTCGGGGCAGTACAAACGGCGGCACACAAGCGCGGGATGACCTAAAATGCTGGGATCGCCACGTTAGTTTGTCGAATAAGTATTTCGGTTGTTTAGTGTGAATGATGTCAAAAAGTAGGCAACTAAGGAGTAGTTTTTGTCGGTTTTCAATGTTAAGTAGTCTGTAACTATTCAAGAATGGTGAAACATGGGTTCGGGGTGGAACGGGGAAGCAGTAACGGGCACAAGCATTCTGCACACGCTGCAAAAGCCCACGAGTCTTCTTGTACAGGCACGGGCCGTACGCTGTCAAGGCATAATTGAGCTTGGACAATACCAAAGTCTCGCAAAGCCTGACGCGCAAGTCTACACTCAAAAACCCCCGACACTGATATAAAACCCGCAACCGATGGAAGCACGCAGAAACCAGCTGAGCGACGTGCTTCTCAAACCGCATCCCACTATCCATCACGACACCCAGGCTTCGAGCCTCCTCCACCCTGTCTATGGCGACACTGTTGACGCAAATACGTGCCCCCCTCATCAAGACACCAGACACCATTCGCTGGCTGCCCAGCACCATGTACTTGGTCTTGACAGGGTTAAGGACCAGACAGTTGTCTACAGACCAGTCATACATCTTTCTCAAGTCCTCATTTAGTGCTTCTATAGCAGAGTCAAAATTATTAATGTCAATATGTGTGTAGAGTTGAATGTCATCGGCATAGATATGATATTTACAGTTAGTTATGTGTAGTGCAATGTCAGAGGTATATAAAATAAATAATAATGGACCTAGAATAGAGCCCTGTGGGACTCCCCTACTAGTCGTGTGAACTGTCGAGTGTATCGTGGTACCATCTGGCCTTGTCAATGAAACTACTTGCTTGCGTCCGTTTAAATATGATTTGAACCATTCAATGGTCAAGTCGTTAAAGCCGTAATATTTTAATTTTGCCAATAGTAGGTCAATGTTCAAACAGTCAAAAGCACGGGAATAGTCCAATAGCACGAGTATTGTTGCGTTATGATTGTCCACGTTTGTCAAAATATTGTCAAATACGTCCATCAATGCAGTGGTGGTGCTATGCTGTCTCCGAAAACCAGATTGATAAAGTGGTAGTATGTTGTGTGTATGTACGTACTCTGTTACCTGCCCATGCACCACCTTCTCAAGGATTTTAGACAAATAAGGCAAAATACTGATAGGCCTCAAATCCGAAACAACAGCAGGGTCGTCAACCTTAGGGATTGGCCTAATCGTTGCTGTCTTCCATGCCTCTGGGAAGACACCCGACGCGATGGAAGCGTTCACAAGCCCCGTTAAAGTCTCCAGCATCTCTGGCATCATCAGGTGAAACATGTCCCTTGATACACCATCATAACCGACTGCATCACTCTTAATGGACCGGATCACCCTAGCCACGAACGCCTCACTCACCGTATGCAACCCAAAAGTCGAAGAACCAAAACGATATATTATTATTACGAAAATGTTCATAGAAATTAATTAAATTTTATATCCTTTGGTACATGCTCAAGCGGGATTTGAACCCTATACCCACTATACAGAATCAAGCGCCAAACAAATGAGCTACGTCAAAATGGTCGAATTCATATATAATGCTATATTCTACGAAAAAACTTTAAATACACGTTTCGTTTCGTTTGTACGGATAATTTGACCTGGAAATTTTTCGCTTGTTTGTTTGATGAATTTCTAAGTGCTCGTTTTAATTAATTTTGTTTCGGCCCATTATGAGAACATGTTGAACTTTGTTGGTAGCCTACAGTCTAAACAATGGTCGAGCGTATTATAACGAAAAGCCTGCAAGTTATTTTCTTTGTATTTAGGAGCTATGCAGTATATAATTTAGTACTTACATAATTCTAGTAAATTATTACTAATTTACTAAATATTAATTTACTTAATAATTGTTCCTAAATATTAATTTAGGACACAATTATTATAATAAAAATGTCATTTAAAAATTTTTAAAGTTGGGTCAAAATTAAATAGTTTTAGTTCTTTAACAGATTATTAACAGCTGTCTTACGGTTTGTTAGCAAAAAGAATCGCGGATCCATGGGATATTTGTTACTTCAATTGGGTTGTTCACTGCATAAATTCATCCATCATCATACATTCTCCAATACATAATATTCAACAGGGCAATTAGGTGTATACCACGAATCACACCTGATTATTATACATTTAGATAGGTAGGTACAGTCAACGCTAAGAGTGTAGTCCCAGTAACTTTTTATAAGGTTTACATTTATAACAAGAGACAATATTTTTCATTTCGAAGCACGCGAACTTATAGTGGCATGACAATGCATAGTGGTGCCAGTTTTAAAATGTAAAATATTGTCTTTTATTCTTATAAACTTAAACCTCATAAAAAGTTACTGGGACTGCATTTTTAGCGCTGACTGTACATTTCTTATGAGGTTAGACTGTTTATTGAATTCAGAAATCACATAAATATACGCAATAAACTGGAAACATAAAACTAATACAATAGGCAGTCTTATGGCTTCAAGCTATTTCTATTTCAAGAGGAAATGAATAAAAGACGTGATGTGTTTCGTAAATCGTTTTTTTTTTTTTTTAATTCTTTATTTTTAATATGGCCATACATCGAGAGATTAAGTCGGCCTACGATGAATTTAAACATAAAACAAAACATTTAACAGTAAACAAATCATTTACATCCTGGCAAATAGAGTAGTTACATTAATTATCTCGTTTCTTATATAATAAGAATGTATGATAAAACTAAGGAACCTATAACTATTAGGATCACTAAAACTAGAACTTAGTATATTATGCACTAAAAACTGAAAATTAAACCTATGGCACTGTATGTCTTGTAGAAAAATGTCACGCTCTTTTTCGTTTATTTTACAATCAAAAATTAAATGGTGCATGTCCTCAACTCTGTTGCAGGCCAGGCACTCTGGACCCTCCAACTTTCCCATAAGATAACCAAATTTATTTAGTGGGAAATGTCCGGACCTTAATCTAAAACAAATTGTCAGCTCTTTCCTATTCAACCCGGTACCAGAAAACCAAGGCTTACGGGGTGGGCGATCTACTAACGTCCGATACCAAATGCCCTTGGACTGGGAAGTATTGGCGTAATGCGCATCCCATGCATTCTGTGCCTTTCTGCGAATAACTGGAAGATAATCAGTATAATGCGACTTCACATCCACCACAATACCATCAGATTGAGCCTGCTTCGCTAGTGAGTCTGCCACCTCATTGCCAACTATGCCCACATGTGAAGGGAGCCACTGGAGAACCACCTTAGCCCTATTACGTATCAACTTATTCATACATTTAATAATAAGGAAAGCTTCGGCCCTACCTTGATTGCCAGCACGACAAGATTCAATGTGAGAGAGTGCACTCTTTGAGTCCGTAAGTATAACTACTTGATTAGCATCTATAGATTCCACGTAACCAAGGGCCTCCAAAATAGCAAGTAGCTCCAGTGACATAATAGGAACTGTAGAAGCCGACGAGCGAAACCTAGCGCCACAACGATAGGTTTGATCGTAAAATGAATATCCCGTAAAATTATCGGTTTTGGAACCGTCGGTAAATATCTGAGTGAAGCCTATATACCGCTGGCCTATCATGTTACTAGTTGCCTCTCTTAACTCCGGTACGGACATCCGAGACTTAGTAGTTAAGTAAGGAACGTCCAATGAAACAAAGTTTGCCAAAGACAGGGCCGGCAAATAAAACGGTAGCTCATGACAGGGCCAAATTTCACTACGCGAGACATTATAACTGTGGTATTCATCATGACTGCGCAAGAGGAGCGGATACCGACCCCTACGCCAATAATGCAGACCTCTGTCCAAGGCCGATCGAAAATCCGATAATCTAGTTAAGATGTAATCGTCTGCTCTGCTTAGCAATTTCAAGTAGAACTTATCACTCAAATACGATCTCCTAAGGTAGAGGGGCTGAACACATAACTCGCTCTCCATTACATGAAGAGGAGTCGATCGTATAAAGTTTCCACACAGCCTGAGACATTGATTCTGAATCAAATCTAGCTTACCCAATAAACTATTATTAGCATTTGCATACAAACAACAACAGTAATCTAACCTACTTCGCACAATTGTGAGATAGATCCGTCTCAACTGGAGAGGATGGACACCCCACGTAGCCCCACGCAGAAAGCTCAATATATTAATGTACGACCTGCACTTTTCGGCAATTTCTCCAATATGTTTAGTCCAGTTGAGGCGACCATCAAACCAGACACCTAGGAATTTAAAACAGTCAACAACTTCGATTTTCACATTGTTGACAATGACTTCGAGGAAGGGAGTTCTATATTTCCTGGTCAGTACACATAACTTCGTTTTGTTGGGAGATAATTGCAAACCTATGTGATCCAATTTTTCGGAGAAATGAGTTAAACTATTTTGCATATCCCGACCGCATACATTAAGATCCTTATTGGAACAATAAAAAGAGAAATCGTCTGCGTACTGGATTACACTCACATTAGTAGGGAGCCCCTCACCGACCCCAATAGTAGCTATGTTAAAAAGAATGCAAGACATAGGATCTCCCTGGGCCAATCCTTGCCGACAAATCCTAGCAGTTTCTTTTCCATCTTGGAATCTGTATACTAAAAGCCTGACGCGCAGAAAATCCTGTATATATCTACAAACATTAGAATCCACTCCAAAATTAATCAAACGATCCGTTAATGCATCTATACACACATTATTATAGGCGTCGCTGATGTCTGCAAGCCCACACACAAAGTATTTCCCTTCGGACATGGCAACTTCAGCATCTACAGCTAATCGTGATGTACAATCCAAACAAGAGTATCCTCTTCTGAAGCCTAGTGTAAATTTGTTAAAAAGCTTGGTATGTTCGAAGTGATACTCCAACCTTTTGGCAACCATAATGTTAAATATTTTGCAGACACAACTAATAAGTGAAATAGGGCGAAATCGACGAGACAATCCGGTATCTCTTTTAGGTATAGCAATAATCCTAATATTGCGCCATTGCATCGGCAATGAGCCAGTTTCGTACACGAGATTGTATATATACAGAAGGATTTCTTTAGCATTTTTCGGTAACGAAAATATCATCGAATATGTTATTTGATCCAAGCCTGCAGAAGTATCCCGCTTCTTAATAGCTAAAGACAGTTCTGACATAGTAAAATAATTAATGTTTTGCGAATTTATGTCAGAAAATTGGCGGGCAGGAAGATCTACACTGTCTGGTGCTAATCCTGAAAGAAAAGCTTCAACTTCATCATAATGCATTCGTTGAGATTCCTGTCGACAACCCTTCAGCCACCTTAGCCTTTTCCAAAGATCACTGCTAGACATATTAGAGTTTAAACTACTACAGAAAGACCGCCACGACTCTTGTTTAGCATCTCGGATAAGCTTTCTTGCAGCCCTAACCTTAACCTGAAGGAGAGCATAATTCTCCGGTGTTCGACTCTTTCTCAGATTTTTTAACGCAAGTCGCCGTTCTGCAATTGCCCTCGATATATCAGTGTTCCACCACGTTTTAGGCTTAAATTTGCTGCTCGGGTCCTTGCCTATCCTAATAAAAGGGATATGCTTATCAGCTGCTTCTTTGACTATTCTCATGAAACTATCATAACATACCTGTGGGTTGCGACTCAGATGAAAATTCTGACAGCTCTTCTCAATTTCGTTGCTATAACCTAACCAATCCGCCTTCTTGAGATTCCTTTTCTTTTCAAGAACAGTGTTAAAAGTATCTCCCAAAGAAACGATAATAAGTGAATGATCGCTCCCAAAGTTTTCATTTGTAACACACCAATTGCAGTCAAGAGCTAAATCAGCGCTGCAAAAAGTCAAATCCGGAGATGTCAAAACAAGCTTATCATTTACACTTTGACAACGTGTAAAGCTTTTATTGTTCAAATAAATAAACCCGTAGTCAGCACTACTTTCGGAAAGTAAACGACCACGCCTATTCTCGTAGGACGACCAAGCCAATGAGTGCGCGTTGAAGTCACCGAGGATCATGGTTTTCCCAGAAAAGAGACCAAACAAAGCATCATAATCAAACTTAGACACATTTCCGCCGGGAGCGGAATATATACCTACTATATATTGTACTTTATAACTGTCAAGTAACTCAACGCACAAACAGTCCAGTGCTTTAATATTAGGTGCGTCGATGCGCCTCAGTCGGCAAGCTATGGAACAGTGAACAAACATCGCGAGGCCCCCGTATCCGTCGTCACGATCGAGCCTAAAACATTCATAACCTGAAATACGTATGGTCCTTTCAGGCGACAACCACGTTTCAGAAACAAAACAAACATGGATCCCTTCCTTCACAATATAAGACTCTAAATCAGCCAATTTATACCACAGACTGCGACTATTCCATTGAGCAATTTTAAGTTTATAATCTTTGTTCGAATAAACCATTATAGAGTACCCGCCACATAAGGTGGCAGTAGCCAAACTTGGAACTAAATTTGACGTTTCCGCCATTGCGTGTTATTTTGTATGAAAGGTAAATTTAGTATTACCAGCGTTGTGTTTTTTGCCCACTCTTTGTAATTTTTATGTTTGTTAAGGGTGATTATAATAAATTGATTTCTGGAGTTTCTTGTTAGTTCTTCTCCAAGGGTCTCCGCTGAACTTCTTCTTCTCAATCGTTACGCTCTTATCAGAGCGGTCGTGGTCTTCATGACGTGGCATCTTGAGCAGCCGAAATGGTTGGTGAACTAACCTCGGTAAAAATATGTAAAGACAATGCTCAGTGCCATGTTTGAAATAGTTTTTTTACATACATACATACACATCACGCCTGATTCCCTGTAGAGGGGTAGGCAGAGATCACGGATCCCCATTTGTCCCGATCCTGACAGACCACTTTCGCTTCATTGACATTCATACATTCTCTAATACACTCTCGGCGGTTATAGGTACTCCTAACGTCACCTTTTTTCAATATAGCGTCTATCTGACTGTTACATATATGTCTTATTAGGCCGGCCCCTACGTAACCGCCCTTCCACTTCACTCATATATATTCCTTTTGTCAATATATAGTTTTTTTAATTTGTACTTAGATCATAAAATAACTTTCAAAGAGAGCTTATGATAGGGCCTATTTTGAATAAAAATATTTTGACTTTTGACTTTGGTATATTAATTTGTTTTATTTGAGTTTATAGCTCTGCAACCAAAGATCGTTACAAATGAAACCTCAATATAATGTATCGAGCCGTATGGCACAGTGAGTGCTAGTTTTGGCGTGTTTACTGGCAACACTGGATTACGCGACTGTGGCGACGCCTCCAACTGCCACCTTATGTGGCGGGTACTCTAATAATAAATTAGAAAAGTAAAAAAAAAAAACTTAAATAAATATTTACAATATCTACTCTAATACAACTGGCGGTGAGAACTCCCGTATTTTTTTCAAAAACCTGGAGAATCTATTTTTTAACACTTTGTTAAGCAAAGGATAGATTTTATTGCACATATTCACAAGCGATTCTATATTCTCAGTATAGTTATGTACGATTTCATTGACATTGTGTTTACCCCTGCATTCTTCCAGTAATGAGATAAGGCTGTCTATATGTATAGGAAAGGTTGCTTCAGGATCCAGGATTGTGATTTTATTTTTGATTTGTTCCCAAGTATCTTCATCCGTTCGTATGTCCTTAACTTTTGCCTTTTTCCTAGATTTAGCGGGAGTAGTCTCATCGTCAAGTGAGAATTGACTACTTGTCTCCTCTGAGTCATTTGGCTTCTCGTTGTCTATAATTTGAGGTTCAGCGAAGAGGGAGACTGTGGAATTTGTCGGTGAGTGTGTACGTTTAACCCCTTTTGTTGGATCTATATCCATGTCAGATGATGATGGGAGGGCTTCGACCTGGGTTACGGTAGGGGTGAGTACTTTAGGTAGGGTCACTCTAGGTTCAGATTCAACAAGTTGGGGAACGTCTTCTTCTTGTTGGGACACTGGTCCGTTTCCTCTGGCTGGACAATTCTTAGCCACGTGTCCTTCAGCATGACACGCGAAGCACTTTAAGGAGTCAGTCGTGACGTAGACCCAATAGCTACTGTCTTCGTGAACTACTTGGAAAGATTCAGGTATGAACTGGACATCGTTGGGTGAGATGTACAGTTGGCGTCTGAAGCTCAGAATGTGGGAGAACTTTGGGTCGGTAGTGCCTATTTTCATGCTCGTTATCGCTGAAGCTGGCTTGATATTCATACTCTGAAGCTTTTGTTCAAGGACGTAATTGGGTATTACGGGGCTGACATTTGATAGAATAATTCTCGTATTTCTAGTGAGGAGCGGGCGAATCGGTAAGATCTTACCATTTATGTTCAAACATTTTTGTTGTTCACAGATAGAATCAACAGTGGACTTGGAATCTAAGAATATGCATATGCGCTGATTCGATATACGTGAATCCGTCAATTGAATCAATAAGGATGGCTTGTGCTTTTCTTGGATAATTGGATGCCGCATTTGCATAACTGATAACTTTAGGCTGGGATGTTGAGGTTTCTTCTGCATTCACAGATTCCATGGTACTGACTGGGATATGGGACGTCATTTATGTGGCAAGGGGTCCCTGTAACTACAGGAGACACCCCGACAAGTTTGTCAAGATACACACGTAAATAAATACACACGCGGTTCAATTAAAGTAACTCGCAATACGCGTCCTTATCTATGGGCCGTGCGATGCACACTGTTTCGTAAATCGTTGATTCGCTCACAATATTTTCTCACTGACATTCATACATACGCTTCTACGTGCCTAATGGGCTATGCAGAGACTATCGACCGCTATCTGGAACAATCCTGACAAATCTTCCTTGCTTCACTTTTTGACGACCTCCGTGGCGCGATCGGCTAGACACCTGAGCGCTTATCGTGGGGTCCCGGGTTCGATTCCCGGTGGAGGCAGAGTTAAGAAATACGCTTTTCTACTGCTTTCCAGTATGGTTGTTGATTATATATGCTATATATGTATTTATCTATATATAATATGTATACATTTCTTAAATATACGTTGACTAGTACCCATAACACAAGTCCTAAATGTACTTACCAAGGGGCTCGTTCAATTGGTGTAATAATGTCCAAATATCATTATTATTATTATATTCACTCATACCTATAAATCTTGTCATATGTACGTGCTCTTATATTCTGTCTACTACGTAGGCCCACCTTGAGAACAGTGTCTCCAATTTGATTTTTATCACTGACAATATTCACCCAATACAATTAATCTAAAACAAAAGTTGTCAACATCTTCTAAGTAAATCTATCTAAAACAAGTCCTAATGAGAATCTACCTATAGCTAATGTCGTTAAGTTAAAAGCAAGATACTTACAGTTATTATTAAATCCAAGTCCCGACAAATAAGTTGTAATTAAGTAATTCAAGTTAGCGAGGAATACTTGAGGCCATTCATTGTTCGCGATAAGCCTATTTGTCTTCTCAAAGACGATAAACAGGGGAGTTTCAAAGTGAATTTAACGTCGCAAGCGGTAATCACAGGACTGCCAGCCTACTTGGAGATTTAAGGCAACTCTTTACTTAATTATATAAATAAGCTCACTGACTGTTTTCTCTATTATTCATAATCGTTCAGCCTTTTCTTTCCTTTCCTTTAGGTTTAACGGAAACGCAGATTATTGAAATGTCATTTGTAAAGTTTACTATATTGGAGACTGATTGCTAGCTCCTTGGGCAACACATTCCTTTGACCTCCTAGAATGAAAAACAGCTAGTTAGCATTATATTGTCATTCCAGACTAGCACTAAATTCGGCGTAGCTCAGTTGTTGGCGGCTTGACTCTGTATCAGTGGGTACAAGGTTCAAAATCGCGCTTGAGTATTTTCGTAACAAAAACAAGTTTGTGTAAAGCACCGAATTCTACAAGAAAACATCGTAAGGAAACCTACTTGTTTCCCGAACAGGTTATAGTCTGTGCATGTAAATGGCGGTTTACCACCTGTTTCATTGAGTACAGACCATCTGATCAACACGTGGGTTTGAGGTTGCCATATAATTACCTCCGCGATTGCTGAGATGGACACCTAAACATCTGACTACTCCGCAAGGGCTAATGGTCGTGAACGCGTTTGCCTTTTTGTTTATTTGTTTAAAAGGAATGTTAGCATATTTTTTTCACCAAAGACTAACACAAGCTAAATTGTAGAAAACTGTTGTTTATTTTAAACTTACCTACTGTTTTGTTACTCTTTTAGTATGAAAGGAAAATCGGATACTTATTATACATATAACTTATGTGAGCTCATAAGAATATAATGTATGAAAAACGCTGTGTGGTCTTATTCACTAGTAGACTGACACTGATATCAAACTCAATAAATCTTTATTTATAACCTTATTGTGTGGACCAATATTGTCCAAGAAGACGTGTTTTGCGTAAAATAGCGATATGGGTGACTTAATATCAAGTCTGGAGGTTAAGAGTTTTGTGGAAATACTAGATAAAAATAAGGTTTTATATGATCAGCAATTTTGCTTTAATATTTCTGATATCAAATGACATAATAAAAGTTAGGTAAGTAGGTTTTTTCTAGTAAGTAAGTAATAATACATATATTGTGTTATTTTACCGTATAACCGCATTTCATAGAATATCTTTATTGAATAAAAAAAAAAATGTATTATTACAATATATATATTTTTTTTAATTCTTTATTAAGCCATTCACCACTAAGGTTATGTCGGCTGAAGCACAAACACTGATGCCACGGCGTTTGCACTTCTTGGTATTTCATCGCCATGGTTACATCAACGCCGCCAGCCGCTACAACCGAAGAAAAACGAAATCGATGCTCCAATTCTTCTCTTCCTTGTTCTTCGGTTCGTTCCAGTTGAGGATCCAAACCTAATTCCAAAGCGAACATATTTAGCCAGTTCGGCATCACAATTGACTAAATATTCAGCCGAAAATAATTATTTGTATTTTCAACTTTCACTGAGCTGCTGACTTTGTTGACGCACCATAGACGAATGTTCAATATATTTTGTTACTTATATTTATGATCATAATGTCCATAAAACAATTAAAGCATAGATAAAGCTTCATCAACAGCAATATAAAAAGAATATTAGTTGAAGTATTAATCACCAAAAGTTTATCAAAATAGATGTAAACTCTTTGTAACTTTCAATTAAATTCCCATTAACAAATGTTTACAGTCATTTACGTAGGCATCGTTAATAGTTCTATGTTAGTGTAACCGAATGATTATCACGTAATGGAGCATACTTTGATACATTTATAATCACTACATAGTATAAAACAAAGTCGCTTTCCCTGTCCCTATGTCCCTTTGTATGCTTAAATCTTTAAAACTACGCAACGGATTTTGATGCGGTTTTTTTTAATAGATAGAGTGATTCAGTAGGAAGGTTTATATGTATAATAACATCCATTAAATAGTGGAATGCGCTATATATTTTATGCCCGTGCGAAGCCGGAGCGGGTCGCTAGTTTCATATAAAAGTTCCGTTTCAATGACATCAAAGTGATCTATGTATGAGTAGGCGGGAGGTAGGTATGTCGTTAGTAACAGGCAAAAGATAAGTCACGCAATGGGAATTAAAACCCACTCATGGCTTTGAGGCTTTCATTTAGTACTTAGAGGTAATTAAAATGGATAGACTAATTGCTAAAAGACAGGATGTAAAATTTTTTTAGGAAATTCAACAATACATACTCCTGAAATAATCAACGTATTAAATGTGAAACGTTTCTAGAGAACCTTATATTATTCTGGATAAAGTCATTATCAATGGTGACATATGTATATGTCATTACCAAAACAATTGAAACTAATTGTCTCGAAGACAAAATATCTCCTCCGTCAACATATTGAGAACATTACAAGATCAAATATCAGAAAAAATTAAATATCAGTAAAAAGAATTCACAAGTGCACAGATAAATAACTACATAACCCTATACCCTTAGTCCCTAGTCGAGTAAGCCAGTAAGAAACACATTAGTTAGAGTTTTATTTACGTCCTTTACTGGCACGGAACACGTAGTATTTAAAAAAAAGTAAACAAACGTACCCTACATCCATTTTTTTACCTTACACGTCTATACCATTCACAAAATTGTAAATCCACGTAACAGGATTTGGCTTTTGCATATTTGCTGATGGACGCATCGGCATCTATCGGTCACGTTTCACTAGTTTACGAGTGGCCTGTGCAGTGAGTTGAAAAATAATCGAGTTACGTCATACAACTGTGTTGCTCATGTATTTTCAGGTGATAGACTAGATATGCGATAGTTTATTAGATGTTTTTGACTATTCTTTTTTATATGAAACTTTTATTACATCGTCTCAAACTTTGTCGTCTATGTGTCGCATGTCGCGTGACGATCGTGAGGTAATGTGTATATTGCAATAGTATCAATACTCCCTTTTGGTGGCGCTGTCCGCATTACGTACTAAACATTTTTAATACTACAGCATTAGTAATTAGTTTGACGTCTACAATATGACGAAATGTTGCACTTTTACCGTGGTTTCATGAAACTACAAAAAAATATTTATGAATTGAGACTCTTAATACTACTCAAATATATATAATATATGTTACACTAATTGTTTTTTCAAATGAATGCGAATAGAACACAACAATTTTGTAGCCATTACGTTTTGCACGAGAATATTTCATTTCAGTATTATAAATTGACCTTCGCTCCATGCGTATAGTATTTTTTTATTTTCTTCTTTTCATTTGTACGTGTTACCCCTCAACACAATAACTTACGGAACACACTAATTTCTGAATTATAATCTGTCAATCTGCGTTTATCCATTGGCACGCAACCCTTAAGTGCCGGGGTGGAGATCGGAAATAAAAGATTTCTTGACTTCTAAGGTTACATATTGTTGACGTTAAATATGATGATGTTAAATATCATGTTGACGTTTTTTTTATCTTCGAAATCTATTACAAGGACTCCATTATTGTAGATGAATTTTTACGGTACTAATTTGGAAAGTAAACAATAAAAAGTCGTTTAATGTAAATTAATATTCGGTTTACAAATCTGTCGTCCCCAAAAATACTCGTATATAAAAATCTGTCGTCAATTTTGAATTTGAATCCAAAAAGAGTGAAATACTGAACCTTATATAGAATAATAAAGTTCCGTTAAACCATCTCCTTTACATATCCAAATCATCATATCACGTCCTTTTCAATCTTAGTACATTCTCTTCGAGGCCGACACTATTTGCGATTCTATCGACCAATGCAAATATTGTTTTATAAATAACATAAAGCTACGATTTCCATTCGATACACATTCGATTGTGTATGCAGTGGATAATCATTGATGCTTGTTTATGCTACGGTATCGGTGCCAGATTTTGCATTAGGAATGACAATGGAATATTGGTTGTATCGATATCTGGTTAAATTCCGCGATTCGATGTAATAAGTTAATTTTAATGACATGATTAAAGCTAATGCAATCGTTATAGTATGAGGTGTTTGAATTTAACGGGTATGAATATTGAAATGAATGTCTGATAGTTTCAACCTATGTATACACATACTTAATAATACTTTCCTTTCTATCCATGTTTGGAATGAAAAGATTCTAGGAGACATGAATATCTTCTCGGTCATCTTTCTAATCATTTTTTTCGGGACTGTGATCTCATTTATATGTAATATTAATAAAAGTCTCCGAGTCCATTCCTTAATTGATTTACGAGTACTTTTCCATTTGCCTCTAGTTCAATAGTAACTTAACCCAATCTATTTGAGTCTCATATTTGCACAGTATACGATCACTTCATACAAAATCCTTCTTCAGTGTTTGAATCTTTCACTCTTCACAGACATTGACTGAAATAACCGATCAGAATGGATATACTTGGTTCTACGTGTAATTTTCCAGAGAAGCACCTAAATCGTCATTCAACCAGATAATAACTGCGGTCAATATTGAATAATTTGCGAGAAAGAAATAGAACTCATATGTCAACGTGGCTACGACTCAAAATCGTATAAAACTATCATTGTCATCTCCCTGCTCTTATAACAACTTATTAGGGTCGGAGCAACACGTTTCTCGGTTTCATAATTAACTACCTTCATTCCTCCATGCAGTCCCTAATGTGAAAAACTATACATATATTCTAGTCTCTACGTCTCCAACGGGATAGGCAGAGACTATCGAGCGCCACATGAAACGAACCTGACAAATCTCTCTTGCTTCACTCACACCCATCTCTTACATGCTCTTTTGTTCTTTACGCCCGCTTGAGAAGAATGTCTCCAATTTAATCTGTATAAGGTCTATGCGGAAAAACTATGTTATCTGCAAATCTTTTGACACTATGAACGTTACTTATCTTTATAAAGCCTTTGTTGTGCTAGCATTTGAAGCGATTTCGAAAGCACAATATTTCATGCCATTCCCTCGCTTATTGTTGTTCATTGTGCTGACGTTATTAAGGTGGGAAACGTAATTTACGCGTACCTTTTACCTTACTTGACACATGCCACTTTTTATCTGTTTTTTGTGGGTGAGGTTTTAAAATGTGTTTTCCTTGTTATTTATAAGACAAAGCTAGGTAGTGAAATGCTAAAAATAGTAATGCTAGTATGTCGATTTTAGTTAGTGGTAGGTATATGGCATGACCTGGGTAGAGAAGAGTGGATACATAAACATTTTTACTCTGCATCCACCGGGAATCGAACCCACACGTTCAGCTATGAAGAAGTTAATCAAATCTGTCTCAAATTCTCAATTGCTAGCTAGTGAATAGCAATTGCTAGCTAGGATCAAGCTAGTGAATACATTCTTTTTGTTCGTGATGCTAATAAGCTACCTTACTTACCGGACTATCTAGGAGCACAACATAACAGGTGAAAATATGATATAACTAACAATATGACCTATAACACTGTCACCAAATGTAACATTATACAAGTTAAAGTATAATAATCGTTAACGTTAATCTGAACTGAAGAACTTATGTATCCGAAGTACTGGCCAGGTCACATGGGATACAAAGCGGTAAAACATACATGCATATACTGTTAGTAACTCTCTTATCATTATCGCTAAACTCGTACGGCAGACAACATCAGAATCTCGTTTGCGAACGGCGCCCGATGTTTCGGCCGATAACGTGGCAAAAAGCTCCCAGTGACTTATTTAACAAAGCTTAGGCACATACTGTTCTAACACTAACTAGAATACATACGTCACGTTTCTGGTTCCTATCATAAGTGGATCATAGCATATAATCATCTATATTACATATATTTAAGACCTTTAATTCCTTTCGAGGTGGATGGTTACAGACATGAAACACCTAATTGGTCACATATAAGCATAAATATCAAGGCTGCAATGTAATTTAGAACATTGGTGACAGGTTGCTAGCCCGTCGCCCAAAGATCCATATACTCCTAGACACTGAGCCGTCTCCTACGACATGCCGGGAAGAACGGCAGTTAGTTAGCATCATTTTTACGTCTCAGACTAGCATGGGATAAACATATTAATTAAAATATGTGCGTATGCCAGATGGTATGCCGTGTAGCTATTTATTAGCACTGACTATTACTGTTGCGGAAAGCTACACTGAAAATCAAAAGACTGTATTTCCATTGCTACATAGTCAGGGGTTTGAATCCTGTTCTCTCTGATTCTGAGTCAAGGCAAAAATTACCAAGCTACATCGAATTACTATAACTATATCAATGTCACCATAACCCAGATAGTTATTCTAAAAATTCTCAAGAAGTTCTTTTGACTCCGAGGTTTATGAATGTAACTCTTTTCCCTTAGTCACCTATTACAGCATGTCTGAATGAAAACAGCTGGTTACATTATGTTAGTCACAGACTAGTAGTAAATATAATAGGATTCATATAAAGGGACAATATTTTATTATTCATGGACGCGGCCGTCCGGTTCAAAGAAATAAGTATTTATGCCGAGAAGTACAACTCTTATATTTATTATGTTGTTTATAAAGCAATTGTTTACCATAATATTGTTTTCAGAACTATTAAAAATATTCGTATAAATGTAACTAAGAGAAGTTGAGCCAAACGGAAATAATTGGTAATGGGAATTATATCTAAATAGTACATACACACATATGTAAACATCACGCCCGTTTCTCTGTAGACTAGTAAACAGAGTACATGGATTCCCTCTCCCATCCTCATCCCATATTTATTATATGTACTTCTAACGTATCGTCATATCTTTAAATAGTACAACAATATAAATGCATTAGTATTAACCCCGAAAGTTAACAAATGGGGGTTCATATTTTGATCATTTAACCAAAAATCGTGTTCATGTGCATGGTTGCTGTACTAGATTCAAAGTAAGTTACTGAATAGTTATGTAAATATACCTATAATCTTCCAAGCACTACCTTTAGAGGCTTTTAGTAAAAGACAATCAATCCTCAATCAATTTGTCCCGAAATCCAAGTTGGATGAGTCGATCTATCAGAGCCAAGTAAACAGTTGCAAAGCCCTGACAGAGACTAATGAAGAGACTGTCACTGAAAGGAGGCTGAAGGTCAAGGAGGATGGTTACGAAAGGTGATAGAATGAGTATCGTTGAGAGAGATGTTTTTAAATGGAGTTTGTTTGTAGGTTTGAATGTTAAAAAGACGAGGACTAAGTAGGATTTTTTGTGAGGGGCTATATACATAGCGTATTGAAAAAGGGTGACGTTAGAAGTACTAATTATGACCACCGACTGGGTATGAGGAGATGTGTGTGTGTCAATGAAGCGAAAGCGGTATACCAGGATCGGGACCCGTGATCTCTGCCTATGCAAATATAGTAAAACCGACGTGATGTGTATTCATATATGAGGAGCTAAAAGGATTTAATTTAAGACTGAAGTGAAAGCAAACAGACAATAATTATAATGATTTTTGAAATGAATAGCTATTAAATTTCTTCTCGATTCTTTAAAATAATAGGTATTTTAAGAGATTTTCTGCTAAGCTATAAAGGACTAGTTTCGAGAAGTTTTCTAGTTAGTTCAACAAAAGTTTGGCGTGGATGCAAACTTTAAAATTTATTATGAGCTGGAAAGTCATGAAAACGTGCCAGGTGCTTGAAAGTCGTTTACCCAGTAATCCACTTTCAATAAGCTTATTTGCCGCTGCTTCAACTTATATTTTTATCGTAAAACTAAAGATTGCACACTAACATTTGGTCATGTAAACAAGAAAAATCAATTAAGAAAATTACTGATATTGCTGTTCGGGACACTTAATTTTTTCAAATAATGTATTGTTTTGGTTAGTTAAGTAGTAGTTATAGTCTGGCTAACGAAAGTAGATACTGAAAAAGCGCGGCAAATTTAAAATATATTAGCATTGCAACCCTAAAATAAAAAGGAAAGGCGGAACAACTCACTTTGATACTTTGACATTTATTTTTATTTTACTACTGGATACTTCCAATTTTGTCAGCGTTATGACGTGATTAAAAGTAGCTTATATGACTTGTTATCTCTTTATTAACTCAATACCAAACATCACACGGATACGTCACTCCATTGTAGTGTATTAAAGGAACAAAAAGAACAAACAAAAAATAACTAAAACTTACTTAATTAAAATAAAAAAATATCAAGACATTTTGATCGTACTAACCTAACCTAACTATACGCAAGTCAACCATAAAGAAACATCAACAACACGCCATCTTCGGCGTCAGAAATAGGAATACCATACACTAATTCTGATTTTACCAAATTTTTCGGAAAACAGATACAAATTAATTTTCTTTAAAATAAAATTGCCAAGTTTTTCTCTACCTAATTAGTTAAGATATAGTGTACCTAATTACTTAAGCTATTTATTAGACCAACGTAAGGGTTACTGTAGCTCTTGAAATGATCCAACACGAACATACGAAATTTATTTTCGATTAACACAATTTTAGCAGACGTACGAATTTTTAAAACTCATGTTATAAAATGTTCAAAATGAGTTTGTTTTAAAAATGCCTTTTTGGAATTAATTGTTCCTAAGTACTTTCTACTTAAAATACCCCAAATTGTAGGGTAAATATCCGATGGTAGCAACACTTTAGTGTTGTCATATAAAGAGTTTGCAAAATAATCCAGTATCTACTTTCATTAGCCAGACTATAGTAGTTAAGTAATATCATAATTATTTACCTGTCGTAAATATTGAGATTTATTAGTACCTGTCATTAGCAAAATTATTTCACATTCAAAGAATATTTTGACAACTTCAGATTCGTGGATTCTACCATTTAGAGTACCCGCCACATAAGGTGGCAGTAGCCAAACTTGGAACTAAATTTGACGTTTCCGCCATTGCGTGTTATTTTGTATGAAAGGTAAATTTAGTATTACCAGCGTTGTGTTTTTTGCCCACTCTTTGTAATTTTTATGTTTGTTAAGGGTGATTATAATAAATTGATTTCCGGAGTTTCTTGTTAGTTCTTCTCCAAGCTAGGGTCTCCGCTGATCTAACCTCGGTAAAAAATATGTAAAGACAATGCTCAGTGCCATGTTTGAAATAATAGTTTTAAGAGATTCGCGATTTATACTCATGATATAAGATATAAGGATGTGTATAAGATTGATTGCAGCTGTGGGAAATCCTACGTCGAACACACTAAACGGTCTATTGCGGACAGAGTGAAGGAACACATAATATATGTAATATATAATAAGAAGAATAAGTCCCGTTAATTATTAATTATGTTTGAAATAGTTTAATAAACATATTTTGACCTTGATATATTAATTTGTTTTATTTGAGTTTATAGCTCTGCAACCAAAGACCGTTACAAATGAAACCTATAATGTATCGAGCCGTATGGCACAGTGAGTGCTAGTTTTGGCGTGTTTACTGGTAACACTGAATTACGCGACTGTGGCGACGCCTCCAACTGCCACCTTATGTGGCGGGATCTCTAGATCTCTAGAATTCTACCGTGTTTTGTTTACTTGACTCATGCGCGCGATATCCAGTTAAATAAACGGGAAAAATATTTGAATGTGAAAAAATCGGGTAAATGTTTTAAACTTAGATTCAGAAGTGCTTTTATTGTTTAATTTATAGGTAAACCTTTTTCTGTAACCTAGGAGAAATGGAAAATGCAGATGATATTTATGTTGCTAATAAAAGTTTAACTTCAAACGCCCAAAATTATCTAGCCGTAAGTACTTTTGATTACTTTAGCAAATAATTTATATAAAGGTATTAATTTATCAATATTTTCAAATTTGTATCATTCTAATTTACGCTAGTTTCTAACTATAGAACAGATTTCGAAGCCACGTTTTATTCAAATGCGTAAAACCTGTTTGAGTCGAAATCCTGTTACATTTCGATCGAGTTTTTGTAGGTGAACGTGCGATGATGTTGATATAATTTAAATATGAGATGTGCATATAAAACTAAAAGAGGAAATGCTGATGTTTTTATGATATTATTTAGGTAGTTGTTAGTGTTTTAAGACATTTCGTGCGATTGCTACTTTAGTCTTGTAAAATGTAAAACACATATTTAACAATTACGTCTAACAATTACATTTTTAGTTTTAATGTTAGGAACTTAAATTTTAAATAATTTATCTACTGAATTTTACTGTCATTTTCTGAACACTTACATAATATGATTGACTAAAGTTTAAGAATCTTATATACTTGAAAAGTAGTTATTTAAACACACTGAGTGTCCTAAAACATTAATTTTCTATTGTCCCACCAACTATTCTTTTTTCAGATGGCAGAGGGACCGTTACTAACTAAAACTGCTCCCTTACTGCTGGGACCAAAACAGACAGTCACAGTATGCCCTTGCTGTAGAGCTACGGTGCAGACTGGCATTAAAACTACAGTCACAACACGTACCCATTTCCTTGCTGTGGTGTATACTTTGTGGTAAGTATTCTAGTGTACGCTGAGGGTAGGTAACCAGGATATGTTGGACTGCAAGAAGTTTATAATGACTATGTATGTGTAGATCATGTAGTGTTTGTTGAGTAAAATAGTGAACCAAAATAAATAAATAAGATTTGTAAGGTATTCAGATTTTACATTGATAGGTTGATGTTAGAAGTACCTATAACTGTAGAGTGTGGAGATGTATGTTAGCCAGGATTGAGACCAATGAGGATCCATTATCTCAGCCTACTCCTGCAGGTAAATTTGATTGATGTATGTATAGTTGAACAAGATATAATGCCAATCCGGGAAGTGATGATTGCTATTGTTATTTAAACAAGTTTGAATCCCGAGATAGTCTTGAAATAAAATAGAATTAGCCTAAGGGACTAGGGGTTGATGAAATCGGTTAAGTGATGAATTAGCAAACTGTCACTAATAATCCATACCAATATCATCACACACCTCATAGTTTGCTGAATGTGACTAAGTACCCAAATATTCTGGTATAACTGGCCAAGGACCAAGGTATCTCCAAGATTCTATCAACAATTGTAGGGAATAAGGTATGTGATTGTATATCTGTATGTACGTTTGCTTTCAGGTGTCTATGCTGTGTTCCGTACTTTTGTAATTCAATGAAGAACACTGATCACTACTGTCCAAATTGTTCTGCATATCTGGGTACATACAAGAAATAATGAAATCATTAATATTGTTTAAAGGTAGATTAGATTATTATAGATGATTATTGTTAGTATATAGAATAGAATTGTATGAATTTGTGATATTATTAATGTTTCAAATCGGATATTTAATTTAAGACTGTAATTCATAATGTTATTTTAAAACATAAACATACATACATGATACTCATACAACTGCCATTCTAAAAGGTAAAGTGAAGAAGACATGTATATGTAGGATTAAGAATTATATCTTATTTTTAAATTTAAGCCAGTATGTTCCGTCCTTGCCAACACTATTATAATTCATATTTGCTACTAATTCAGTGGCCATTTTTCTCTTTGACAATCTGATTATTACTTTTATAACATTCAGTTTAGTCTTTCATTTCCATTCAATAGAAGTAACATTCCTACCATACAATTTTTATTTCACTGACAACCTACACTCATGTATAATATTATCTGAGGAGGAAAAAAATGCTATAGTAAATAATAAACATCTATCTATGTCCCTAATCTCTACTTCAGCTAAGTATATATATCTTGTTTTTTTCTTCTATATATAAATCCTTTTTATTTATATTTATAAATGACTTTCTAATGTTTACCCTATACCATACCATTATTTATTCACACATTACACACTTATGTAGAATGTATTATATTTCCTTGACTTGTTACCTAGATTCTCAGCCATAAGTTTCTTTTTAGACTCATTATTCCCAACATATAATTAATACTATTTAAATACTGTATATCTGTAATACTGAAATTCTGTTTAATACATAATTTAAACAGTTGATAAGAAAATACCACAAAACTTAAGGACTATGTTGATGTTGAATCTAAATGATGATATTGGATTTATTTCACTCTTCTATGTGTTTTAAATATTCCATAAGCATCATTAAAACATATCTTGTTTAGTTCGTAAGTATTATAGATTTAATTAAGTCTTTATAGGGTTATTATTAGTCTTAAAAAATCTTAGTTTAGGTACTGTATAACATTGCCTTCTTTTTGTTTTAGTGAATGTATGTTAGTTTTATAAAGTTGGTTCTTAAAGTGTGGCTTACATTATTGTTTTAATTTCAGAATGTCATGTTGTTTAAATGTAGTATTTCTTAGTCAAGCCAGTTTCAGCATATGTTTAATAATTGTAGTATTGTGTAATTTATTTTTATCTTTATATGTAAGAGGTATTCGTTTAAGTTTTAAATGTTTTAACGCAATAGCTTCTCGGGTAGAACTGTATGTTAAACTAAATGAAAGGGTTGATTAAAATGTTAAAAGGAAAATTTTGTTTTCCTTTCTGTAGTCATTAAAAACCCCACGCTTTTAAGAAGCACATAAGCTCACAGAAAATTTTTGCTTCCTCGGTGTATAATTTTAGTACTAACTGCGAAGTAAATAGAATGCTTAACTCATTCAATGCCATAGCATTTTTCAGCAACTATACAGAGGAGACGCCACATTAACGATCGTGAACACGCTAGGCGTGTCGTCGGCTCTGAATGAGTTTATACCTGCCTTTCAGACCGACATCCTACCTTTGTTAAGTGATTTCTCTCGTCAATAAAAATATAACAGAAATGAAAACATCACGAGGAAACCTACCTGCTCCCGAAAAGGTAAATACATAGTTAGTGCTAGTAAATGGCGACATAGCTATCCACCTGTCATATTGAGTACTAACTATGTATCTGGTTAACACGTGGGTACGAGGTAGCCATAGAATTACTACCTCCGCGATTGCGAAGATGGATACCTGGACCTCTGACTACCCCGTATGGGTTAATGGTCGTGAACGCGTTTTTTTTGTCTCTAGTCAATCTGTTATTTAGTTGAGTAAATATATACAAAAAGTGACATAGAAAATATAATGTCTGCTAGGTTCTGTCCACCCCCAAAAGGAATGAAGGGTCGTGATTATATATATGTAAGGATAAACAATAAAACCCTTACACAGAATAACCCGAAACAGTTTATTGGCATTTTATCGTTCAATAAAACTGCACGCCCTGAATAGGTCGATTTATTTTCGTAACAGCTTGTTAATAATTTTGATGACCAAAATATGTCAACCACAAATTTTTGTGTCTGTAGTAAAAAGCACTGCTATTTCATAACTGTTAAAATTAAATAAATACATACTGTGAGTCGGGTAGACTCTAAATAGGTATACTCTGAAATATAGTATACTCTAAATAAAAAGGTATACGTAGTGTGAAAAACAGAAGAGCATGTATGAGAAGGTTAAAGGGTGTAAGATTGAAACAAGAGAGATGTCAGGGTCGTTCCAGGTGGTAATCGATAGTCTCCCGTGAATCTATTGGGCAATGAGCTGTTTTTAATCATCTTTAGGAAATTTCTATTAGAAATATAGGAACATGTCTAGGATATTAATACGGAGTACTAATACTGGGTTGCTATCCCATCATTCAAAAATACCATTTATTCTTAGGTTCCTTAATGGATTCCTACCTACCTACAATGTGGCTCTGGAAGAGGTACATCACTAATAACTATATAGCACTATTTTATTTTAGTCACACTAGCACGGGATATGTAATACAATTAATTTTTAAGGATCTGTATACAGAGATAAAAGTAATAAGTAACATATTTAATATAACCAACCACCGAACCGATCCGAAAGACCGAAGTTTAGTCTAAACTTATGCTTATACACATAGAAACTTAGTATACACATGTCTCGAATAGGTACTTCATACTGAAGTGTATATAGCACATAAACTTCTCACTACACCTTACAACATGTGTAATTGAAGCTAAGTAAACATCACACAAGCAAACCGCGATACCCTTTTGAGGTAATTAAGTGTACTTGGAAACAATATTCGCACCTCTATAGCAATAATGGCATAAGTCAATTTGTTCGATTTTTACAAAAACAAATTACAATTAAATTAAAAATACAAACAAATTTAAAAATTACAATCACTATGACGACATAAAACTGTATGTAGGTTCTGCATATTTTTTGCAAGAAACGGTAAACAGTAATTCTAATCATGTTCCTCTACGACATTTTGTTAAATGGCTGGCATTTAGATAGTTATTGTAAGTAGTACTAGTAGCGGCGTAGCGCAGTAGGTAAGATCTCTTATGATAAATGTCGTAGGTTCGAATCCCGGCTCTACCATGTACCAATTAATGCAATTTAAATGTGTTTTTCATTTATGTACATAATTTAAAGTTGCTAACGGTGAGGGAAAACATCGTAAGGAAACCAGCCTATCACTCAGGATAGTTAATAATCAGTGCCTATATCCGGTGATACGGTTCACTACATCACGTTTGGTCCTGTCTATCTAGTGAAACGCGGGCTTCGAGTGACCGATACATAACATGCCTTCACAATATCGGAGATGGGCACTCAAGCCTCTGACTACCCTGCCACAATAAAAAAGAGAGTGTTAAGTTAAGTGTATACACAAGTCATGAAGCGTTTGTTATGTATGTTGTTATAATAAGTTTGTAATATTGTATTTGGTATATATGGTTTGGCGGTATTTTAAGCGGTAGGCATTCCATCTGAAGAATAAATCTGTGACTGAGTTTGGAAAGACTGAAAATTTTCGTTTGCCCCTAAATTTTATGTACTTTGAATGCGATATATCCATGTATCAACGATTTTGATTATACTCGTAGTATACTATATTAATAATCAAGATTATAAAAAAGAATGTAGTAATTGATAGTCAGCAGTTACAAATCAGAGTCTAACACTATTTGTCCTAACAAAAACTTATACAACGGTCACTAATAAATCGTAGATTTTAATATATTTTTTAACTTACACCATTTCTTGCCCGCGACACAGCCTGCACACTAACTGTTTATCCAGTGTAATTGCTAGGTGTAGGCACTCGGCTACCTCAGTTAACTTGAGAACTTTAGCTTGTTTCATGCGAAATAAATATATGTACATATTTATCTATTTATGCGATTCCATTAACATGATTTTTGCTTCGTGCGTTGTTCTATGATATGATAAAATTCATGTCATGGCTCTCCTGAGACTTAATGTAACATGCTGTCCGCAACCCAATATTTTATAATAGATTACTATTGAAATAAAACTGTTCTTAGATATTCGCTTAACCATCAGCTATATAGTATTTTGTTTACCTACTCATTGCTGAGAATTAATACCTACTTAAACTCTTCTGAATATCAATATATTGCGTAATTTTCGTTATCATATAAAGGGATATCAGGGACAGGTGTTTGCCTGTCGCCCAATTGATTTCAAGTTATCTTAAGCGAATAAGAGATGATTATAACTTGCCAATTCACGACCCAGTAATCACTACATAGTATAAAACAATATCGCTTTCTCTGTCCCTATGTCCCTTTGTATGCTTAAATCTTTGAAACTACGCAACGGATTTTGATGAGGTTTTTAATAGATAGAGTGATTCAAGAGGAAGAGTTATATGTATAATAAGTAAAAATATCCATTAAATAGTGGAGTAGGCTATATATTTTATACCCGTGCAAAGCCGGAGCGGGTCACTAGTGCTATATATACTAATCTATCCTTTGGAGGATTATAACCGTGGTGGGTGTGAACTAGAGTTAACTTTTCAATCCCAAACCAATATTGATAGAGGGTATGAGTTTGAGACCTTCGGGAGATAAGTACAAACTTAGGAACTGTTAACTTAGATACAAACTTTTGCAAAACATATTCAGGGATTTATCACGCCCAATTCGCTTCAGAATTATCTTACCCTACCGACGGATAGTTATACCTAATACTAGTATTAATAATTCTGGTAGTTAGGTTGAAGGTAATATGTCTTCGAAGTTCTGTGTAATCTGAAAGGTTTAGAAGGAAGTGTGAGTTATGTACGTATTTAGGGTAACATCGTCCTAATATTTTCTATTCAGTGGTTTTTTAAATGCAGTGATACGAAAAATTATTGCCTTGTTTCTAGCCTATCACAAAACAGAGTCTACTTATACGGCAGGTCTGGAATAATGACATCTAATTTGCATTGAATTTAGTTACATTCTGATGTATCAAAATATGTATGTTATGTATAAATTTTGTCTTAAAAACGTTACTAAAGGGATTAATGACTAACGGGCCTTATGGCGTAAGTTTTAATATAATAAAGTTACCTATATATACCCGAACGTTTAAGATAACGATAAGTCCCGTTAGTTATTAATCATGATTATAAATCGCGAATCTTTTAAAACTATAGTTACTAAAGGGACTAAAAGATCTGTTGAGCAATGATCTAGCTACCAGTCCTCACCATTATACTACATCGTCATCACAACGTCATTATAGATGCTAAAAGCAACTATGATAAAACCCATTTAACTACACATTGAACTCACAATGTTATATCAAATATACAAAAGCCTTGCTATCCTCAACTTGCATACAAGTCTTTTTCATTCTTTACTCAAAGCGGTGAGAGTCAGTGTTGTGCACAAACTTTTTGGTGTTCAACTCTTGTTATGAAATCAGGACTGCTGTTGACGTGAAACGGATGAAAAACTGTACACTTATTGTGTGTATGAATTTGTTCAAAGAAAAAACCGTGGGAAACCGAATAATAAAATTAATATAATAGTTATTATTGTTGGTGTTCAGTAAATACTTGTATTCATAGATATACGAGTACGTCACGTCATTAAATACCTTTCGGATTAACATGTTCTAGGACAGAATCTTGACGACACCATAATTACTCCTAGCTTACTTTGCAGCATGAATATTGGGGTTGTGATGTCGTATTGAACATTGGTCACATATTCTCCTGATTCTGAACAGACAGCACCTCGTTCAAAAAATTCTATTAATCCCTAGTCCTGTAGTAGCCTCCTACGACAATCCGGGAAAAACGACAGCTAGTTATCATTATTTTTGCGTCCCATACTAGTACGGGACTAGCAAATAAAAATATTTCCACAACTTCCACCGCTTTAGGAAATACAGACGTAATTATACATACCAATCCACACATACTACTCATACAAAATAACGCTATACTCAAACGATTTATAACTTAACTTTGTACGTATAAGAACAGAAGAGCATGTATGAGAAGGTTAATGGGTGTGAGTGAAGCAAGAGAGATTTATCAGCATCGTTCCGCCTGGCCATCGATAGTCTCTGGCCTATACGTAGGGGCGTGAATATATGTTGTGTATTTCTAACTTTGCACATTCTAAATATGTAGTATCGAAATTACCCGCTGAATTTCGATGTCTACTCACGATGCAATTTGTCGGCTGCTCCTGAATCACGCGAACGCCCCGTCATAGCCCACATTGTCATCAGCAAACAACCTATGACACGCCGCTGAAGTAATTACGAAGCGACGGCTTATTCTGGTCAGGTTGACATACCTGAAATATGCTTGTATAGTTTACATGCATGTTCGCGTAAAACATACGGGTAAATACTACTTGTGATTTCTAAGTTAGTGAGGGGCGTGCGGCAAATGTGTGAAGGATGTCCAGATATTTAAATAAATGACGACTTATGACATATATTTTGAGAATGTCAGTTCGGTTCGTTAAGTAATCGATTGTAGGATTGGTTTCCTCGTATGTCGTAAAAGACGATATAAGAACTTTAGGCTTACAGGTAATGGTACTACATCGCATATATAAAAAAAATATTTGTATCGATGAATATGAAGAATGTATATATTAATTGAAAGATTACAATTTTATAACGTAAAAGGTTATATAAGCAACGGCACATCACCTTTATTCCTAAATTTCTTCTATATTGGTCCGTGACATATAAATGTAACAAACGCATTTTCAGTAAATTGTTCTATATCTGTTGGACATGTTCTTACGTAAACACGTAAACAAATTTAATACCACCATTCTTTAAGTCTTGATTAAAATAGCATAGACCTCTTTCAGTATTTCCTGATAGTTTCAGAATAAGCCTCCGTTACCAGTCTAGTGTAGGCATCCGTCGAAATCTGTCGATTCTCGTTAGCACGCCGACGCAAGTGTATCGTGGCTTCACGAACAGACTGACGCATGCTGACATGATATTGTTCACATTTCGGAGACCTGTCTTCGTTGGGTTAGGCGTTGACATGCAGGTTTGATCTGGAATTCGGAGAAAGGTGTGTTTCTACATACATTTATTTGCATTCGTACACAAGATGACTCATCGGGATAGGTAGAGAATAAGATGACTCATCTTCAAAGATCCTAACTAGTATCTCTCACGACTCACTCACATTCACGCCTCTACGTGAATGATCCTGACAAATCTCCCTTGCTTCATTTATACTCATTAACGGTCTGATACATCTATTCTTCACATCCATCAATGGTTTTATATTCCATTGGTTGTTACGGTGTCTAATTGGACGTAGATAAGCAAAAACGATCCTACCCACAAAATGTTACATTTGAGTTATTGAAGATTGAAGTTTAACCTGTGTTTGCTCATTAATAAACTTGCTTGTGTTTATTGTTTCTTAAGAAAATATGTGTGTGTCAATGTATATTTTATTCATACATATAAATTGTATTGAGTTTAGCTTTATATCTTGAGATATTCAGCTAAATGTGTGTTAGGATCCTTTTTGATAAAAGCTATTTTCAATTATGTTAAGCTCATTTTCATTTCACAAAAAGGATTCAAAGCTTGATGATTTAATCGGTACATTTTTTAAATAAAAATTTAGTTTAACAAAAGAGATCCAAATGTTCTGAATCGTTTTTGTGATTTAACCAGTGCATTATTTAGTAAAAAAATTGTTTAACAAAAAAGATTCATGCTTTCTGAATCTTTTTAGTGATTTATCTTTTGCATAGATTTGAATTAAATATTATAATCTAAAAGGATCCACATGCTTTGGATTTTTTTAAACATTTTATTTTAGTGTCAGTTTCTTAGACTGACCGTTTTACAATAAGATCCAAGGAGAATGGATCGTTTTTATGAAACTAAAATAGGGGTTTGCCATACATGTGGCTTGGTAACCAGTGTCATTTTAATGTCAAAATATTCGTATTTTACTTGGATTGTTTTTGCTAATCGAAAGTATAGACCTTGACGAGCAGTTTGGTATACTTAACTCATTTTCGGTCATGTTGTGGGTTGGATCCTATTTGCTTATCTACGTCCAATTCAGACCCCGAAATTAACTTTCATTCTTCCAATTATACAATATGTAAATGAAGGTACAAAAAATATAGCTTGTTTCAAACAAGAACATCATTTACCTAATGACAACCACTGAATCTTACAACCTTTCTAATGTTGCATTTTACGCGCAAAGCACCAAAGTTGACCACCACGCCTCAAAATCACTGTCAACCACAAACTACCGCCACCAAAAACATGCTAATGCGGTCCATCAGCACCAAAATAAACGTGAACACGATTTGATCCATATTCGGCGCTCTCCGTCCCTGCGGGGTTGTAAATCAGCTGATTCTCGCCGCCACAAAGCAATTTGCATGCCATTATAAACTGCATCTCAACGCTTATTAAGTGTCAGTACTGGAGCGAACGTGAGCGTGATGTATAGCGGGATACTTTTACGCTACGAAATAGTTTTGCTAGCCGAGTTTATTGTTTGATAACTGCTATGAATTTTGTTTCGAGTGGGTGGTGGTTTGGATAAAGAATTAGAGGGAAAAGGGTTGTGGGTTTGTCTCTACCGGTGTTCCAATTCAAACTTAAAAGCTATGTATCTAAATACGTATAATAAATTTTTATGGTAGCCTAATCTTAATATACATTGCGATTCATCAAACAATAATAGATTAATTGTGGAAAATAGATAAATTTACGTTTGATTAGTCCTTATAGGACTATGTTGGTATTATAATTGTGTTCAATTTTGTGGTGAAAATTGCTTAGGATTAAGGTTCTACAATACATACATCATCACTACAATTTAATTTCTTGCTTTATTGTATATAATAAATTTAGCACTTGTGATTTTGCACATACATATTTGCATATCTCTAACTGAAAATAGAACTTCGGAATTCCATTGAATATGAATTATATTCTGTACTATGATGTGACACGATCTATTGATATTTAACCGAATGAAAACGTAAGCTTTGATAAACCGTAGTTAAAAGCTATTGAAAATTTATCGATCACTATTTCCAGCTATTTAGCGGTTCGAATGATATCGTCATTTGTCAACAACTACGAGAGGAGTCACTAGGAATAGAAAGACTTATTATGGAACCTTATTTGATTAATGACATAAATATTAAATAAAACATACAAAGGTATTACTAATTATTTACTTAAAGCTTCATTTCGATTGGCATGAATTTGAAAAATGGGCCCTCAATTCAGATGCACACTGTTAAGGTTTATTTTATACTTTATTATACTTCAAATATGAGCAGTCGTCGTATGTATCAGACAAAACAAAGACAAACGCGTTCACGACCATTAACCCTTGCAGGGAAGTTAGAGGTTAAGGTTGACATCTCCGCTATTGCGAAGGTAGTAATGCTATGGCAACCTCGAACCCATGTGTTTACCAGACTGTACTCAATGTGACTGGTGGTAAGCCATTTCGCCATTAACAAGCACTGACTATTACCTGTTCGGGGAACAGGTAGGTTTTTTCACGATGTTTTCACTCACTCGTATATTATGATTTAAAACATCAACATACTCGATGCCAACAGAATATCATAAGAGGCAACTATTAGGTTTTAATGTACGAGTATATTTGCCTCATTCCTAAATTGCCAGCTATAGCCGGTATACTAAAATTTATTTCGTTTTTTCTTGAAACAAAAGAATTAATAATATGACGAAAGATTCTTTAGAACTCTTTATTCTTTTAACCTCTTGACAGAATATGGATATTAAAGCTACTTAAATTACCATCATCTTTATCGTTACGACATTAGAACCTTCGATTCTGACCAGAATAGCTCCCCCATTTCAATTCCCAATGTGTCCGTTCCCACTTGTTTGCTAACCGTTGAAATGCAGCGACATTCCACATTGAGTGCCATACACTAACTAGCAATCAGTCAAATACATTTGTGATTCCGATAGAGAAATAATACCTACCGATTTAATAATGAATTTTAGCATCATCAAAGTTTTCTCCTTAAATCTTACACAAAAACTATGATTTAGCTTCTTAATCTATACATATTTTTACATGTAGATATGCCATTTAAAATTTCAACTTTAGGCGTTCAGAGACAAATCCTCCGTGTGATCAATGAAAAGGTCTTTTAGTGGCCCAGCTAACGTTTTCAAGACGGACCTGTGACAAACATTTCTTATATCTGATCGTATTTATAATAAAGATTTCTCATGAAGTTTTCCCTAACCGATTACATAAGCAAAAAGATCGTTCAGATATTAACTACTCGTAGTCTCAACAGTGCTTGACATGATGAAGATTACCGAAACATGTCTGCCAAAAACTGTTAAAAGAAAAATCAATCAAAAGATAAATTTTACATACAGATATATACATTCACGTCCTTTAATCCCGTTCGGGTTGGACAGAACCTTGGAGACATGAAAACATCGTCTTATAAGCGCATGTAAATTGGGGTTTCAATGTCATATGTAATATTGGTGACAGGTTATTGGACTAGCCCATCACCCAATAGTTACTATCTATTCCTTGTCCCTAAGTTGTCTCCTACTACATGCCGAGAAGAAAGGCAGCTAGTTAGCATTCTCTTTACATCCCAGACTAGCAGACTACGAAATACATATAGACTACGAATAAACTATTGTCCCATAGTTTTTCTTCAATACGAATAAACGTTCTATTACCATTCATTATATCTTTTTCACTATCTTCCTTCCCCTTTCAATTACCTGGAATGAAAATTGCGAGCTACTCATTTGCCAATAAGGAATGATAACACCTGGAAATTACTTCACAAAGGGAGCTTCCTCTTGTATTATAATAAGTTCAGACTTTCACCGTATAATTCAGAAAAATAAGATGATTCGTCTGCGTTACCTTGTAATGCAAACAGAATGGCTTTATTTTTCAAATGAGAAGAAAATTAGCTTTTGCTTCCTTTCACTATGATATTTTAAAGGGAATTTGCAATTGGGTTAGGGAATTGTTAAGTGTATACTCTTATAAGTAAGTTAACTTATATCAGTGGAGTAATGTGGTGTTTAGACACATACTTATAGTCACGTCCTTTAATCCCTTTTATGGTGGAAAGAACGTCGGAGATAAATATAATAATCTACTACTTAGCAAGAATATTGGGGTTGCGATGTCATAAAGCAACATTGCTGAGAGATTATTACCCTATCACCCAATAAATTCTATTTACCCCTAGTCCCTTAGTCACCTCCTAAATATGCCGAGTAGAATGGCACCTAGTTCGCATTACTATGCATCACAGACTAGCACATGTGTTTATAGTATTGTGATAATATCATAAGCTGTAGTTGCGAACATATAACTTAAGTTTTACATGTAGATAGATATAAGGGATGATTTGAAAGAATTTTCTGGCTAGAGACTATCAAGTTCTTAGAGGATTGTGAACATCAGTTAGGATAATTGTTAGAGCAGTCTTATGAAAAACATCAAAAGTAAAACGCGTTCACAAGCTTTAACCCATGCGGAGTTCAGAGGTTCAGGTATCCATCTCCGCAGTCGCGGAGGTAGTAACTATGGCTACCTCGAACCCACGCGTTGACCAGACAGTTAGTACTCAATGTAAGATGTGAAAAATGTCGATCTTCTTATATTAGCCTTTTTAATACCATGTTTACTATTTACTTTTTACGCTTGTATGGACGTACCCTGCTAATATGTATTTATGAAAGCCTATTTTTAAGTTAACCACAGATAGAATAATACTATAGAATAACTAAACTTAGGCCGTGTAAAACAGACGTCACGGAAATAGGTCTATCAGTCAAGACACGACGTCTCAATCGAAACTCATCCGAGATGATTGCGAATGAGCGAACCCAAATTATATTACAAGCGATCGATCGCAGGCAAATAGCTTTCATTATGTCAATGGGCAATGGAATATTTCTTAGGAAGCTAGATCGTTCTTCACGAGCAAGTGGATTTGAATGGGAATAAAAGGAGCGGTGGGCTAGATATCACGTTTTTCCGTGGAAATGTTGGCGTGGTAATTATTTTTCACAGGAGACAATGAGGTAGGCTTCTGTCTATGCTAGACTGGAATAGAGCTATGAATATATACAAAATTCTTAAATACTGATTACCAATCTGTGGTAATTCAGTGATTACTACCTGATATTTATATATATTTCAAGCACTTAAAAATATTTATAATGACGTACCATGTCAGTATTAAAAAAATATAAAAAATATAATTTAGGATAACGATAACTTATTGAAAATATTTTTGTGTTATCAATTCACTCATATTCAAATAAAATATAGCTATCAATATTCTAATATTGTTGGTCAACATATTTTATTCTAATAAGCACATATTATGTATATATACTAGGGGGTGCATTTATTTTAATAAATATGTGTCTAAACTACACTTTACAGTGTTATGTACAACCTGCATGCAGAGTTAAGCACTATATCAACGTGAAATCGTTCTTCTAACCGGAACTTTGTAGCAACTTGTTGCTCACAGCAATAATGGGTCCGACACACCTGTTAAACAGTGATCTAGTTTTCTAGATATAGCAACAACTACTGAAATAAAGTTAAAGTGTAATATGTTGACGATGAGTATCTTTTTTATATTAATAGTATTTATTAACTGTTTTGTTGCGGTAAATTTAGGAAGCTCAGTCGTTGAGAAATTCGGTGTAGCTCAGTCATTCAGGGACTTGACTCTGTATAACTAATGACTATATAATAACGAGATGACTATAGAATAACTACCTCTGCAATTGCAGAAATAGACATCCGATCCTCTGACTGCCTCGCACCAATATATCCTATTGGTCGTGAACATCTTGTATTTTTGTAATATAAATGTTTCAAATAATATTACATTCTTACCCTCATTAAACTACTTATATAAGATATTTTTCCCCGTTGTTTCACAACTTCGATTCCTTAATTCAAATACAAATTATTTCTCAAACACACATACATATATTCAAGCCTCTACGTCCTTAACGGGATAGGCAGAGACCATGGATCGCCAACTGGAACGATTCCGACAGTTATTTCTTGTTTCACTCACATCCATTAATCTCTTATACATACTCTTCTGTTCTTCACGCTACGTACACCCTTGATAAGAATGTCTCCAATTTGTTCTATATAACTTCCGCGTAGAGCTAAATTCTAATCAATATACAAACACATCAGATTCCCTTTGGAGGGATATGCAGAGATCGCGGATTGCCATCTGTTTCGATGCTGACCAACCGTTATGCTTCGTTGACATACACACTCTGTGGTTATATCCCAAAGATAGGTAACTGAAATATATTGGGTGATAGATTACCAATATTCATGCCATAAAGTGACCGAGGATATATTATGTCTCAGCGGTAATGTCCACCCTGAACCGGATTGTAGGACTTCTTCTAAAAGTACTTCTAACGTCATAATCTATAGAGTATCTAATCTTTACTTCATTGCCCTTCTGACTCTGTCTTAACCACTTCCGAACTCCGAAGGGTTCTTGGGAACACCTGTTCTCGATACAAATAAACTTTGCTGGTTGCAGTGGCGCCGTTGATATTATACTGGCTTATGGTCATGCGCTCCTAGTACTTATTATGCAAATCATGCATTGACGCCTTCTGAGACACAGTACATTAGTAGTTTTGATACAAAAACTTTGACTTTATAAATATGTTACCACTAAGTTATTAAGTAGACTATCAGAAAAGAAAATTAACGATAAATTTATGACGTGTGGTTATTCATAAAATAATTATTTGTTCATAATTAAAACTGAATCATATTCATGAAAAGATCGTAAAATGGAAATATTGATAGCTCAGTGAGTTTGAAAGTCATACATTTTACAAAAAGGAAGGGTTTTGTTTCGTTTCCGTATAATTTTTCAGTAACATTAGCTAGGCGCAGATTACTTAATTTTTTACTTAACATTTTAGTGAAACCTAGACAAGTTTTCAAACCTATTTATTATAAAGACTGAAAATACTCAAAAAACGACATTCACAAAATATACCTACTACTTACTATTGGCTCTCCCATCGTCATTCTTACTAAAATAAAAACCACTTTACCCAAAACTATCACTGCAATTTCAGCCACAAATTCAGCCTGCCACCCCGTTTCCACTATCTTGCAGTACAGTGGTTGTAGTTAAATAATATACTGGATTACGAGCCAGTTTTATCAAGACAAATGCTGTGCTGCTTCCCTGCTACATCCAACCAAGTTGGGCAATAAATTGCTGCAACATGACTCGAACACAGGACGGACTTTTGACTTGATAAGTGAATGGGCTTAGTGCTTAGTTTAGGCTATTGAAACGTCTGAAGTGACATGGATTTTTTAGACGGTAAGTTTTCTTCGTAGTGTGGTAGGATGTCCCCCTGCTAGGTGGACCGATGACTTGAAAAAGGTCGCTGGTGGTGGTTGGTTGAGGGCGACGAGTGATTGTGTTTTGTAGCGTACCCTTGGGGAGGTCTACGTCCAGCAGTGGACTGAAATGGGCTGATTGATTGAAGTTTTCTTAGAAATTTTAGAAAAAAAATGTAAGAGGTAAGTCTGGACCTTAAAAAGCATGCTAACTAGCTGCCAGTCTTCCCGACCTCACATTGTAAGTGGAATATATTGGGCTATAGGCACGACCAGTCACAAATGTTCCATACGACATCACCACTCCAATATTCATGGTAAAAATGTAACCTAGGGGATATTATCGTGTCGCTAAGGTTCTAAGGGTTCAAAGGACATAAATTTATCATTTAGGACATATCTTTGTCTAATTTTTAAGATTGTTATATAGGACATATCTTTGTCTCAGTTAGTACAATAGATAGGTACTTTAGTAGAACCCATTTTAAGTTAATTTAAAGTTTGAGCCGGCCATAAGTACGTGAGTAAAATACATATTATATGGAAAATTTCATGATAATGTAGGAAAAATGATAAATTTAAGTAGTTGCTAATCTTTCCGACGTGTCGTGGGAGCCTAAAAATGATTACATATAAAGTTAGCAATCCGTCACCAATATAGAATATCAATATCATATCAAGCTCATTTGTTATTCTAATAGAATTATGAAGACACACCCTAAATATATTAAATTATAAAAACGCAATAATACATATGTAGGTATAAGTAAGTTTGAACTGTAAGATGTAGATACAAAAGTTTAAAACAAACCCAAACGCATCATTCCTATTCATTTCCTTCATCGATAACTGCTAGGCAGCGATTGCACAGAATTTACTGCACCTAATCGGAAACATAAAACATATTTTTTATTACGTCAATAAAGCAGGCTATAGACGCCGACAGTCAACCGTAAAAAGGCAATAAAAGACATCCCGAAATATCGCTCCTTTGTTGCTGGGTGTAAAATTTGTTTGGATTCCGCCATCACTACTTAGTTAGTTTGTGATGGCTCAATTCTGGAATGTAACGGGCTAGGTTGTTATGTCATTGTTTGTTGAATTTAAAGTGAGCGTCTATGTTTATCTTAAAGGGAGCTACTTTATTAAAGTTCAAGAAATTATGTACTTACAATAGTATCGGTATTTTTCAAATTGGTTATTTTGTTTTATAGGTTAAACTAGGTGCTGTTATTATGACCGTTTCATGAAGAGATCATGAAGGGACTGCGATGACTAAAATCTATTGAGGATGAGTGGTGACTTAAAGCACAATCAAAGCTCATTAAAAAAGTTATTGACGATGCGAGTAAGTGTTACATATATTATATATCGACGACATCTATATGATCTATCAAAAGTGAACAAGGATTATCTCCAGAGTTCTCTATACTCTAGAAGAGATTAATGGGCGTGCATGATTTGTCTTTATATTGTACTTTTTCTGTTACAACCCTCTTACAGTAATGAATGTGTGTGTGAAGTGTTCACTGTTATGTAGTGTGACAAGGTAACAAAAAATGTGAAAAGATTTTTATTCAATATAGGCATAGTAACAGCTGTGGTAACAGTACATTAATTGAACGACGAAACATGTGGCACTGGTTGTCTCACTCTACTGTTGTTAGTTACAACTTATTCTAGTACTTTACACAGCCACCGATAAACGTCAGTTTTACAGAAATAGTAAAGCCTAAGGCTTGTACTATAATTATATTTTATATTGGTTTTGTAATATAATCTTCTGTAAACAATATCCAAGATCTGGTTTCGCAATCTATGTACTGAATGCTCTGCAGACGTTGAATTCCCGGTCGAGTACTAGTTTAGAGAAACTGAGGTTTGACCAACAAGCCGAGTGTTATATGCTCTCTCTAACTCTAACTCTGAATGATCGTGCTTTGTGCCGTACCATTGGGGAGGCCTACGTCCAGCAGTGGACTAGTATAGGCTGATTGATTGAATTAAGTATATGTAAAGTTGTCTCAATTGCATCACTATTAACTGCAGATGCAATACATTCCAAATCCTCTTAAGGGTATATTAATCTTGGTGCGTTAAACCCCTCTATAACTTTACAACACAATCACTTTTACTGTGGGGTCTAAGCAATATACTATGGGTTGCCAGTTGATCGCTCAATAAAAACATTCTAAGTCGCCTTTTATGACAAACCAAACAGTTATTGAAGCTAGTTAAATATATTAGACACTTAAAAATCGTCCCCTTTTCCTTATAGAGGGGTAGGCATAGATCTTGGATCTCTATCTGTCACGATTCTAATAAACTGTCGCTTCATTGACACTACGACTTCTTACACGATCGACGCTTATAGGAAGCGAGTTTTATTCCAAAAGAAGGGAAATGGAATCTATTGGGTGTTGGGTTAGCAACCGGTCACCAATGTTCCATTATAATATAAAAACCATAATATTCATGTTAAAAAGTAACCTAGGAGATGTTATATCTCCGAGGTTGTGTCCACCCCGAACCGGATTGTAAGAACTGAATTTATATGTGAAATCATCACTATACAAACACTTAGCCCTAATACACAAATTTTGCACAAAAAGTCACGAAATAATAACACAATTTCCATTAACAAACCACCCTTAATTTACCCAGCGGGAAATCGAACATTTTTGCCCGAAACCCAAATTAGTTGGGCCCAACCCAAATTAGCCCAGACGTAATGACCTGGATAAGTTCTGGAACTTTCCGGTGAAGCCTATGTAAATTCTAGACTTCTACGTCAGCGTGATGAGACTGGTTCATTTACTTGTAATAGTAGGAACACTAAAAACATTGGTAGTTTGTTACAAATAATACATATTCATTCACGTTCCTTCAATCATTTCGGGTGGTGGACAGATCTTCAGAACGAATTAACTCCTCGGTAATTTTGCTAATATATTATTATAATTATATTGCTAATATATAAATTTTGGTGGCAGCAATAATATATAATGCTTGGTCGATAAATTCTATTGCCTCTTGTCTCTGTCACCTTGTACGATATGCTGGGATAAAAGACAGTGATTTAGACCTATATATACATCAAAATAGATAGATATATTGGCGGAAGGTTGCTAGCCCATCGCCTCTATAGATTCCATTGACCCCTAATCTCCGTCGCTATCTACGACATTCAGGGATTATCTTTTACGTACGTTCAAGCTATTTAGCATTTTACTTACGTCTCAGATTAGCACGGCACAAATAATAATCTTCGATTAATTCATCCACAAACTGTTATGATTTGGAACATAATTAGGTAGTAAAAGTAAAAAAAACATTAAATTCTGAAATAATCTCTTTATTTTTCCAAGATTCGTCCTGCTTTACAAAAATATCATTTCCCTTACAAATAGGCTTAACAACTACTATTTACACACATTATCTATCGTGACATTATCACTACCTCATTGAATTAAAGTGATGTTACATTGTAATGAATGTGATGGAGATTCTCGTGTGATGCGTACTTTATCTTTGGTTTATATAATACTAATATTATGCATAGGTTCATTATATTTCTTACGGTCACATTATTAATTAATTGAAAAATAATATTAAAATCTTATTTTCACGAAATGGAATCGTAAATTTTAGCCATTTGATCGCAATATTATAATATATGTGTTTTTTTATTTACGCTCATAATTTACAGTCGCTAACAGTGAGGATAATCATCGTGAAGAAACCTGCCTATCCCTCGGGATAGTTAACAGCCAGTGCCTATATACGGCGATACTGTTCATTAACTATCAAGTTGGGTGCTGTCTATTTAAGGAAACGCTAGCTTTGAGTGACTCTAAAAGTGGCAACTAAAACCTTGTCAATATAATTCTCATTAACCTGAATGGTGTTAAAGAACTTAAGAGATTAGCTATTGTGTTTTAACCTGAAAGTTGACTGTAGTTGAAAGCTAGCGAGATTTTGAGTGCCCATCTCCGAAATTTCGAAGGTATGTTAGGTATGAGTTACTAAAAGCCCGCGTTTCACTAGAAAAACAACACCCAAGAAGATAGGTAGTAATCTTTAGTTAGTGTGAAGATAATTACATATACATATTTTGGGAATGTTTTATTGAGTTTTTACTAGACATTTAGATATTTTCATTTTGGTAAATCTTTAATTTCTAATTAAGCAGTTTATTTTTATTACGTATCTCGGTTTCATTATCAGTAAACTTAAGCTGTCTTTTTATAGTATGTCGTATCACAACTCCCATAATATAATATATCTAAAGGTGACAAGGATATTTCATGTCCCATATGAAAGGGGTATAAGATTGTGAGTAATGTATAAATGTTTTTTTAATTAATTTCGCAATGTCAGTACTGTGTGAACAATATAATATGTAGGTATAACTATAAGAATTGTCTACAAAATAAATAAATATATAACAAAACATTCACCAATTAGAAATGAATATAAATTACCTATATACATTCACATCTGTACGTATATCTTGTCTTTATAAATACGATCTTTGCTAGTACATTATCAGTACATTATAATAATAGATACACAGATATATACAAAAATTATAAGTATACTTCCCCTAGTAAATTTTACTCATGAATAATTAATTCACTTTTCCAGAAACGATCTAGTCTGCTATATTATTCATTGAAAAGAGTATTAAAGGAACAGTGGAATACATTCATTAACATTAATACAATTGGTTCTATGATAAAATTGTCCTATATTAAAAAAACTATGTGGGTGCTTCCTGAATTTGTTCCAACGCACAATCACACGTCACTTTAGTTTGTAGAAGAAAATCAAACTCATTCCCTATCCTACTAGGCTCACGGACACTCCCATACGTCCTGTTCCAATGTTTATTCACTAACTCCAGATTCGATTTAGTTTTCACATCACTATTCGATATCGTATTAACGGAGTAAAACGAGAGGTCCTTTTTATGCTCATTAGTTTTCCTGAGACAGCTTTTGACAGGCGGATCGCTTGGTTTAGACACATCCGGGTTGGATTGCACACATAGCTTGCAACTGTCCCGTATATCGAACATGTAGGTCGGGAATTCTACGGAGTAACCCTGTTGGGGGTTCGACTTGAATTCTATTCCGTTAGTCTCGACGCATACTCGGGCTGAGCAGTCGGCTGGGGCTGTAGGCCTTGGTATGAGGTCGCAAATAGCTCGGGTAGTACTCATGATGCGATGGGATTCCCTGTCATTGGTAGCGCAATCGGCGTACTCGACACATTGCACTATGTCGGCTCTGTTGTCTAAGGAGAGACGTTTCCTGTGGAAAAAATGACAGTTATTATCGGTTAGGATCATTTAAAAGTGTAATACATATGTAGAACATTATGTTTCAAAAATGGCGATGATTATGATGAAAATTACATTAATGAAGTGAGAAGTAAGATGCTCAAAGGTATGTTCTGTTCTAAAATGAATTCCATAAATGATACGCAATGATATAATCTGCATGATCATTTTAGTGAAACAAGAATGTTAGCAAAAAATTATCTATAAGCAGAACATGATTTGTGATTAATGAAATTTGTAAGCTGTACAATGAATTTAGGCAACGTGATGCATTTAATGATAGCCGAATATAGCTTCAAAGATTAGTTATCGGTTAATCATAAAATGAAACATGACATAAGAAATGACATAAGGAATTTAAAATGGTTAATGATCGAAACTTAAATGTATAACAACACTAAAGCATCAGTAACTTAACTTAAAAACAATATAAACCCAACAAAACACACACAAAACTACTACTAACTCTACTAAAAACCAACACAAACGACTTAAAATGAATAATGATCCATCCACATCCCATGAGCATATTTTAATGAAAACGAAGTCTAAGTCTGACCTATGGCCGCCATTGAGGCTTTCGATCCTTGGCCCTCGGTCCCGCCAGTAAGAGGTGACTGGTGACAATGGGGGCGATGTACCGTCATAGACATTGGCGCCCCCTCGATTATCCACCTCGACTCCTTGCTTTATGTACACTGGGTTAGAACAAACGGGTTAGTTACGAACACACGAGACAGTGCAACTTATAGTTTTTAGTTTTAATCAATAGTTCTTTTTGTACGGTTTTGAATAATCGATATTAAGTTATCATTAATAGAATTATAGTATGCCATTCTTTGCATATAGTTAAAATGGTGTTATGGAGAGAGATTCCTAGTTATTGTATTTTAGTACTTATAATAAAATTTATAATTAACAGTGAAAAAATAATCACAAACACCTAATAAACAATTGGAATCAAAATGTCGCAATTCCCCTTAAGCCTAATTATATTTAAGTTGCACTGTCTTAGAGATTAATTGAAATTTATACGAACAGTATAGAAAAGCCTTAAAACCAGAACAAATTATTCATTTATTACCTAATCTAATCAAGAAAAAAATTACACCAAATTACCATGCTATTTAATTTCGCTAGGTTTTATTTATAAACACTCTAACTTATGTACCACGGTACTTAAACTTTTTATACTTATACTCCTAAATTACACTCTAACACACACACTAACAACACCACTCCATAAACACACACACAAACAAAAACAAACACGGTACATTACTTATTTTGACTTAAGACACAAAATCTAAAGCTCTCCTCATACTTACAGCTTAAAGAGGCATCGCCGCCCGGAGGTTCCTCCCATTGTCTATGGGCGCCTATCGAGAGAACCCGCTTGACTCCCTTCAAGCAATCACCGTCTCCCACTACGTAGCACACTAGCATGGCTATGCCCTGAAGAAAGGCAGGTATTTTAATATATATAAATTTAAGTCTTAATATAGTGGGGAGATATCATGGTTTTAATTTATTCTTGTTTGTTTATAAGTACGGGCTTCGACTTAAATAAAAGTTTGCTACGAATGCTGATTCAGTTACTAATTCACGAATTTTCTTATGTAAATGTATTCAACGCTACTAGTTTAGAAATATATAGCGGGGGAAATAAAAACAGTGCATGTCACAATATAAGTATGTCTTATTTCAGCAATAAGTGAAAGGTTACCAGACTATTCCCACATGAATATCAAAAATTACTAACTTACACTCGTATATAACGACATGCCGTAAGGTTCCAATGATAACGAAATTATCCCTTAAGAGAAAAATGAATGCTATAGCAATCGGTGACTTATTTAGACAAATAAAAATCAACATTACTACGGTATCCATGACTAATCGTATTCAATTAAAATCTCAGATCAAAGCTATATTCATATTAATTATTTACTTACATTAGAAATAGCCGTGACAGCCAATATGAGGACTTGAGGAAGTTTCCCATCCCCTGGCTGAACGTAGGCGATGCTTGCCATTTGCAAGGCGGTTGTCGTTATTAATAAAACTAACGTATGATTCACTATTTTCTTTCTGCAACAAAATATGGAAATTTGAAAAACTAAACACAGATTCTTGCTTAAACTGATACATTGTTAATAGTATATACAGTACTAGTAAGTTTATACATTTACTGAAATGGAACACACATCCCAAAAATAAATTTAGAGTCTATATAGAACATAACAACTACGAATCATCATCGAATCATGCTCTCATATCGATAGGCGTGGTAATTAAGTTTTTTGCGAGGGGCTAGAAACTGTCTTAGGTTAGGTTAGTCGAGAAATCTTCTGCAGTTAATATTAATACGATCTACGACATATTTCGTAAGACCCTTTTTGCGATTGTAATAAGAAGTAAAAAATAATTCCAAAGAATGATACCTTTATGTAAGAATTTCAAAATTCATTTACATACCATTTATTTATGAAATAGTAAATAGATAACTAATATGTATAGATATAAAAAATATGTCAACTTGTTTTAGAACCCTTTGAATTGCATCTAAAAATAACACAAAACAAACCTGCTTTCTAAATAGCACCGTCTCTCCACAGGCACTTTTAGCGATATAATCCTCAGTCTTAACAGGGCACACACGGTCAGTGCCAAGCACAATAAAGTGAGTAACACACATCCTATAGTCCATACGATGTGGGCAGCGGACAGGAGTTGCAAGGGCGGACCACCCCATAAGCGAGCGGTTAGCCAGGCTAGTACGCATACCCCTGGAAAATAAGGTTTAATGTAGTATATACTAGGAGTAAAAACTGTTGAAAGTTAAAGCTTAAACACGATTTCATAAATGAAAAGATTTCCTGACTAAAAGTTTTTGCACTGACCTGAAAGAGTCACTGATCTTATCGTTTTCAAAATAATTCATAATTAAGAACAAAGTTTATTAATATACATAATTATAAATACAAGACTATTAATACTGAACTAATACTGAAAAATGCATATAAACAATAAGTAAATAAATTACCAATAATAAAAACATATGTTTATCGCCGAGTGTGTATGAGAAGATGTATGAGCATCAATTAAGCGAAAATAGTTTGTCAGGATCGGGACAAATCGGGATCCGTGATCTCCGCCTACCCCTCTACAGGGAATCAGGCGTGATGTGTAATGTATGTATGTATATATTTATCTCCTTCATTTCTAATAAGTTATCCATCCACAGTATTTTTAATTTATTAAAGTCAGAGTCTAATGTTTTTATTCAACATAAGTACAAGTACAGTACATTCATTGAAAGTCAAAACATTTGCCTGACACTGGTGGTCTCTTGGCATTGAAATTCTACCGTTGGCTCGGAAGCCCTGGTTCGGAGAAGAACCAACGAGATAAAGTCCTGCACCCCCTCCATAACCCCTCAAACGAAACCTTTATATTATCATCCCCTTAGTATCCCAACTAGTCTATCTTACAGAAATAAATAAAACCCACCTGCAACCAATCCAACCGAAGGTATCTTCTGCCTCCAGCCAGCTAAATCCGACTGCAGCAGCAGAGGCTGTGCGCAGAGAGCAGCGCACCCGGTGCACCAACATGCCGCACACACCCAGCCTAAGGGACCGGGGCAGGCTACGTCCTGAGGGAAAAGATTCTTGATTAGTTTTAGTGCCTATAAGAGTCGAGTGTGTATGAGGAGGTGTATGAGTGTCAATGAAGCGATAGTGGCTTTTCAGGATCGGAAAAGAAGGAGAGAGACCTCTGCCTACCCCTCTACAATCGGCCGTGATGTTAATCTTACATTTTTGAAATGAACAAAGAAGAATAGTTGTTTAAGACATGGAAAAGAACTTGAATGAATAAAATAGTTTCTAACAAAATTGTTTTGGCTATACAATCGGGCGCACATCACATAGTGTTGATATAACGAGGAACAATTACCAGGAAGAAGCCGTCATTTGATAAGTTTTTCCCTTACGTTATACAGTTTATGCATTACCCTAACATTTTTGAGCTTTACCACAAACGAATAATTTTATTCTATAATAAACAATCCCTTTATAGATAGATTCATTTTTAGTTTAATTTCAATTTTAGTTCCCATATTTCGTAAACTTATTAATCGGCTTCATTGACAGACATACTTTGCGTTTACAGACACTCTTGATTTGCTCTCCTAGATGTAAAACTTTTATGTTGCTACGTTTCTGAAGTTTGAGTGACTTTCAATGAATGAGTTATTATAAAAAAAAAACATTCACCATCAGTTATTTTTTCTTTCCAATATACGTATATGGCAAACAACTTTCAAACGTTTTGACAACCTTCGTGGCGCGATTGGTTAACCTCCTGAACGCTAATCGTGAAGTTCCAATTGCGATTCCCGGTGAAGGCAGATTTTAGAACTAAGCTTTTCGACTGCTTTCCACTCAGCTTGTTGATTATATATACTATATATGCCTTTATCTATATATAATTAGTACATATTTCTTAAACATACGTTGACTAGTACCCTTAACACAAATCTTAAATGAACCAAGGGGCTAGTTCAATTGCTGTAATAGTGTCCCAAATATTATAAATTTTATTATTATATAATGTGGCAGCAATTAATAATAGTAACACTTATGATAACTTACCTCCTTCATATCACACTCCAACAAGGCCATCATAGCCACAGAGTGGGTGCCAGCCGTAGTCGCCTTTAGCAAGGCAGGCAACTTGGCTTTCCTATACGGTACCAAGCCTAGTAGTTGGACTATAGTGGCCACTAAACACATAGCCCCGCCCACTCCGACTGCGATTTTGACTAACCCTCGAAGGTCTTTCTCTGAACCGGCCTGTGAAGGAAAATGGGTGTTATTAGATTTAGTAGTATTAATAGTATTATTTAGTGATAGAAGTGGAATAGAATTGAAAATCATAAAAGAAAAGTATACTCAATTTTTACCAATATAAAAAATCGTTTATTTCTGGTTTTTGCAATAGAATAATTTACTTTACGTGTTTTGTAGAGTGATGGAATCTTTACCACCATAGTTAATTTTATAAAAACTTCATAATATGCTTTAAAAAAATCTTTAACCCTTGGTAAGGGGAAATTCTGGCTAAACTCCAAATAGATAATCACGAACTCGTTCTATACAAAACAGGCCTTATTTTTTTAATGTGGAAAAGTATGAACAAAAATTTATTAATGTCTGTTTAAATGAATACACTATAAAATATTCCGTAATTGCCGATATGGACACACGAACCTGTGATTATTCCAAAAGCGCGACATATTTTAAAGCAAATTACATGATGTTAATATTAATAAACTTTCAAAGAGTACATACCATACTAGACCGCGCAATAGTAAACAGCCCATAAGTCCCAAGTCCTTTACATCTACAAGCCACGTGGGTGGGTTCTGGTATCCTGAGGTCACAGGGCTTTGTGGTCCACGTGCCAGGGTCTGATGAGGATCGTAACCCACAGGCCAAGGTACTCGCTAGGGAAAATAAGGTTATTTAATCTTTGTTTCATTATAATTATTATTATTGTATAAGTACCAATTTTGTCCTTCACTGGTTGTCTGATAAAAGTATGACTATACTGTTGATTTGGTAGTGCGGAGAAGATTCAACGAGAAACTCTGTCGTACAAAATTGAATACCCTAGTGCTAATTGCTAAATTGTTTATTTATTTCATTTTTAAAAGTTGTGTGAAATTATGTAATATAATAATTAATTATTGATGATCTACATAACAGCCAGTATGTATACAAAACTCTGGAGTGTTATTCTTTTAGGTAGGTTTTTCTTTGTATGATAGTTCAGTAATTAAAAACTAATTCTTCAATGAGCGCTATGGTATTTAGTATAGGTATTTATAATTAATTAACCTTACTAAACATATTACAATCATCAGTGTATTTACATAAGCTATTAGACAAGTGTTTTACTCACCAACAGCTGTATAGTTGTGCAGATGTGAGAACAAAAGAGTGACAACATGAGGCAGCGAATAGTCCAAGTCACCGGTCGCTGATATTTCAATCTGCTGTGACGCTAAACTGAATTCCACTTCTTTTCTGTTCCTGTGAAAGGGAGATGCAATCTTCGAATATCGATTTTTATATAGTAATAATATTTAAGACACTACTATACCCATTGTACTAGACCCTTTGTAAGTTCATTTAATACTTGTGCGAAGGGTTCTAGTCAACGTATGTATATTGTATATCCAATTATTTCAAAGTTATTACTTAAGTGACTTTGTGGAAGTCTTTAAATAAGACTTTGAATGCGCATTTTATAATGCTATGAATTATTACAGGGATTAGTTTCTATTGAAATTAGAGTGAATTGGCAATAAGTAATTACTCTTATTTAAGGTTTTATGTTATAATATCGTATGATATACTTCCAATGACTAAGTGGGGCAGTCAAAGTTTTATCCATGTTAGCAATTACAGAGTAAGTGATTTATGGTTGAACTGCTTCTTCCGTTATACCCGTCTACATTGTTATTATTCAGTAGTCGTTATATATTTTGTTATTTATGGCATTGGGTTAATAAATAATAAATAGTTATTCTTTGTAAATATTGTTAAATATTCTAAATGTACAACCCCTTGCTAAGTGAGGAAAAAAATATAATATATTTTTTATTTACCATTTTAACAACATAGTTTATCTTAACCTTATCCTATGTTTCAACCCACATAAAACTACTCTTCAATACATATTAAAATCATTAACTTTCCCGTACTTACATGAACTCAAACGACGTCTTCAACGAGGGTAGTCTAGCAGACAGGTTGTAGTACTTCACAGCGATGACAGAGGTGTTACTAAACTGACCTTCCAGCTCTGTCCCAAGGGACTTAAGCACCCATTCCACCCCGGAGCCTCCAGTGTCATTAAAATGAAAATGAGCGGAGTTATCACCGCTTGTTTGCTTGCTTATAGCAGAGAACTCTCGGTAATTAACGGCCAAAGTGTACTTCAGGCCAACCGTCGCGACGAGGGAGTTTTGGAGTTGGAATATTTTCTGGAATTGACACGGTTAAGTTGAAATTTCGTTCTTGGACGCAACTGTTTGTGAATAATAGCGGAAGGACGGAAGCTAATGTTTTGATAGACCATTGGACACAAAGATTGGAATATCTCTATTTCTTATTAACTTCGTACGAAATGCTAAATAGAAAAGGAATGTAATATTCACCTCTTAATTAAATAACAGACTAATTAACATCAAAAAAACTTAAATGTGCGAAATATAGCTAAACGTACAGCAAAGGTTAGGTTTGAGTTGAGACTGTATTATTTTGGTGAATAATTCAGTATCTTAGGACTGCATTTTCGTATTATCTGATGTTCATTTAAACACTACCCTTTTTAAAATATAGATGAATATAGATGATAAATAAAGACAATAACTCATCGATTACCTAGTATATTAATCAGTTTACCTATTTTGTTCTCACTAAAGTATACGTATGTACCGCATCACAATGCAACCATTTTAGAATCAACCTACATTTATACTATTTTGTCTATCACCGTGAACACATTAAGCCTAATCTATAAGTTTCAAAAAATAAATAATACAAACCTTTTCATCCAAGAACGAATCAGGATGACTCAGCAGCGTGTCAAAGATCTTCAACAGATACGGGATGCTGTCAGTTCTATCAGTTTCTTTGCTAGCAGATGATCTCAAGTAGTTTACTATCTGTGTTATATGGTCTAGAGCCACATGACCATCTCCAGGGTGTGTGGGTATTGACTTCAGTACCCCACTGTACTGCTGTACTATGGCTGCGATTTCGGCCCAGGAGTAGCCATACTTGATTAGTATGAACTGTGGAGTTTTTAGAATTTTAGTCTTATGTCTTATTTGCTAATAATAGATATAATAATAAGTAATAAAAATACATTTACGGAATTCGTCGAAAACTACGGTGAGGAAAAACATCGTGAGGAAACCTATCTGTTAACCGAACATGTTTACCAGGTTTACCATCTGTCACATTGAGTACTGACTATCAGGTCAACACGTGGGTTCGAGGTGGCTATAGAATTACTACCTTCGCAATTGCAGATATGGACACCTGAAACTCTGACTACCCCGCAAGGGTTAATGAACGTTAAAGCGTTTGTCTTATTTGCTTTTATTGGTTAAAATAGTGGGAGTAAGGATTTGTTGAATGAAAGTTTGCTAGAGTATATATGAGTAACAATAGATGTTTGTTGTCGTAAAGAAATTGGCACACAATACAATTTGAAATTCAAGTCATGTACATTGATTGAGTAATCACTACGCACGTCAAAACAAAGAATTGCAACAGACGATATATGTAATAACTTGTGACCCGCTCCGGCTTCGCACGGGTATAAAATATATAGCCTACTCCACTATTTAATGTTATTATATGATGATGATGTTATTATACAAAAACCTTCCTCTTGAATCACTCTATCTATTAAAAAAACCGCATCAAAATCCGTTGCGTAGTTTCAAAGATTTAAGCATACGAAGGGACAAGGACAAAGAAAGCGACTTTGTTTTATACTATGTAGTGATGTTGTATATTATTAAAGGACAATAATTTTACGACGACAGGAACAATAGGACTCTGTAACTTTCTAACCACAGTAAGAAATAGAAAAGACGCGTATGTATGATAAAGTACAATTCAGTATAAACATTACCTGATCATAAATATTCTTCAAGGAGTCAGCGATGCATTCGGAGAAGTCTGGCAAAGTCCATCTCACTCCGTGCAAACTCGTTTTCGTCTCACAAAACCTGGGAACAAAGATACAAAATATACAATCACAGTTTTAACTGAGTACGATACAGAAGTAATATAGTAAAAGAAAAATACATATTTAAATATGGAAATAATTCGAACTAATATGTGCCTATCAAACCGACAAATTTTAAATAATAAATGTATTATTAAACGACAGTTTAAAATACCCATCTGAATCAGAACCTTTTTAATAATTACGGATGTAACTATCACAGTAGATAATAACATGCGTAACTTAAACCCCCTAGTTGTGTCATTAATTTTTAATATTAATTATAGTACGAGTACGTGTCTAAAGAACGTATTGACGTACGTGCTTGAACGTCAATTATACGTATAGTGTGTGTATTCTAATTGTGAATGAATGCATATAAATATACATATACATTCACGTCCTTACCCTTTTCGGGGTAAACAGAACCTCCGAGATACAATATCATCTAGATCACTTTTTACCATGAATATTGCTTATAAATATATTTTGAACTAGTGACCCGCTCCAGCTTTGCACGGGTATAAAATATATAGCCTACTCCACTATTTAATGGATGTTATTATACATATAAACCTTCCTCTTGAATCACTCTCTCTATTAAAAAAAACGCATCAAAATCCGATGCGTAGTTTCAAAGATTTAAGTATACAAAGGATACGTATACAAAGGAAGTATACATAGGGACAAAGAAAGCGACTTTGTTTTATACTATGTAGTGATTAGTTAAGGTCAAATAAAGAATGGTACCTCTTAGTTTCCCCGCTCCTTCCAGAAGGACAAACAGCAGAGGCATAAGCTCCCGGAGCAGTTCTGGGCCATCTGATCCCATGAGACGCTGCAGCCTCACATGCCTCATCATCAGGGTCCAGGACCCAGATTCTGGCTGTCTTCGTATTGGTACCAGCCACTGAGGAGACTTGGCAACGGTATTCGCCGGTTTTCTGTTGAAATATATATTGATAAAGAGGTTTTTTTCTGCATGCATGGCAGATCATGGATAGGTATCCATTTTTTTTAGTTTGGTAAATTTTTCACTTTATTGAAATTTATACACCTCGATAATAATAACCGCCAAGTATACATTTTGGAATGTACAGATTTGAAAATACTTTGCTATTTATAAATTGAAAATAATTTGATAGGAACGGGGAAAATGGAATCCGTAATCTCAAACTACGTAGTGAAAAAGACGTGACGTCAGGTATGTATGGTAATAAGTTGGCTGGCTATCATTCAATACAAATTAAAAATATCTATTATCTTTTAATTCTCCCTTACTCAAGAAGGCAGAAAGGCTATTCGTTAAATTCTCTTAAATATCCTAAATTAACACTGAAACATTGAACTTTCTGAATATTTTTCTAGATAAGTCAATCAAACGTTTAATTTCATCTCCTCACCTGCACATTATACAGCCTGAGCACACTTCCAGCTGGATAAAGGTCTTCCCAGACCTCCTTTCCAGAAGCCAGAGGTAGCAAAGTGTGTTCTTTGATCCAGCTGAATCCTAACACACCGTGGATACGACCTGCACTCGCTAGGCAGGTCATGCTTATGTTGTCACCCTGTAAGAAGATGCTTATTAGTATGGTATAAACATAATTGTATCTACAAGGACAAAGGTTGAGGAAAATAATATGATGAAAGTATATTTTAGTTATGGACTTAGATCTTACTTAAATCTAAGAAAAAATGCACCTATGAAGTTGCTAAATATGAACGACCTTCGTGACGCGAACGGAACCACTTGGAAGTTAGTCGTAAGGTTACGGGTTCGATTCCCGGTAGAGGCAGTATAAGCGCTTTTCTTCATCTTTTTAGTTTGAATATACGAGCATAAATATATTTTTCTGTTAACTGTACTAGTGACAAAATTTTAAACATATTCAATAAGTCCATGCAATACTTATATTAAAATAAAAAAGTCAAAAGTAATAAAGGACCGATGACCTGAAAAAGGTCGCTGGTAGTGGTTGTAGCCCTCACTACAAGTGATCATGTTTTGTGGCGTACCCTTTGAGAGGCCTACGTCCAGCAGTGAATTGACATAGGCTGATTGATTCAAAGTTTTTCAATCTCACCTTATTAACAGTAAGCGTGGTAGGCATGAGTCGTATATCGGGCGGCCGCAGCACAGTTAACCAGAGGGCTCTACATCTTCTTCTCCCAGCATCATCAGCTGCACAGGACCATTTCCCACTGTCCAAGTGTTTAGCCTCGGAAATTCCTAGGACGGAAATACGGCGTCCAAGGCCATCCTCTGCAACTATTCTTGTCCAGATGTCTCTAGTGGGGTAAGGGATAAATGTATGAATATTAAGTGGTACAGGTATTAGTTAGTACTTGTAAATGGACACGGCTTATCATCCGTCTAATTCAGTGAGTATTTGGTCAACATGTGGGTTCGAGGTGGCCGTAGAATGACTAGAATGATTGTGGGGATGGAAACCTGAACCCCTGACTATCCCGCAAGGGCAAATGGTCGTGAAAGCGTTTATCTTTTTGTTTACACGAGAATGAATCTTCTAGAATCAGAAGTCTCCTTTCGTGATGCTATTGTGTCTATGTAAACTCTATGTGTAAAAAGTAATATCATTTAAGATACTGAAACAAATCAATGGACTTATGAATTATTTAATTATCCTCAACACTGTAATCACTTCCTGCAATACTTCAATAAGAAAAGCCACATCATAGAATCAATAAATAAATTACACCCTTATTTTCCTTTACGAGTTATTAAATTACAAGCTAGTTATCATTCTATAACTATTTACATAACAGAATCACTACATAGTATAAAACAAAGTCGCTTTCGCTGTCCCTATGTCCCTTTGTATGCTTAAATCCTTGAAACTACGCAACGGATTTTGATGCGGTTTTTTTAATAGATAGAGTGATTCAAGAGGAAGGTTTATATCTATAATAACATCCATTGAATAGAAGAGTAGGCTATATATTTTATACCCGTGAGAAGCCGGAACGGGTCGCTAATAGATAATAAATTACACCCTTATTTTCCTTCATCAAATTACAGTATACTGTACCTATAGCGAGTTAAATAGTTTCTTAGTTGTGTTATATTTTACAAGAACACTTTTCCACTTACCTAGAAGTGCCGTTAAAATTTATCTTCACCCCGTCCTTGTACCAGGTAAACTGTATATCAGGGGATCCGAACGCCGTACAACTCAGTATAAACTCGGACCCCTCCCATACTTCCGGACGCTGGTTTACCGTAAGCGCCTGCAAGGTAACGGATTATTAATACTCGTTTAAAAATGCATACTTTTGTGTTCAGTGAATGGGTAGTTTGTAATTATATGAGGGTACGTTTATAATTGATGGAACAAAAGTTGAGGACTTAATTTGGAGGCATTGAAATTAATTACTACTGTACGCTATAGAAGATTCATTTTAATTCCTAACTTTACTTTTAAGTTGCCTAGGGGATCCTAAGGTACTGTCAACCTTTTATTACTGCAGGGTTTAATAAAAAGGCAGAGCAAAAAAGTTATAAATGTGTGCATACATACACATCACGCCTGATTCCCTATAGAGGGATAGGTAGAGATCACGAATCCCTATTTATCCCTATCCTGACAGACCACTTTCGCTTCAATGACACTCATACATCTTCTCATTCACACTCGGCGGTTATAGTTGTTAAATGTGTGCAGTATTAACGTAACGGATTTAGTACTAATGTCTATTCTTTCACTAAAAATACCCAAGAAAACCCTCATTCCCTATATACAGACCAAGGCAGTTACTTATACTACCAACCTGAACGCTAATCGTGGGGTCACGGGTTCGATTCCCGGTGGTGGCAGAGTTAAGAACTACGCTTTTCTACTGCTTTCCAGTTTGGTCGTTGATTATATATGCTATATATGTATTTAACTATACATAATATGTATACATTTCTTAAATATACGTTGACTAGTACTCTTAACTTAAGTCTTAAATGTACTTACTAAGGGGTTAGTTCAATTTCTGTAATAGTGTCCCAAATATTATAAATTTTATTATTATATAATGTGGAAGCAATTAATAAATAATCACACTTATGATAACTTATGTGTGTGTACTGTGTTATAATGTCCAATTATTATTCTTACTTACGTGCAAATTAATCGCAGGCTGCACGTCGAAGTGAAGGGTGGAAGGCAATATTCTGAAGCTGTCTGACCTGGGTGACATCAGGTCTGCCAGCACCGACTTTATCTCGTTCCCTTCCCTCCTCGCCCCCCAGATACGGAGACGAGCTGATCTGGTGCCTATGTTGTTGGGTTCACTGAGAAAAAGAACGATTTATTTATTTAATGTATTAATGAATGTTTGGATGGTTGTGGATGAACATGTCCAATGTTATGCTTATGAATGATAGCAGATTGACAAAAGAAATATAATATGTGAGTGAAGGGCGGTTACGTAGGGGCCAACCCAATAAGACATGACAGTCAGATAGATGCTACATTAAAGAAGAGTGACATTAGAAGTACCTATAACCGATGAGTGTGTATGAGAAGATGTATGAGCGTTAATTAAGCGAAAATGGTCTGTCAGGATCGGGACAAATAGGGATCCGTGATTTCTGCCTAGCCGTCGACAGGGAATCAGGTGTGATGTGTATGTTTGTATTATTTAGTACGAACTAGCTGGGACGTAAAGAGATTGCTAACCAGCTATCGTTCTTCCCGGCATGTAGGAGGTGACTATGGGACTAGGGATATAAGTAATCTATTGGGCGATGGGCTAGGAACCTGTCACCAATGTCCCATTGAGACATCGCAACCTAAATAATCATACTAATAGTAACCTAGGAGATGTTATATTTCCGAGGTGTGTCCACCACGAAAGGGATTGAATTTTAATGTCTGGAAAAACGGCAGATAGTTGTAGATCTTTTGAACATATAAGAATATGTAGGGTTCTAATACATAATAAATAGAAAGTCCTTTTATCCGAAAGAAATTAAGAAATTCATATATGCATACATAATTATATTCACGTCTCTACATGCCTAGGGAGGTAGGCAGAGATATCGATCGTCACCTGGAACGATCCTGACAAATCTCTTTTTGCTTCACTCACAGCCATTAACCTTCTCATATATGCTCATCTATTATTCACGGCGCATACACCCGCCTTTTAAGAATGTTCCCAAATTCGAAATTTTTTAATATATTTAAAGCACAGATAATATAATAGTTTAAAGGAATAAATTGATATCGGTAGCTATAGTCTATAAAAAAACATAAAAAATGCTTAATCTGTGGCATACCAGGAGGAAGACATGTTGTATTTTATTCAAATCACAGATAACCAAGAGAGTAAAATGTATAAAAGGAAAGGGATATTAATATTTATTTATGTATATATGGAAAAGAGTATTCACATTAGTGTCAATGCATCATGAATATTTCATACTTTCTTTTTCGGCGTATTATAAAAGCATAAGAATAGGTTATCATGTGATTGACTGGTAAACCTCCATTAAGCTCATGGAACTTTTCATTCATAGGCTCAGAATAACAGAATAGTAACATTTGATTAAAAGAATACAAACGAACCACAACAGTAGAATGCTATTATTATTTATACTATTTTATAGGAAAGGTTTGTGAACGTACACCGACTTCACAATAAAGGATATTTTGAGTTCATGTTTTTGAGTATAATTCAAATCATGGTCTCATACTAACCTGAAACATAAGTTTAGAATGTGTCTGATATTCTATTCTTTTTATATTTTTTATGTATGTACCTTAGTTTCATGTAAGTTGACAATATTTTTTTAAACTAAACTAAAAAACTTACCTCATATTCAAAATTTCTATTTCACTGTCCAATGTTATGTTAGACATCCTAAGGTACTTAGTAATCTGGAAGTAAATAAAAAATATTAGATACCTCAACTATGAGATATTTGATTTACTTACGGTAAAACTATAAATAGTAGTACCTTAAGGTTATATCTATAAGCTGATACTTTTTCTATTCCAGCTTTTTTTATTGACTATGTGAGACCGGGTCATATCACGATAAATTTATAAAGATACCTGATTACCATTTTGCCCGACGTTTCAACCCAGTTGCATAGGCCGTGGTCGCGGGAAGACTCAGATATCTTTATAAATTTATCGTGATATGACCGGTCTCACATAGTTAATAAAATGAGTATGAATCGCGAGTGTTTAAAAATAACTATTCCAGCTTTGTTTTATTTAATGCTTTGTAAAAATGGTTACTTAGAGAATATTTAAAACATGGTATGAACGATAGAAACTACACAATAGTTAGAATACCTCATTTTCTATAGATAGGTAGAGTTTTTTTATCAATTAATAACTTTGGACTTTATCTCCGTTTTTATTTTGTCATTCATGAGTTTGTCAACTAGAAATCAGACTTTAGTGGTATGTACGTAGTTATCTACATCAACTTACCTCGCCTACAACTTTCTTTGATATGTCATATTTCGTATTATCAGCAATCTGAAGATTTGTTTCAAATCTCGCAGTTACTGTAACAAAAATAAAATATTACCCTTTGTATTAAATAAATAAATATAAAGTAAGCATATTCTCGCAATATTTCAAGCACTTTGATAGATTAAGGTCTTAGCATGTCGTTTCAAAGTACCTATATTTTAAAAATAGAAATGTAAGCTTTTGAGTTGCATGAAAGAGAATAAAGCTCTACATTTTCCATAAATCCCAGTTATGTAATTAAGACTGAAGCTTTAGAACTACGTGGATCTTTGTCTGTCTTTGGAGCTAATAAAATAATACGTTTCAAAGAACGTTTTGTTCAGTGTAAAGTCTCTAGGGGATTAAAGATTGTATTTGATATTTTAAATGGAAAGAAAGTATTCTTTGCTTTTGTGTAAAAACTAATAATTTATTTTATTACAGTTGTATCTTTGTTAAAGTATAATTTCTTGAATTTTACGATGCTTGTAGTAATAAAATTGTCGTGAAAGCGAAATAGCTAAGACATTATTTAAACACGAAAATTAACCAAATTAGTTCTAATAATACTTACATGGATCACTGTCTTTAGGGTTACAATCGCAAGTAGAAGACTCAACACAGCCTTCCGAACATTCATCTATGCCGCATTCTGTCAAAAACAAATATATGACAATCATAAGATATAAATATTCATAACAATTAACCCTTGCGAGGTTATTTCACGTATTTGTATAAAATACACATTGATTCACAAAAATAAATACATGACTAATATACATACATACGCTTCACGACTTGTGTATACACACACTCCCTTTTTTTATTATAGCGGGGTAGTCAGACGCTTAAATGCCCATCGCCGAAATTTCGAAGGCATGTTAGGTATGGGTCATTCGAAGCCCGCGTATCACTAGATAGACAGCACCCAACGTGATAGGTAATATACTCGTATGTTAAATATTCAACTCACTTTTAAGGTAGAGACGACTATTGCGAATGACTCGAAAATCAGTCTTTCGATTAAAGATAAAATAGGTATGAGTATAAATGAGGAAACAGGATCAACCGTGGTTTTATACAGGCGCAAATCCCGGTGATTATTATGATAAATTATCTCCACCCAGTAGGAAGACGCATTAGGCTATAGTATTTTATTATTGTAAGCTAAATCGAATTTACAATGCTCATAAGCAATAATCTCTCAATCAAGTGTAAACCTACACATCTACAAACTGTATTCTTTCTTATTATTATGTTTAACCAACGTTAAGGCTTATATAACCTGATATCTTGAAGCCATATCAGTAACCATATCTGCTCAGGAATACAACCTGTCTGACCTTACGGGATCTAGTATACAAACGACACAGATCTAGTATGTAAAGACATGAATCTAAGCTGTTGATAAACGACTATTAAATTATGATAATTAAATTTAAACGGCACAGCCTCCAGCCAGAATACATATCCTTTAGCTACAACCTATTGAAGTGTTTAGTTGAGCACAGAATATTTGATGTGCCGGTACATTATTCCTGATTCTGGCACACTTCATTTCGAACACACTCTATATCAAATTAACAAATTTTTAGAACAACTTATACGTCAAAAGATCCATAATAAAAAAACTGCTATTTTATTTTATTACTCCTGCTATTTAGCATGATTTGTTTTCTTACCCAATTAACTAACATCTAAAACGATTACTTTTGAATTGAAATGCAATCCCAAAATCTAGTTCCCACATTACTCACCAGGCGGCGCTATTTGCGACTCGCAGAGGTCCCCAGTGAAGCCGGGCGCGCAAATGCAACTCACAGCAGCCGGACCCATCTGCCTGAAGGACAACGACATTATTAAATCAGCTGTATTGTTCTCGGCGGCCATCTTGGAGGAAATTGTTTATGGAGGGAAATTTACTCGTAAGAAGCGTGTTTTTGAGTTTTATCAAAAGCTTTTTGTGGTTTTTTTATGTGTGGTAGGTAGTGGATAAGGAATTAGCGGTCAATTACTCATTATTATTATGTATGTAACCAAAATCTGAAAATGATCAGGTCCTCTATAACTGTTAAGTTTATACAACAATTAGCTGGACGGCGAATTAATGGAATGTTATCTATTTTCTCTAAATTCTGTGAAGTCTCTAACAACCTTGATACCACTTTAATTGAGTGATAAGATTCTTAACCACTACTTCAAGGGTTACAGACGTGTAGAGTGTGCATGTGATAATATTCTAAATTCAACTACTTATCCTTTCTATACTAGTCGAGACCAAGGTCTACAGATTGTAATCAATTCTTATTTAGTAATGGACTAGCAATCACTTCGATTGTATAACAGTGTTGTAGGCGTTGATATTTAAATATATTTATATAGTTTCATTGTATAGGTTTGTATATATTAAGTGATATGAATGGAAAGCAAAGGATTGACAATTCAATTTTAAATTGCTCCTTACAGTCTGAAAAGTTACTTGTAATTTCCTATCTAGAAATATAGATGCTATGATATGAGAAGTTTATATATATGTAAATAAATAATAATACCTTATCACGGATACAATATAAAACTAATAGAATTAGTAGGTATCCATTATTTATGACTCATACATCTAATAATACCACACCCAAAGATAAACATCAAGTACTACACTTGTAGTAGTTTATTTTTTATAGTAAGATAGTAAGTGTGATCATGTAACCCGACGTTTCTTTCAGACAGCGTGTCGAGTGAAAACTGACAGGCGTGTCAGGATTGACTGACACATGATAACATCTTGACGTGCCTGACATGCCACGCCTAATGTTATCTCGATTATATGAGTATCATGTCCGTTTATTCGGGATAGTTGTTGTGGTCATTTGTACATGGTTCACTATAAATAGAATCTATTGCGGCTGTAGTCCAGTGGGTAAGACCTCGGACTTCATATGAGAAAGATCCTAAGTTCGAATCCCGACTCTGGCATGTACAAATGAATGAAATTTAAATGTGTTTTTCATTTACGTACATAATTTACAGTCGCTAACGGTGAGGGAAAACATCGTTAGTCTAGCCCTCAGGATAGGTAATAGCCAGTGCCTATATACGGCGATACGGTTCACTACCTATCACGTTGGGTGCTGTCTATCTAGTGATACGCGGCACAGTGAATCGTTTCATACAAGTTAGGACACGGAAATTATTTTTTGGTGTTTTTGCGATCTGAACTAACTGACTAGTAATAAAACATAGAAATTATAAAAAATAAAGCATTTATTGAGAAAAAAAAAAATAAATGCATCAATACAAGAAAAATTTTAATTCAATAGCTTTTGGTAAGTTGATAATATATAAATAACAATAAAAAAAACGTGACAAATCTAAGTTAAATAAACGAATGTGAAAACTGTAAAAAATAAATCTCCTATATGAACATAATCACTTAATCAGATTCTGATTCTGAGTGATCCGTGCTATCCGACACTAAATATTCGTTTGTATAACTTTCACCGGGAACAGTAGTGTCAGTTTGACTAGTTGTTGGCGTTTTTGGTATATTTATCTCAGGCTCTATTAAGTGTGCTAAGATGTCAGGAGACAATAACTGTTTATTCTTTAAAGGCTTTTCGCATAGCGAATCAATTAATGGATCTGATGATATAAGCAACATATTTAAGAGATCAACATTTGTATCTACTCTAGAAGTTTTCCTACTATTAGCTAGACGAAACCTTCTGAAATCTTTGTAATTTATGATTTTTTATTTTGTTTTTATTGTTTTTATTTTGTAAATTAAATGAATATAAAAACCATTTTGTAACATAAATACTTATATTTAGGAAGTTTTATACTTATTCTTGGTAATGTTATGACTAGTACAAATCGATTAAATAAATAAATAAACAGCATGCATAAACCCTATTATACTCGTTTAAGGTTGCATTAAAACCAAGAGTTTGTAATACAAATGAAAAAAAAAACGAAAAAAGAATATATGCTTTTTTCCATGACAAATGTCTTCATGAACCATTGTGCGTCTTGAACGGAAAGTTTGGTTGAGATATTCTTTTGAATACACTGTGTATGTCATAAGTGATTAAAAAAAGAAGTAAATAAGTATATAAGTAGTATATCTAACCGATGTTTATTGTTTCCACCAGACTTCATTTTTTTTTAAATATAGCCGATAATCTCCCAATTTTCTGGTCGATTTTTCTTTTTGAAGATTTAGTCACATTCCGGAAGCCAAATTTTCTCATAACATAATTAATAACATGCTTATTCCGATGTTTTTGTGGTTTAGAACTCCATACTTGAAATAATTCGTTACGAGTAATTTGGTGACATTGACCTACAAAAATGACAAAAAAACAATGATGTAAACTTTTGTAAAGTCTAAAAGTGGTAATTATCAAAACTACGATAAATACCGATTATTTTAATTAATATATCAAAATTGGTACAAATCGGTACAACAAAGAATAGGTCTAGTGAATATTTATATATGTTGATTTTATTGACATTTTTCGAGACCATTAATGATATATTTTTTATAGAAAAACTGTAATGTTTAACGATCAAAAATTTTATTGACTAAATACTACATACCTTGGACTTTATCACACATTTTTTTTATGGCACTCAAAACACTGTAACATATATAAATTAGATAATTGGCGGAAAGAAAAAACACGTAAAAAATGTTGTTGACATTATGTATTTCCTTAAGTACTGGCTTTGAATCATCATTGATAAGAAATGAGAGGGTGGATAGGTATGTTTCATACAATTTTATAACAGTGGACTATCACTTAACAGGTTGGTATTAGTTTATCACCTCAATTCGGTAATGACTTTCCGAGTCCTAACTTGTATGAAACGATTCACCGTGCGCGGGCTTCGAATGACCCATACCTAACATGCCTTCGAAATTTCGGAGATGGGCATTCAAGCCTCTGACTACCCCGCCGTAAGAAAAAAGGGAGTGCGTATACACAAGTCGTGAAGCGTATGTTATGCTACTATTGTGATATTGTATACTGAAAATTGCAAGCTATAGGATAATTTATTTATTTATTTTTAAAAAAAAATGTAGACTACGAGAATATGTAGTTTATTGGGTAATGGTTACCAACCACCAACCAAACCTCAAACTAAAAGCATTAGCTTCGATTCAATAGATATGCTAAAGATGATCAAGGAAATAATTACATTTCAAAGTTTTGTCTATAGAACACCCACTCACTCTGAAAGAATGTCAGACCAAATCGTTGTAACACTATCTAATCCGCTACTTCACCTGACCTAGGATAATGATCAGGAAATAAAGTTAATGAAAAAGACCCTTATAAACTGCTCTATAAACCCTACTTTCTAGTACATAGTGTAGAGATCCCGCCACATAAGGTGGCAGTAGCCAAACTTGGAACTAAATTTGACGTTACCGCCATTGCGTGTTATTTTGTATGAAAGGTAAATTTAGTATTACCAGCGTTGTGTTTTTTGCCCACTCTTTGTAATTTTTATGTTTGTTAAGGGTGATTATAATAAATTGATTTCCGGAGTTTCTTGTTAGTTCTTCTCCAAGCTAGGGTCTCCGCTGATCTAACCTCGGTAAAAAATATGTAAAGACAATGCTCAGTGCCATGTTTGAAATAATAGTTTTAAGAGATTCGCGATTTATACTCATGATATAAGATATAAGGGTGTGTATAAGATTGATTGCAGCTGTGGGAAATCCTACGTCGAACACACTAAACGGTCTATTGCGGACAGAGTGAAGGAACACATAATATATGTAATATATAATAAGAAGGATAAGTCCCGTTAATTATTAATCATGTTTGAAATAGTTTAATAAACATATTTTGACTTTGATATATTAATTTGTTTTATTTGAGTTTATAGCTCTGCAACCAAAGACCGTTACAAATGAAACCTATAATGTATCGAGCCGTATGGCACAGTGAGTGCTAGTTTTGGCGTGTTTACTGGTAACACTGAATTACGCGACTGTGGCGACGCCTCCAACTGCCACCTTATGTGGCGGGATCTCTATGGAGTTCTATAAATAATAAATATATGTGTCACCTGCATGTTCCGCCATTTTTGCACATGTTAGCTGGCATCTGACACAAGGGGCCGATGCCACAGTCCTCACCGGAGTAACCCTCGAAGCAGGAGCAGAAAAAGTTCCTGGTGGAATAAGAAACATGTATACTATGAAATTCTCATTTTTCTAAGTTCTCAACCTTTCTGTGAATCACGAATTCAGTGTATGTGAAAACTACTAAGACACAAAACTTAGCAGATTCGACGATTTCATAATTTTATTGACGAATCGCATTACCTTGATTCTCCTAATTCAGTAAAGTGGGAATAGTCATACATTTACTACCTTTGATTAGCCAGATATTCAGCAGCCATACCAAAAGCAGGCCAAAAGCTTCAAATCTTTGGCAAACGACACCAGAAATGGCAAATGCACTAACATAGAAATCAATAATGGAAAGGAACATATTTTTTACATGTATATTTGAATTTGGCGTCACTCACGTTTTTGAAACCTTTTCGGGGAGGACAGAACCTTGGAGATATGAAAACATGGTGATGCTAGCCTAACGCTCAATTGATTCCATACACCCCTAGTCCGATAATCGCCTCCTACGACATGCCGAGTTTTTTTTTCATTTATCAATCTCGTACAAAAAAAAATACAATAAAAAATTATAATACCTCTATATTTAAATAACCTCAAAACTAACAATACTTACTCATAATCACTAGAGGCATAGCAATGCCCAAGCAGTCGGCATTCAAGGGCACTGCAAGAGGGTGGCTGATGAGGCTCTGTCCCAGTCTCGTGGACGGCAAACGTCACGTTCATGCCATATACTGACAGAAGACCTAGGGCTCGTAAATGGCTGCCTTCTAGGGCATCCACGTTTAGCTCTACGACTAGTACTGGACTTTGGACCTAGGGAGAAATTTATGGTGTAAATGGTTAGGAATTGTGGAAATTACTAAATGAGTACCTATAACCGCCGAGTTTGTATGAGATGATGTATGAATGTCAATCAAGCGAAAGTGGTCTGTCCGGATCGGGACAAATAGAGATCCGTGATCTCTGCCTACCCCTCTACAGGGAATCAGGCGTAATGTGTATGTATGTACTACATGAGATCATTTTCTTATGAGTGGAAAATGACAAGCTAAAAGTAGTTATTAGAACACAACTAAGCCTTGTATATTAATTTTACACGCTATTGCACGGTCTAAGGTTTATGACTTTGAAACTGTCGTAACGTTTCCCTAGTTGTTAAGTTTTATTATCTATTATGTTTATTATAATACATTACTTCAGAATTATAAGCAGTCTTCACCCTGAAACTGTAGCTTTTCATTACGTTCATCAATATACTTGCTAAAAAATTACCTGCAACCACTTAACCCTGGTAACATTATCATCGGTGACAGCCAGCGCCCTTCTCTCTCCAGTCTTGAAGGACTCATCATAGTAGAGGTACTCGGTGAAGACGAGGCCCTGCGTGAGGAACTGCTGCGTGAAGTACACCGAGATGGAGCCAGTGGGCGCCACCCGCTCGATCACCCAGCGGCAGCGCAGCGGGACGGGGAACGCGCGCGGGAACGCCGGCGTCTGCAGCGTGCCGCGGGAGGCGCGCGTACGGCCCCCGCAATGCACCGTCTCGCCTCGTACGTCGACTAGCATATACAGGCACAGCAACCAGCGAAGGAGCCATGTCTTTTGGTACCTGTGGATGAGGAATGACTGTTATTTGGTCTGTGATTCTTATTGAGGAGTGTTCCTACTATGCAAATTGCATTTTAGAAACTAGAAATGCACTAGTTGTAATTTATGTTAGGTTGCAAAGATTGTTGCAAACAAGTATGGCGCTGTTCTCGCACGCAAGCTCGTGCTTAAGAGAAAATCTCCTTTACTTTTAAGGTTTATGGGATTTAAAGGCCACTTTTCAGTAGATAACTGGAAAATGTGCCTGTTAGTTACATATCACCACGAACAGTCAGCGCTAAAAGTGCAATCCCAGTAACTTTTTATAAAGTTTAAGTTTATAAGAACAAAAGACAATCACTGACTATGATAATAAATCTAGAAAGGTATACGGTATAAAGTACTTATGTAGACGTATTGATCCATCTACGTACCTGTCCTTTTATATGACTGATGCAATATGCACAGATAGCGAACACGTATATAGAAGTACAGAACATACAAAACCCTTTAGATTGAATACGTGCTCGGTGTAGATTGAACGCAGAATCTTCTATTGACAAGTCTAAACCTGCAACTACTGAGTCAGAATCGCTCTGAAATTTGACTACCTCTAATCTATTACAATAAAAACCATTATGTCCTAATGAGTCTTACTTAGTCATTTACCCTATACCCATAAAAGCTTGTAAAAACTACGCAGTGAACGAAAAAGCGTACCCTAAGCCCTAGGGCATTGCGGGACAACTTTTTGGCTGAACCAAGGGACTTTTGTGACAGAGACATACGAGCAAGAAACATATTTGTACGTATGAAGTTGACAGGTTTTGTTACATACACATTTAAGTCATCATTTTAGGACTACTAGGGAGTAAGTATGTAGTCATCTGACCTGATTTTTTGCGTAACATAAGAGGTGACTAGAGAATATAGTTTAATTTTGAAGTGTATGTTAAGTTTTATGAGAGTAACCCTTCTCTAATCCATCATTTACGAGTATATAATAGTTATTTACGAGTATATAATATGATGAGCATGACAGTGAGTTGATTTGTAAGTATTTTACACGATTGTAATAGCTTAAATCTTTCCAATTGGTAAACTCTCAAACTTAAGACTATCCCAAAATAATCTACAATTATACATCTGTAACCAACATTACATAAAGACACATAACGCTCGTTCTCCTATACAGAGACAAGCAGAGACACCGAATCCCCATTTAACCTAACATCCCTTTAACCCGAGTACTCTCTAACAGAAAATAAAGCCATTCCACAAGGTCTTTGAAGAGTGATCTGAAGCACGTGCAGGATTGACCGCAACTTCTTAGCTTAAGTGATTGGACCCGCTCTAAGGATCAAGTTTTCAATTTACTTAGCACGCTGTGGTGTACTGAGGAGGCTGAAAGTTCTAACCAGAGAGTCAAGTTGGGAAAGATTTGGATGGAATGTTAACAGGTGTGTTTCCGTTATAGTGGAAGGAGTTACAGTATTTTTTTGTTAATTAACATGATTGATTATATAAGCGATTAGAGATAAATATTGAAGGAAGATTCTAAACAAGAAATTGTTGTTAAAAAGCATAGTGGATATCCCTTATATCCTTAGGGGTCAAAATTGTTATCAAAAAGCATAGTTTGTGAATCTCAGTGGTTTAAGGGTTTACATCAATAGCCACTTAGTAAATGATTTCCTAGATTTAATAGGTGTAGGATGTATTTACAATAATGTAATCAGTACAGATGACGATCGACGAATAAGAAAGTGGTAATCAGTACAGATGACGATCCTTAACCTTTGCCTACTACTTTACAGGAAAACTGGTTTGATTTGTAAGTGTGTATGGATGTATTGATCGTAATTTAAATGGACATTTAAAGAAGACTAACAAGCAAGTATGAATCTCGTATAAGTACCACAAATAAGTGAGAGTGACTGCATCAATTGATCATCACACCAATTGAACTTTGCCCTCAATATGTTCAATTGAGAATTGCGTTTGAATGCAGTCTGGCATTCTTATGCAAATAAGACGTAGTCCATATGTATGATTCACAGAAGAACATTATTCATGCCTATACATACTCAAGTGGACATACATATAGTGGACATACATACTCAGTTAACAAGAAAATGATCTTTGCTACCCGACATTGTAAAGACGAACAACGTTTCGGCCAATGCTACGACGTTGTTTGTAACATGGCCGAAATGTCGGGTAGCAAATATTACTTAGTTAATACACCAGATAAGCAGAGTAAAAGTCGCGAGACTCTCAAAAACGTTATTCAAACTCAAGTCGTAAATACTGTACCCAAAGGAATATTATAAACACATAATACAGCAGAATTGGGATATATAATAATACTAAATTAACCTTATATTAACTAGGAAGCTGTCGAGGTACCTCCAATAGAGGACACAGACCATCAAGGGTTAGGCAGAGATCACAGATCCCCATTTGGCCAATCCTGACGAACCAATATCGCTTCATTGGCACTCTTACACACTTGGCCGTATACGGTACATTACCTGCGATATGACTTTGAAAAAGAACTCCCTAGCAGATATAGAAACATTGTGGTATTTACTAAAATAAGTCCTAAACCATCCTTCCGCTTTAAGAATACTATAAATAGAACCTTCTGTCAAATCAAATCATCAAAGAACATTTAAAGTGTCATAAGATCTAAGATGAAAGGGCATTTCCCTTACTTTAATGCACTAAACATCAGTAACTCTATACGTAAACCTATTTATGTTAAGTATGAATTTATATTGTATTCAATATTTATAACAAAATATATGTTATATTATTTATAACTTTTAAGAATGTAGAGCGAAATTTCTGTGCGCGTTACAAAGTCTGCTTTTTGCGTCTATGTAAATAGTGAATAAAATTATTTGTTATTTATAAAAAAACAAATCATATATGTATATGGCTTTTATTTTTATGTAATTAGCTGAAAATATGTGTTTCTTACTTATGTTACACTGTTTTATTAAGTAAGTAAATTATATGTGTACACTTACCGAAGCTTTTAAGCTATATTATTTATCTCAAACTTTTAAATAAATATAATTCTTTTTCCATGTATCTTTATCAGATATCTCTATATTAATCCTTGCAACAATAGCACTTATCAATTCACTCCTCTTACATCTCTACGTAATCTTAGATCGCAGGCGTTAAGAGGCTTTATTCAAATAGAAGAAACTTAATGGACAGATTGAGATGAAGGCCCGACCACTCAGAAACCCACTTTGCTTTACGTACTTTGTCTTCGTTCGAAGAAAAAGTGCATTAAATGCATTTTGCTAATTTCGCTTCACCGTCATTAAGCAACTTTTGCATAATGAGATCTCTTTGAGATTTAAATTGAGGATTTTCTTTAAGGGGTAAATATAATATTATAAGTATTATTGATTTATTTACTTTATAATAGAGATCCAATATAGTTTTAAAGTAACAAAATTGTATTTTACTAACATGTACTTCCTACATCTTAATTTGATTACAAGTTTGTTTGAGTATAACATATAGATTTTTCGTAATCATAGCGTAAATGGCTAAGAATGAGTAATTAATTAATGGTGATTCTCAAGTTTACATACATACTGTCAATCGCTACCTTGATCGATCGATCCGTCTGTTGATCATCTGTTCTTCACGTTATTTGAAGTTACCTTAAGGACTGAACAATACATACTGCGTACATACGCAGTGTTATTCATAACGTGAAAGTGATCAGTCATAATTAGGCCCGTGATCTCAGCCTATCCCTCTACAGGGAATTGAGCGTGACGTGTATCCATGTTAATTCAATTATCACGTTTGTCTCTTGTGTATTGACGTTGTATAGTTAATTAACAGTTCCTAACCCTTTCTTTCATAACAAATTAACTAATTAATATTGAAAAATGTTACGTAGAGTGAAGAACAGAAGAGCATGTATGAGAAGGCTAATGGGCGTGAGTGAAGCAAGGGAGATTTGCCAGGATGGTTCCAGATGGCTATCGATAATCTCTGCCAATCCCGTCGGGGAATATATGTATGTATGTAAGTTATGAAATATGCTGTAAATTATCACGTAAGTACTAAATTATTCATGTATTAAAATTAAGCTGTGCGTTTCCGTTACACAATAAATAACCAATACACACATATATGTTTACGTCCTCTAACCGTTTCGGGGTGGACAGAACTTCGGAGATTTGACAACATCTCCTAGATCAGTTTTATCATGATTATTGAGGTAGTGATGTCATATGGAACAATGGTAAGAGGTTGCTAGCCCATCGCCCTATAGATTACATAAATGATAGGATGTTGTAAAATATCTCTTTAGTTTTTAGTGGGACGTTTGTGAGGTTTCACTTACATTTTTGTCAGGCACAGCATTCGATGGTGGAATCCTGTTGAACATCACCGTTTAATCTTCATTCTGAAAAGAAATAAAAGTTGGTGTTAAAATTGGTATATTTTTCAGTCATTTTCATACAAAAGACAACCGCGTTCACGCTTTTAACCCTTTCTTGAGGTTCAGATTTCTATATCCACAGTCGCAAAGGTAGTAATTCTATGGCCTTCTCGAACCCACGTGTTGATCAGATAGTCAGTACTCAATGTGACGGTTGGTAAGCCATATCATCATTTAAAAGCACTAATGAATACCTAACTGTTCAGTGAACAGATAGGTTTCCTAAAGATTCATTCCTATTCTTTTTATATAATAATACAACTTAAACACTATCGATCCATCAGCAGGTATCTATAACATACATATATTCATATTTCTACTTTCCAATAGGATAGCTAGAAACTATCTAACGACTATGTCTCTTGTCTCTACAAATCATATCTATTATCCTTCTTTTTTATTTATGTATATGTAAATATTACGTTCATACTTTATTTCAGCAAACTTTGATAAAACCTCCCAAAATTTACGATAAGTAAAAATGGGAAAATTAAATCAAAGAGGTCCATTATGCAAAATAAAATTCAAAAATGATTACGTTGAGGCCCAAGATATTCCGTGAGAATAAATAATTTTACGCGGTGAGGTAAGTAATAAAAGGCACCCTTACTTGAATGAGAAAAGGTAATTTGTAATAAATTCAGGTTCTAGGGAAGTCCTAATTTATTTTTGACCTCATTGTTGTCGATTTTTTAAGAAGTAATATAAATAATTTAGACATAATTTTAATAAACCCCCTTAGACAAACATACATATACATCACCCCGTTTCCCTGTATAGGAGTAGGCAGAGATCAGGGATCCCCACTGTCCCGATCGTGACAAACCACTTTCGCTTCATTGACACTCATACACACTTGGTGGTTATAGGTACTTCTATCGTCATAAATTGAAAAAAGTATCAATAAATTACATACCTCGGAATGTATTCATAGTAAACAATCAAACGCGCGAAATAAACCTGTTTCTACAGCAACGCTTGGGGACGTAGAGGCGTCTATAACAATATGCATATTACAGTTAAATATTTAACCCTTACTTCTACTTAATAAGCGAGTTTGCAATAAATGTCAAAGTTTTAATAATATATAATAAGAAGTCCATTTCCCTTGACGTCGGAATTGATATAAACAAGTCATTATGTTCACCATAATAAGCAGTTTTCTATATAATTATAGATTGAATCGCAAGGTAATGTTGCGTTCTACAATGAAACTTTTCATTAAATTAGGCATGGTTTTACATGAAGTGAATAGGGGAATATAATGATTTAATTAGTTTGACAGCTGTCTGGATTTTAAATGCATGTTAAAACCACCAAGTTTATAATTGTTAATGAAGAAGTGGAAGGTATAGTTGAACGGAGTAGGCCGTTTAGAACTTATACAGAAATTTGAGATATTCTTCTCAAACTATAAGTGAATAACAGAAGAGCATTTATGAAAATGTTATGAAAGTGATAAATATTGTTAGAATATTTCATTGTACATTTAGCACAGTAATGCCTATTACAAATACAAGACCTACTTGTCATATAATTTCTCTTCTCTTTGTATCTAACACGACGTTTTTATTTATTTTATTTCCGAATATTTTCTGGAACAATCGTAAGCTGACAGAGAATAACAAAAAAAGCCGATAAAAAAGAGCGATGGAAGGAAAACGGCATAACTTATGCGTTAATGGTTATAGGCTTCCGAATTGTTTTGCCGAAAGAGCTGAATATGTTTGATTGATAGCGAATCATCCGATCCCGCGAGAATTGAACCGAATATTTTCTTAGTTGGAAATAAGTGAATAATGGAGCAGTTATGCTGTTTTACGCTCAATGACATCATTTTTTAGTAGGGAAAATGGTTTACCAAGACGTGATGAGGAAACTATGCTGGTTTTTGTCTTTTGCTTTGATAAGTAAAAAGTGTGAGAAAAAAGCATCTAAAATAAAAAGAAGTAGGTATCTATAATCGCCGAGAGTATATAAAGAGGAGTATGAGTATCAATGAAACAAAAGTGGTTCGTCAGGATCGAGACAAATGGGGATCTGTGATATCTGCTTACTCCTCTACAGTGAAACGGGTGTGATGTTGATGTATGTAAAAAAACCCTGTCCTAACCTTTTTTAGGTCTTTGTATGTTTCTATGTAGGCTCATTATTAATGTAATACTTTAATGCGACATTCTAATATTATAAACTTTAAATGGATTAAATAATGACCATAGAGAAATTACAAATTAATCGATACCCAATGAAATATACATATATAAGTATGACTGTATATATACATAGAAATATCACAAGTATTATTATTACAAATATCCCGATATGACTAAAGCAATGTATACAATACAAAAGCCATAATAAAGAGATAATTAACGTCTTTGTCGAGTATCCTGTTGAGACTCTTAAGACAATGCAATGTCTTGCATTACGCTTAGTCACTCCTAATTAGCTACAAAGTAACTGATATCTAGATAATTTCTCAATGTTACACAGCTAATACAGTTACTACTCTTGTTACGTACTAAGACGTAGCGTTACGTAGGGGCCAGCCTAATAAGACATATAACAGTCAGATATACGCTTTATTGAAAAAAGGTAACGTTAGGAGTAGCTATAACCACCGAGTGTGTATAAAAAGATGTATGAATGTCAATGAAGCGAAAGTGATCTGTCAGGATCGGGACAAATGGGGATCCGTGATTTCTGCCTACCACTCTACAGGGAATCAGGCGTGATGTGTATGTATGTTTGTACGTAACGTCAGAAGTACCTTTAACCACCGAGTGTGTATGAGAAATTGTATAGCTGTCAATCAAGCGAAAGTGATTTGTCAGGATCGACTAGAATTGTGTCTATAGGGAAACGGGAGTGATGTGTCTATATAGTGACTATTGAGTACTAAACACGTACTTAATTATATATTGACCTCCGTGACTGATATGATGTGATTGATATGACAACCTCCGTGGTGCGATCGGTTAGACACCTGAACGCTAATCCTGAGGTTTCGGGTTCGATTCCCGATGGAGGCAGAGTTAAGAACTACGCTTTTGTTGATTATATATGCTATTATATGTATTTATCTATGTATAATATGTATACATTTCTTAAATATACGTTGACTAGTATCCTTAGCACAAGTCTTAAATGTACTTACCAAGGGGCTAGTTCAATTGGTGTAATAATGTCCAAATATTATTATTATTACTGAATTATGTATAGGCATTGATTATGTATGCGGAAGTGTAACGATCTTAACATGTCTACAGATTACTATCTACGAATAGATTTGTATGCCAAAAGCGATGCTTATAATGTCTCAAGGTTACTTCTATAGTAAGTTACATATATACATTTACGTCCTTAATACCCTTTTGGGGTGAACAGAACCTCGGAAATATAATATCTCCTAGGTCACTGTTTAGCATGAATATTGGGGTTGCAGGAACATTGGTGACAGGTTGCTAGCTGATCGCATAATTCATCCCATACCCCTAGACCCTTGGCATTCTACATGCTCGGAAGAACTGCAGCTAGTTTACATAGAATACAACGGTAAGGGAAAAAGTCGTGATAAAACCTACCGGTTCCCCGAACAGGTAATAGTTAGTGCTTGTAAATGACGACATGGCTTACCACCTGTCTACCTGTCACATTGAATACTGACTATCTAGTCAACACGTGGGTTTGAAGTGGCCATAGAATTACTACCTTCGCAATTGCAGAGATGGACACCTGAACCTCTAACTACCCCGCAATTGTTAATGCTCGTGGACGTGTTTGCCTTTTGTTTGTCTATATATCTTTTCTATATTATATCTATTCTATGTTATGTCCATAGCTAAAAAGAATAAAAGATGTGAATGTATAACATGTGTATGTATATTTTCCTTTGTAATAACATTATATAATATGTAGTTGTATTTTCAAACACGTGCCGCCATATTATTGTTACTTTCATGACCTTCATTTACAAGCACTTAGAGTGTTTTAAAATTACACGTGTTTCTTGACATGTATATGCACTTATTGTGATCTAGATTTGCGTACAATATTTAGTCTTTGTAACTAATTCCTATGTCCATATTAAAATCAATATTTACTTTCTAAAAATAAAATTCCTTCATATATTATTTACATCCAAAAAATAAAATTTATATGAGCTGCATAGATTGGTGTAAATGAAGCAAAAGTGGTTTCTAGGTTCCTAATAACAGGGAACGTTGATCTCTGCCCACCTCTAAGTAAAGCGTGAGTGTATGTATATATTTACTTATAATCCTAGATAAAATCTAGACTTTAAGAAGAATGTAAATATTCAAGACCATTCTTTACGAGGTGGCTAGGTACCCATAATCACAGAGTGTGTATGAATGTCAATGCAGCGAAAGTGGTTTGCCAAGATCGGGACAGATGGGGATCCGTGATCTCTGCCTATCCCTCTACAGGGAATCAGGTATGTGTTTGTTTGTATGTAGCCAGTGATTCAAGTATCTGAACCCGAAATTGAGATATTAATAATTCTATGGCCACCTCAACTACATTATAACCAGATAGTCCGTACCTTACGTGACAGTAGGAAAGCCGTCCTCGTAACAGTTAATCACTGTCTTTAAAACTCGCGAACAAGTACGGAGCTTGTTGTACGGCACCCATATAACTCTACATACACACTCGGTGACAAATCACAAATCCTATTAGCTATTCCACATGTAACGTAAGCAGGTCACGTAAATGATGCAGGTTGATAAACACTAGGTCTTCTAGATTATCTAGATTAAACTAGGCTAGCAAACAATATAATAGTTTATTTAGCAACGTAATATAAAGATTTACAAATCTTTGCGGGTTAGTCAGTGGTTGAGTTTCCACCATTAACATTTTATATTATTCAATTAAGTGAATAGTGAGATTTAGCTTAATTTTTTTAAGGTTTAGTATTAGTCTTCTATAAGATACAAAAAGAATAGCAGTTAATTAGTAATGTATTTATATTGGGATATAAATAAAAATGGCGGGACAGCCAAACTATCTCATGCATGCTCATTTGTTCTTCAGTACGTATATGTTGGACTGGTGGACCTCTTCGTCAGCGGCAGGACTGAGTTCAGGGGGGTTGCCTTGCGTTACATATGCTATGAGCTTTGATTGCCTCTGCTGATGCTCTAAATAATTATTGTTGTCTAGGTTTAATGTTCAATGTTTTTTTTGTTAATATATACTGTAAATATTTATTAGTAAATTGTTTATTGTATGTATATGATTGTCAATGATACCGTATTGGGAATTCTGTAATGGTGTTATTGAGAAAAATGTAAATAAATAAATGTTCTACGCCTTCCTTTGCCTATTCTATGTACTATCTACCTTGGCTATATAATATATTATAAAAACGTTAATTATGTTCCCATCTAGTTAAAACACAAAATACAACCTCATTACTGAACTTCACTTTTCAGACTTAAATCGTATTTCCTTAAGAATTTGTTCCGAGGCTTTTAATGCGAATCCAATGAAGCGAAAATGAATTCGCAATCAGAGCCGCAAAAATAACAATTTTACCTAATTTGATTTCATTAAGCCAAATTCTTAACCTTTTATGGAAATCACGATGCTCTCCGGATCTTTTTAGGTTCTACAGAATAACTTTTTGCTCATTTGTTTAATGCTATATATTGACGTAATACTTAAAATTGGAAAAAAATCTGTAACTGACGAAGATTAATGTTGAGGAGTAGTAATGTTCATATTGCTAAAATGCGTCAGAATTGGCATAAATTAGGATCTGTAATCTATGTCTTCTCCTCTGTAGTTTAACGTTCGTTCTATGTAAACGTATGTATGTCGTTGTTTTATTATATTTTTTTGTTGTTCAGGGGTATAACAATTTTACCATTGATGATAACATGTGTCAAATTTCACCTAAAAATGGCGGAATTAGTCACGTGCGTTATCTCACGAACACTTCATTCACACTGGTATTGAAGTGATATAGAAAGATATTGAGCAAAAAGCATTAGTGGACTCAGGATCTAGGTAAAACTTAAGTTAGAATTAGTTCATCAGAATTACCACAGATGAGGACAGTAATAAAAAGTTTTAACAAAAAAACAATGTCCTAGAACGCGCAATTAAAATATTTAAAGGAAACTATATATGTGTGTATGTTCAAATTTCCAATTCCGGCCATTAGGCTAGACACACATCTGGCCAGGTAGGAAGCGTCATCTTTTCCTGTAGGACGCAGTGGATACTACAGTGTTAAATGATATACATACACTCTCGTCCTTTACAACTCACATGAAAACAAAAAAGGGGTATATTCCAAAACAATGCTAACATTCCCACTCGTACACCATTATTGTCCAGCCCAGCAATTAAGCAACGATTAAGTGAATAAATATGGCGCAATTAAACATGCTAAGTGTGAACCTTTTAAATAAAAAGGGCCTTAAATTAAATCCACTCTCACCCTTTTGTGTCTAAAAAAGTACTGTGGTTGGTAAAGCTATTCATTTCACTATAGCTACAAGTATAAAGTGTGCCCTTTCACGAAAAACATGTTCCATTTCGACACAACAATGAAGAAGTAACATTTTATTTAATGGAGGAAAAGTTTTTACCAAAAAATAAAAAACCGTCATCAATATTCGTAATGGGCTGTAGCCAAAGGGTAGGAACTTCGACTTCTTATTAGAGGTCCTAGGTTTGAATCCCAGCTCTGGCTAACACCAATACCAATGAATGAATTAAAAAATATGTGATTTCCAGTCACGTACATAATTAATAGTCGACAACGGTAAGGGTATACCTATCTAACATTCGTTCGAAATTTCGGAGAACTACCCCGTAGAGTCTACCTCGCCATAATGAAAAAGGGAGTGTGCATACACAAGTCGTGAAGCATACGTTGTGTTAATATTCGTAAATTGCTATTAATATCCGCAATAGAACCCAAAGAACTACAAAATATTATGTCCAAACCTTGTAAAAACTTTACTCTACCAGTTCGTTTATTATAATCGTGAATGCATACATTTAGCATAGCAATAGCGTATAAGGTAACAGTTACTAGCATTATAAGTAAAAAATAACGTACTTAATTCGCACCGTTAATAGTATAAGTGGTATAATTAAACTATTTAAAATTCAAACTCTCGCTTAACTTTTTGCGTTTTCTTAGAGGTGGTAATAACAATCAAAGTTACCGCCTCCTAAGGTAACTCACGTAGCAACATGGTTTTGCCATTCTTTGAAAGATTAATGTATACAGAGTGTTTGTAGATTCAAGCTAGACTAGCATGATATTATAGGAGTGTAAATATACTAATATTTGACTTTATTAAGGATTTTCTGTTATTATTAAACAAATTTCTTATTTACTTGTTTCTTAAATTAGTCTCAAATGATTTTGTGCATTGAGTGTAATATTTCAGAGGTTAAATACGGAAGCGAGAACTATTTGTATAGACACTAAGAGTTTTTTTGAAAATAATAGACACATATTATCCTTATCTTATGTTTTGAAAAATAACCAAAAACAAAAATGAAATACATATGTATTATATTCAAGCGAAACGGAGAATATATTTTATTCAATGTTAATATATTGAATAAATGTTTCCATTATAATGTGCTTCTACTATTTACAAAGTTTATATACCTAGGAAGCTACACGCCCTGTATTAGCTCAGAATGCATAACCAATTGTAAATCACCGCATGGTAAGAACGAAATTCCAAGTAAGTAAGTACGCCCATAACACAGTACAGATTTTTTACCCATAACAATAATGAATCCGACCAAGTCGTGTGTCTGCACTTTATTATCAAGTCATTTCTTATGAGCTAATGTGCATGCTTGCTATTTACAAAAAGACAAACGCATTCACGACCATTAACCCTTCCGGGGTAGTCAGAGGTTCAGGTGTCCATCTCCGCAACTGCGAAGGTAGTAATTCTATGGACACCTCGAACCCACGTGTTAACCAGATAGTCATTACTCAATGTGACAGGTGGTCAGCCATGTCGCCATTTACAAGCACTAACTATTACCTGTTCGACGAACAGGTAGGTTTCCTCACGATGTTTTCCCTCACCGTATAATTCAACGCATTTCGTAAATGTGTTTTTATTACGAAAATGTACATAGAAATTCATTAAACTTCATTTCCATTGGTACATGCTCAAACGGGATTTGAACCCTGTACCCACTGATACAGAGCCAAGCCCCAAACAACTGAGCTACGTCGAATTTGCTAGTGATAAATTAACATAACAAAAGGCTAGTTCAATTGGTGTAATAGAATATTATTATACATTCATACACTCACGCCCGTCAGCCTTCAGAGATATGCAGATTAAAGCTCAATCTCGAATAAACTATTAAAGGGTACTGTGACTAAAATTGAACTAGTCTTTATAAACTTAAGCACATAGTTTGATTGATGGGATATTAACCTTTAAATGGTTCGCTTATGAAAGATATGTCTTAAATCTGAATATGACAGCCGTTAAATAACTAACCTTAGCTTTTACCCACATCATTTGCCTATCTTTCATAGTGTATCTATCTAGTCATCCACATGTAAAGCCCAAACTATTGAGTCATGCCCTTTCAATATAATCAGTTTATCTTCTTTCAGACCGCATGTCATCATAATTAGACGACTATTTTAGTCTCTATTCATAGAAATTTTCACGGCATTGATGATAAGAAATGGTTCTATACAGCCCTTGTTTTGTTGTGTTAATTTGGGTTCAGATTAATGTAACCGTGAACTAGCTTATCTTGAAGCATCTGTATACATATATAGGCAGAGGTTTGTAGTGTATGAATAGCATTGTATTTTATTTATTTCGAAATAATGGATTTAACATTATATTGAAAAAATATCTTAATATCTAGACTTACAACTGATTTTATACAAATTAAATCTTAACATCATAATAAAATATAGGACGTTTATAATACATATCTTAAACACTTTACACTAAATTAAGTAAAGTTAGTGTAAATATTTAGTAGACAATTAATTTGTTATTGTATTTTTTATGATATTTGTTTATTTTAGGTCTCTTCAATAATAATGTTGATTTTGACAAACATTTTTAACTATTCAACTCTATACAATTTAACTTGCTATTGTATTAATTTCAAAGAAGTATTGCTACAGTATAACTAAGCTAATATCTTTGAACAAAATAATTTCGTATGACTTATTGCTGGGTATAAGGTTGTAAGGCTTAAATCTCTTTTTAGGCAGACAGGCTTTACTGGAAGTAATGTTTATTACTTCCCAGAACTATATAGCGTTCAGTGACTCGGATTTTGGATGGTGTAAACAAGGTGAATGTAATTTAAATTGTTAATGTCTTAAATGACAATATAGCGAGTATTACGATTCCATAAATGTAAAATTTGAATACAATTTTAAAAAGTTGTTGTATTACCCATCCACCATCAACTACGCATTCTGATGAGGTTCAGTAAGTCGAAATGAACTTTTTATCTAATAACCAATAACCAAAGTGACAGGTGGTAAACCAATTTAGACCTATTCTGACAAATCTTTACTTCTTACATTGTAACGGTGCCTATCTTTATTTACCATATCACATTCGGTATTCAATCTTTTTCGATTCATCAATCTTCATAATTGAGAATCGTCAGAGTAAAGATTCTTCCTCTACTTTCTTTATATGAAAAGGCACTTCCTTATTTGACTTTTCGAATATATAATAGAGTACCCGCCACATAAGGTGGCAGTTGGAGGCGTCGCCACAGTCGCGTAATCCAGTGTTGCCAGTAAACACGCCAAAACTAGCACTCACTGTGCCATACGGCTCGATACATTATATTGAGGTTTCATTTGTAACGATCTTTGGTTGCAGAGCTATAAACTCAAATAAAACAAATTAATATACCAAAGTCAAAAGTCAAAATATTTTTATTCAAAATAGGCCCTATCATAAGCTCTCTTTGAAAGTTATTTTATGATCAAAGTACAAATTAAAAAAACTATATATTGACAAAAGGAATATATATGAGTGAAGTGGAAGGGCGGTTACGTAGGGGCCGGCCTAATAAGACATATATGTAACAGTCAGATAGACGCTATATTGAAAAAAGGTGACGTTAGGAGTACCTATAACCGCCTAGAGTGTATTAGAGAATGTATGAATGTCAATGAAGCGAAAGTGGTCTGTCAGGATCGGGACAAATGGGGATCCGTGATCTCTGCCTACCCCTCTACAGGGAATCAGGCGTGATGTGTATGTATGTATGTAAAAAAACTATTTCAAACATGGCACTGAGCATTGTCTTTACATATTTTTACCGAGGTTAGTTCACCAACCATTTCGGCTGCTCAAGATGCCACGTCATGAAGACCACGACCGCTCTGATAAGAGCGTAACGATTGAGAAGAAGAAGTTCAGCGGAGACCCTTGGAGAAGAACTAACAAGAAACTCCAGAAATCAATTTATTATAATCACCCTTAACAAACATAAAAATTACAAAGAGTGGGCAAAAAACACAACGCTGGTAATACTAAATTTACCTTTCATACAAAATAACACGCAATGGCGGAAACGTCAAATTTAGTTCCAAGTTTGGCTACTGCCACCTTATGTGGCGGGTACTCTAATAATAATGATAAATCTTTAGTAAACAAAAACAAGCATACATAAACTCAACCTTACTGCCATCACTAGGTTACCATGGCAACCTGTATCGATGGCAGCAAGCACCAATTTCAGTTACATATTATATTTATGCTTAATTAACAAAACCAGAGACCAAATCGCACATCCGCCAATATAGTGTCATAAATCAAAATCATTCAAATTTTAAAAAAGTAAGCCACTGCTGTTAAAATTTCATGTATTTTATTCTACAAAAACACCACATTTCTAGTTCCAAAGAAAACCCTCCAGATTGCGTTGTGATGGTATAATATTATAGAAGATTGTCCCCCGCCCTTCCTCAAACAGTGTTACATTACGCTTTGTGCAAGCAATATCTCCGTTAAATTTGATAAAAAGTGTCACAACTCGAAAAGTTACAGTGTTTTTCCTAACGGTAAGTGATATTTTTTAGCTATTTATCGTACAAGACAATCATAAGTCAAAATATAGAAAAATCTATGCAAAAATATTGTAAAACATTTGCTCAAATACTGTTATATTTTGATTTGTTACATTTTATTAGATAATATAATGTTTCACTCCTATATTTATTTTAATTACTTTATAATATTTGCAATCACTATGACTGATTTATGCAAATTTCCTAGTATTATGTTATAAGACTAAAGTTAAGAATATGAGTAAGTGATAAAACTTATAGTTGTTAACCTAATTATGATAATAATTAAATAAAAAGCCGTCTAAACTACATTTATGACACTTTTTTAGAAAAGATATTAGATATTTTGTCATAATTTAGTGTTATAACTCAAAATTGTTAATCTAATTATGACAAAATTTCTAATATCTTTTCTAAGAAAGTGTCATAAATGTAGTTTAGACGGCTTTTTATTTAATTTATTATTAAAAACTAAAGAGTACGTTAAAAACTGATTCTAGTAATGTAAGGCAAGTTACTGGTTAATAAAGATTTATATTATAAAAAAATAGTTTTTTTTTTTCCAAACACGTTTTTGCCTGTACTGAAAAACCATGATTTTTGAGTTATGATAGTATTTTAGCGGGTGTGCGAAATAATAAACACTAACTCGATTAACTAAAACACAAATGGGATATGACATTTTTGTGATATACCGCTAAAATTTAGATTAAATAACATCAGAAGTCAGGATATATTTTGTTTCTAATTTATCGTCAGCCCTACCCTGGTTCGGATCAGGGTGACAACATCAAAATTATGCTTCTGTTCTACACACTCTGTATCTATATATAAGTTTCTTGCTTTCTTATTCATACTAACCAATCTATCTTTGATCTTCAAATGCCTTAGTCTTGGCACACTCAACCAATTACAATGTTGCATCCAAATCAACAATACATTTTTGAGTCTCTCCTATTGCTTAAAATTGATTTAATAAAGAACTTGTCGCTTGCTAGTCTAGGATGTAAAAAGAGTGCAAACTAGCTGCCGCTCTGCCTGGTATGACGTAGAAAGCGTCTACGGAACTAGGGATCAAAGGAATCTACTGAGCGATGTGCTAATAACGTGTAAGTTTCATATAAATGCATTCACAACCCTGATACGAATGTCATAGCTGATCAAGGATTTTTAATGTCTTCGTGGTTCTATACACCCTATGAGGGTATAAAGGATGTGAATGGCAGAATTAATACAAAATGTGTATGAAAGTATGTAATATATATATATATATGTACAAATAACGCTATCAATAGGGCATAGAGAAGGTTAATGGGTGTGAGTGAAGCAAGAGAGATTTGTCACGATCGTTCTAGGTGGCGAACGACAGCTTCTGGCTATACCGTTGGGGATGTAGAGCCGTGAATATATGTATGTATTAATGCTATCAATAGGTATGCCACTCAGATTTTCAGTAGGTAATTGAATACCATTGCTGGCTTTTCGAATACTGAATACCTCTCGATTCTAATTGAAGAGTCAATGCGAAACGAACATCTCGATTTCTCGACGAAATTGGGAATTGTGGTTGGTATTTCGGTTTTATGTAGTTACTTATGTAGTTGATAAAATGTAAAATTTACATACAAATGCATATTCTTTTACATACTTTTCGAACAAACAAAGACTAAATATGTTCCAACAATAGACCAAAATTAATTCTTTTAATTTTGGTCTATTTTTGGAAGACAAGTGTTTACAACTTTAATACCCTAATACTAATAGTTGCTTTTAACGTAAATGCTAATAGGATCACTTTCAGTTTAAAAAATAATCAAAATTTCTTATAAATAAAGATAGAGATCGCGCCACATACGGTGGCAGTTGGAGGCGTCGCCACAGTCGCGTAATTCAGTGTTACCAGTAAACACGCCACAACTAGCACTCACTGTGCCATACGGCTCGAAACATTATAGGTTTCATTTGTAACGATCTTTGGTTGCAGAGCTATAAACTCAAATAAAACAAATTAATATATCAAAGTCAAAATATGTTTATTATACTATTTCAAACATGATTAATAATTAACGGGACTTATCCTTCTTATTATATATTACATATATTATGTGTTCCTTCACTCTGTCCGCAATAGACCGTTTAGTCTGTTCGACATAGGATTTCCCACAGCTGCAATCAATCTTATACACACCCTTATATCTTATATCATGAGTATAAATCGCGAATCTCTTAAAACTATTATTTCAAACATGGCACTGAGCATTGTCTTTACATATTTTTTACCGAGGTTAGATCAGCGGAGACCCTAGCTTGGAGAAGAACTAACAAGAAACTCCGGAAATCAATTTATTATAATCACCCTTAACAAACATAAAAATTACAAAGAGTGGGCAAAAAACACAACGCTGGTAATACTAAATTTACTTTTCATACAAAATAACACGCAATGGCGGAAACGTCAAATTTAGTTCCAAGTTTGGCTACTGCCACCGTATGTGGCGGGTACTCTAGGTTTGGGCTTTTTTAACAAATACCCTCAATTTATTAACTTACTACCACATTTTACACAAAAGAGTAATTTTAAATCGAATTACTCTATTCGCTTCTTTTCACACATCAATAACTCATCCCAATTATACCTAATAATACCGCACGTACAAGATTTATAACAAAAACAGCGTTGTTCATAATCCGCTAGTAACTGCTTTTATGTTATCGAGATTCTTAAGAAACGATCCAGTGTAAATTAAACTAGACTTCGAGTGTAAAGCTTATAAAAAGTACAAAAAAGACTTCCAAGTAGATTAGCACTGCTTTATATTACTTAAGGCTGTATACAGGCTGTCAATAATGTGCATTGACGAGCATTAGTCTTTACTTTACTACAATTTCACGAATTAGTTTCTGGGAATGAATAGAATGCTAATAACTAATAAATTATAATGGTAAAATAATGGCTAAATGATAGTAACAATGATGATATATTGGTCTTACAGTAAATTTTATATCTCATAAACTTTATTACTACTAGAATGGATAGCGTAAAGATAAGAAGAGCGTGTATGATTATAATTAATGGGCTTGAGTGAAACAAGGGAGATTTGTCAGGCTCGTTTCAGGTGGTGATGGATAGTCACTGCCTATCCTCTTAGGGATGTAGAGGCGTGAATATATATGTAGATAATACTCTATCTTCAATATTCAATAAAAATTATATGATGCCAACTCCGAAAGTCAGAATAATAAAATTAGGAATAACGTTAGAGTAATTTCTTTACATAAGCAGTTTAGTACAAATATTTTTTCATTTTCACCCTTTGTATTGTACACACTTATAATATAATTACAATACTATATTATGCCACCACTCAACGCTCACTGAAATCACAGCAATGAATAATTTATTACAGCAATTAATTCTGTATCATAACTATTGAGTGAGTATTTAATTATCTGACCGTTATTATCGAAGTAATTGAGTATTATCGAGTTAATTTTATACATACTATAGCAGTACACATACTGTACAATTTAAGTTCCAAGGGCTTGAAAACAGTGTAAACTGTTTTAGTTGAAAAGAATCTTTATTTGCTAGCATTCACACTCGGTGGTTATAGATACTGTTAAGTAATGTTTAGTAAAAAGATAATTGGCACACTTAGAACAGGTAATCTACATAAGAATTGCTTGTCTCATTAGTCATTCAATCATCTATTAGTTTAATTATTGGAACCAACTTCGTGGAATATTTTGCGTTCACGATCTATGATGACGTAAGCCTTAAGTCACGTTTGGCATATAATTTGGGTTTAAATGGAAGACTTTAGCAATTTTATAACGGACTAGTTTTTCACTTATTACTTTTTTATATTTATAATAGAATGGTGGAATTATAACATGCTCTAAGTGACAAAAAATTTAGTATGCAGTTTCATCATAAGTGCCATCGCCACTGCTTTAAATTCGGCAGTAAGACCATATGAGTCAATGGCACTTTTAATTCCACCATTCAATAATTAAATATTGAATGCTCTTTCTAAATTGCTTAGCTATAATCGTAACTAAATAAATGCATATACAAGAATAAGGCGTCATTAATAATACAATTGTAAGTGACATGCATTGCCAGATCTGTTTATCAATTGATCAATATGCAATCTGCACTTGTGTTATTGAGTGCTAAATAGCTCTTAAGGCATGCATTCATTTACATAGTATACGTAATAAGTGTTGTGTTATTCCGTCCTTAATACTATCGTAAATAAAACACCTTCTAATACTTAAGAATAAAAACGAAGCGTTGGTGTGACAGAGTATTGTATTAAATACATTAGGTATTAGTGAGATAAAAAGAGTATAAATACAGTATACCCCGATTTCTCCACAGGGAACCTCCCTGACTAACAAAGATCATGGATTTCTATTTTAGAGGATCCTGGTTAATCTATTTCTTATCTTCATAAATCATTGTTCATAATATAAGAAAGAGATTTTCTTTCGTATTTTTTCGAGCTCTACAAATTTTCTTAGATTTGACGATCATACAGGTTTAACGAACCAAAACAGACTTCTACTTTACACATATATTTAGCACCTAAGAGAATAAAGTGCAATTTGATATAATGTACTTATTAAAAACCGTCACAAAGAACAGAAACAACATAATGTATGAGAACACTAATCGCTGTGGGTAAAGCAAGTGAGATTTTTCAGCATTGTTCAAGATACCAATCAACTCTGCCCATCCCTATGGAGTAGTAGAGACGTGAATGCATGTATGTGTATTAAAAATCATCACAAAACCCATTCAGTCCCAAATTTGTGAGATGCGCCTGTGAATCGGCTCCATTGAAAAGGCAAAAGCTTATAAAAAGTTGCCAGACAACATATGATGAGAGATGCCTACGTAATTATAGGAAGGTTGGTGGTCGACAAACAAGTCGAAGTTTTGGTCTCTATAATATATAAATACATCGAGTTTCCTTTAACAGGAAAGAGAAATTACCTAATTGATTTTCGAGTTAACTTTTTTTCTTTTACTTGTAATTAGTAGTGTAATTATAGTGATGGCATATGTGTACTACTTACATGTTATTTTATTGGTAACTTTTAACAAAATTTGTCGGGTTATTTTACCAATTTCTATACTATATTATTATGTATATTATGTGATAGATTCCCAGCCTATTACGATTATAATGGGTGTACTAAAAAATGATATATAAAATAGATTTTTAGCTATACCCATTCTTGTACACATCACGCCCGTTTCCCGTACAAGGGTAGGAAGAGATCGGAGCCCCATCTTTCCCGATCCTGACAAATTACTTTCACTGCTTTGTCACTAATACACGTTCTCATACACACTCGCCGTTTGTAGGTACTTCTAACGTCAGATGTGTCAGTAAGAAGAAATTTTCTAAGCCAATGGTGATCTACTAAAGATATAAGCAGGCATGACCTTTTTATATTTATGTGATCGATATAGAGAAACAAGCATGATTTAAGATATACAAACACAACAAAATAAACACGTTTATGACAATTAACCATTGTGGGGTAGTCAGAGGTTAAGGTGTCCATCTGCAGCAATTGCGAAGGTAGTAATTCTATGGCCACCTCGAACCCACTTTTTGACCAGATAGTTTGTAATCAATGTGACAGGTGTTAAGCCATGTCGCCATTTACAAGCACTAACTATTACCTGTTCGCAGACTTAGGTTTCCTCACGATGTTTTCCCTCACCGTAATATTCATGATGTATAATATATTGTGAGTATGTTAATAAAAAGAACAATCTTTATAATCTGCTCTCTTACCCCACTGAGAACGTATAAATATCATAAATCTATATTGAATACGCCTCACCGTTCAAACGTACATTTACAGTGCATCTTAAGTACCAATTGAACTTTTTATTGGCTGTTTAAAGAGTGTATTAAGACATCTGTGCAGCATATGAACGGGTGATAAAACAATAAATGTTCATTTGAGATGACTATAATGAACGTGCGAAGGTGCGAGGATGTCAATGAACAAAGTATGTAAAGTATATAAGCATTTATGTTTACATAAAGTAAATAAATCTGATGTTTGCCTAATATCTTGAAGTCTATTTATGTAACACTTGGTTACCGGTTTCGTAGTTTTTTAGATATTTAACTGGTGCTCTTAAAATAGAATCCTTAAATCAACTTTACTAAAGTTTTGGCAAAATATGGACAAAAAAGAATACTCACACCACCATTAAGAAATACTTTCGTACGAATCTAGTTATATTCTACAGATAGTTTGTCTGTCAGTCTAAGAAGAAATTTATTTAGTAACGCTATTTTTAACACCATCACAATTTTAGACGACATCTATTGTCAAAAATTCACAACCTTCTAAACACAAGCTACTAAATTCGTGCTAGCTATATAATATATGCGTATCATTTATTGTATATACGTGTCAGTATGAGAACATATTCAATGAATTCGTTGGCAGAGGTTACAGATGTTGCATTCTCAAAATACTGTGAAACCACAAACGGTGCTAGAGACTTCATTACAGACTAGTGAGAGAAAATACGACTACCATACCCTCATATTAATCCTTGTTTAGCAAGTGATGAAAGTGATAGATAGATATACATTGCTACCTTGCGTTATTGTTGGAGTGTGAGCGAGACAAATAGTGCTTAACATTTATTGTTTAGGGTGTAAAACGCTCCGGTACTGTATATCACTGTCAATGTATTGTCAAAGAGTGAGACAAAATTTAAGTGCACACTTGTTTAATGTTTTCGTTATTTTATTAACAAAAACTATGAAAGCATGCATTTAACCAAACTTTTAAAATTAGGTGGCTATTGCCGATAGCACGATATAATTAAATAATTGTTAAAATATCGGATAATTACTTACTCGTATACATTCACATTCTTCAATCCCTTTCGGGGTGAACAAAACCTCGGAGATTTTGTATCTGCTAGGTCAATTTATAGCATAAATATTGGGGTTATGATGTCATATGGAACATTGGTGACAGGTTGCTAGCCCAACACCCAATTGATCCCGTTTACTAAGTCCCTTAGTCGCTCCTACGACATTACGGGAAGAACGGCAGCTAGTTAGCATTATTTTTTACGTCCTAGCTAGCATGGGATGGATCAGAAAATGGCCGATACACTTTTTTAATTCCCCAAAGTTATGACATCTATGAGATACAGCTGTGATAGGCATCTGTTATGCCCCTAACCTCAGGCTAAAAACGATCAATCGAATCACTGCAACGTATATCGATAATCATAGATCTGTCCGATAAGATATCTCAATTTACCAGTATAATCCGAATTAAGGGACCGCGTTCAATCCTTTCGATAACAGTGCAATGAACTAGAAACGGTATCGTGTCAATTAATCTAATCTGACGCGAGCATTACTGCGCTATAATAAGCTTGGATAAGATCCAAATGCATGGTATGACGCACCTTTATTTACTAAATCGTACTTGTAAGACAAGAGACGACGATTGAGAAACACGTTTATATGCCAGTCTGAGACTTAGACATATTTAATACATACATTATTAATATATTATTTACTAGAGACCCGCTCCGGCTCCGGACGGGTATAAAATATACAGCCTACTCCACTATTTAATGGTATTATTGTACATACAAACCTTCCTCTTGAATCACTCTATCTTTTAAAAAAACCGCATCAAAATCCATTGTGGTTTTTCAAAGATTGAAGCATACAAAGGGACATAGGGACAAAGAAAGCGACTTTGTTTTATACTATGTAGTGAAATGATTACTTCATGTAAATATTGAATAACTATAAAACTGTAACTGGTCAATTTTAACACGTCAACACCATCAATTTATAATATTTTATAGTTAATGATTTTGCAGTATTAACTTTTCAACGAATTTACATACATACACGCCTCTACGTCTTCAATGGACGGACCCTGACAAATCTCTTTAGCTTCACTAACAGCCATTAACCTTCTCATAAATACTATTCTGTTTTGTGCGCTACGTGCACTCGCATACGAATATTGAATGCATTTGTAATTGTGGTACTAATCAGAATCTTTAAGGTGGTCTTTGTAAAAAAGGAAAATGTGTGTGGTATTACAAAACCAGTGTAAAAGAGAACCTTATTTTCATATTGTAATAGGTTGAAATGGTTTAGTACTAAAAAATTTTGGAATAATATTCAATTTAGGCTATAAAATCGTACCATTAATTTTAATTTTATTTTTGGTAAATTGGTATGACAATGGGAAATTATAAAAGTAGTTTAGATGATACATCCGCTGTTATAGATTATCTCTCAAATTTAAATTAGCTCTTAGATATAGTTGCTATATATATTGAGGTCCGATAGAAAATCCAACCTTTAGCCTGATAACCAAAAGCAATTAGTTTTTTTCTAATACCAATCGCGAAATAGAGATTACAATGGCGATAATATTTAAGCTATAATTTCCTATCAATAATAGAGCCTAAGAGATAATAAATTATTGATAGCATTTAATACATAGATAGTATTAAATGAAATTAAAATATATACAAATACATTCACGTCCTCTAATCCCTTTCGGGGTGAACAGAATCTTGGAGATGATAATGTATCCAAGGTTTTAGCATGAATAATGCATCTTTGACGTTACATGAAACATTAGTGACACGTTGCTAGTCCATCGCTGAACACATTCCATTGACACCTAGTCCCTTACTCTCTATGACATGCCGCGAAGAATGGCAGCTAGTTCGCATTCTTTTGCGTCACAGACTAGTACGGGACGTTAAATTAAAGTAACACTGATATATAACTCGTTGACATTTAAATGCGCCTCAAAATTGCGTTAGAAACTACTGTCGGACTATTCTTAGATTTGATGAACGAGGAAATCCGGGCTTCACCTTCACCCAGCTATGACTCACACTTTGTAGCATACATATATATATATATATATATATATATATATATATATATATATATATATATATATATATATATATATATATATATATATACACACACTAGGGACCGGTTCCGGCTTCGCACGGGTATAAAATATATAGCCTACTCCACTATTTAATGGATGTTATTATACATATAAACCTTCTTCTTGAATCACTCTATCTATTAAAAAAACCGCATCAAAATCCGTTGCATAGTTTCAAAGATTTAAGCATTCAAAGGGGCACAGGGACAAAGAAAGCGATTTGTTTTATACTATGTAGTTATATTAAAGACAAACGCGTTCTCGACCATAAACACACACTTGCGGTTGTCAGAGGTCAGTTTTCCATCTCAGCAAATGCGAAGGTAGTGATTCTATTGCCACCTCGAATCCATGTGTTGACCAGATAGTCGGTACTCAATGTGACTGGTGGTAAACCATGTCGCCATTTACAAGCAACTATTAATATACTCAAATCAAATCCCGTTTGAGCATGTACCAATGGAAAAGAAGTTTAATGAATTAATGGCGACATGGCTGACCAACTGTCACATTGAGTACTGACTATCTGGTTAACACGTGGGTTCGAGGTGTCCATAGAATTACTACCTTCGCAATTGCGGAGATGGACACCTGAACCTCTGACTACCCCGCAAGGGTTAATGGTCGTGAATGCGTTTGTTTGTTTGTTTTTTTGTTTTTATTAATATACTCGTATTCGTTTGATTGCTGGTTAGGTTGCAGTAACATTCTGATGGATTATTGTTGAATTTGTGTTGAATAATATCTGCAGAGTTTCTTGACATGCCTTCTCTACAGGTTTTCCATTACGAAATGCCAATAGTTTTTTAGATAATGTAAGTTTTTAAGGACAATTTTTATATAAATACATACGTATACAAATATTTCTTAGAATCTAAACACGGTATCGTCCAGTAGAAAAAACGGTATCATCCAGCACACAGCAAATAAACCAGCATATTTGGAGAAAAACCACTATAAGTATATTTAATATATCAAGCTCATAGACGTAAAACATTTATTTAAACTATACATATTTTAGTTCAATACCAACTTGCAAAATAAGTGCTAAATATATTGCCAAATTCACTTCGCACCTTCCACCAATAAATGGTAATCATACGAATTCATTTGAATTATTCAATGAATCTGCAATCCGTATTGTTTTCGGACGCCGTTCATATTATGATTGCACATGGCAAATTATTAATTGCAAACTAATATATGGGCACGTTTTTGTGGCTGCTCTGAATTTATGCCAAATATTACCCTATTTAATCTGGTGTCATATAATAATGATATTGGGTAAATTATCAACATATTCCCGTATTAGTTTTAAAAGTGACTGAAGAAAACAGATAGGTCCCTTCTATCTCTCTTTTTTTCTTCTTTCTAGACTTAAGGGTATTGTATTCCAAAAATAAATTCACGAACTGTCAAAAATCTGAAATTTCTAGCGCAGCGGCGCTGAGTACCGTGCGAGTAAGTGCTGTTTTTAGCGGCCGGACAGAATATTAAATAAATAAAACGTACATTATCTATCTAGCATAAAATAAACATTGTGTGATTCGACAATCCAGACCGACTTCTTAGCAGATATTCTCTGTCGAACGTGACAGATAGTTTTGATCATGACGACGCGCCGCCTACGAATATGTACCAGGGGCGCAGACTTTTAAAGGCGGGCTGTCGTACGAAAAATGTAAATGTCTCGATTTCCATACAGATTTCTTTTGATCCTGATAAACTACTATTATACTGTCAATTATTAGTTTGTGTTATGTAATGTCAATAATGATTTTGCTGAAATATTGGGTAAGTATTTGAATCGCGCTATAGTTATAGCGTAGTTGTGATCGTAAATAATAGGATTTAACGGTTGTGATTTATACACTGGTTCTCGTTCTATCACCGAAGTTAAGCACAACGGAGGCGTGGGAAGTAATTGGATGGGTGACCATTTAAATTGTTCACGTGCTGTTGTTTTAGTGAGGGAGCTTGGTTTGGTTATGTAAGGACTTAGTAAATCATCTATTGGCTATTGATAATCAGGTAACGATTGGGATTCGACTCTACATCTGACTACCCCGAAAGGGATGTGAATACATATTTTGTATATAGGTTTTTTGTATTCGTCTGTCGCGTAACGACACGACGCGACGTAGCCATATCAATCGAGATCGGCGGCAGCGACGTAATGTAAGCATAGTATTTTGTACCTATTCAGAATTACAAAACTATAAACAGAGATCCCGCGCACTCGTAGATAGTTTTCAGTTACTTTAGTAACTACGATTTAATTATAAGCATTTTGTCACGATGATGTGTATTCTCGGCATACTCAAAACACATACACCTGACCTGACAAAGCGTACCTACCTACTTTATTATTTGTTAATTTTATATAGTAACAGTCTGGCGTATGAAAGTGGTAAGATGATTATTAGCTCTCAGAAACTGTAACTGTCAGCTATTTTTGTACGTTTTACGTTTCAGCTGCTGTAAAATAATAAATCGTAATAATTAAAAGCAATACTTACTACTTACAACCATGGATATAAGAATGCTAAATAGCTACTTTTACGTTTTGACATATAAAACAGAAACTAATAATTGGTTGTGTAAAAGTGGTTTGTTAGACTCAAGAGAAATCTGTTTGGGAATCTAGAATTTCTTACATGTTTTAGTTTTTATTTGTTATCGAACTTAGTGGATTTACATAACATTTAGTACTTGATATTATAACATATCAAATCATTCTTTATAGCGGTTTGTTTTAAATATTATGAATACATTTGATATCATTTCTAAACAGTATGCGTCTAGTTAGTTTACTATGTTCTCACAGATACCTACCACCTTATTCTAAAACAAAATCGATGTTTTGTTATAGAAACAAGTCCGTGTAAAACAATAGCAGCCCCTTGTTTATCTCTGGGATAAATACTTTTGAGGTTACCTTTCTGTTTATATCTAAAATAAGTTAAAATCAAAGCTAATATAAGTCAATATCAAATCAGTATGATGAATTAGATTTCTTGCAGATAAATTGTTGTTATTTCATTTGTAAATTCTTATGCTATGAGTGACGAAGCATTTTTCTATAAATATCGATTCACAAAGCAATGCGGCGGGATAATAGGGGATATTTTATGTAATGTTATTTATGTTTGCGATATAAACAGGTTCCACACTACGATAGTTTCAAAAACACTGAAATAAATCACATCAAACTTGATATAACAAAATCATAACAAACTTTACTGTCATGGCGGATGCACGTTCCGTGTATCAATTGAATTGTAAACGAAACAATCACTAATAAATTATAAACAGGTTATTCAACAACTTATTATTTATTAATATATATTAAAAACATTGTAGTCATAAATATATAAAAGTAATCAATATTTAAATAATTAATCACTTGTGGTAAATAATTGTAATTTTATAGTAACAATAAGAAATAGTGTATTTGAACGTACTTGAGTGAGTGCTCTAACCCGACCTCCGGTAGGAGTCTGTGAGCCTAGTACTGCGCTTGTATTTTCGTATGGTTTTGAGCTGGAAAAGAACTTCGAAAAATATAATTTCTTCGATTTATGCGTAAAGTTTGACGAGGCAAACAAATACCTACAGACTACTGAATAAAATTTTGGGCAGCAGGATATGTATAATAAATATGTTTTTTTTGGTGCGACCTCCAACTCCGTTATGAGAGCCTAGTGACCGAATTCGGATTTCGATAGCAATTTGTCTCTAAAAAATTGCTCCGCGGTCTACCCTTCTTGAGAGAGATGAGTCTGAGTCGTAAAAAAATCGAAATTTAACCAACTCCCGTTCTTTCCGTATATCTATCCGGCACCGGTATAACCTATTCTGCTGTCGCCAAATACTCAAATTGAAGTTGCCAAAGAGCATCCCAAATGTATATTTATGATTTCGAGCATCACAAATGCATACTTAACCTCTGACTACCCTGAGTTCGGTCACGGTCGTAATGCATAATATATAGTTATGTATATATAATTATGTATATGTGTGTGTGCATATATATATAGCATAAATAACCTATCCTGGGGTTCACTAATTGCTGCCTACCTACTGTGAAGAAAGCTGAAGTGATGTCAGAATGTATCATGTATGTATTCTCAACTTCTTGTCATAATATCCGAAACATCAAGCGGTAAATCAAAATTATTTACATTCATTATCATGATTTTTCATATCATGTCTGATATGTACCTGTCATAGGCATAAATGACGCAAGAATAAATTCATATCAAATATGGCGTCGCATCAAGTAAAATACTTCTTAAAATATACATGTAGAATAAATCAACTTTAGCAGTTCACTTCGAAAGTAAAAAATCGCTTGTAATATAATAAGCAATAACCTCAAACACCAAAGTGATTACACATTGTTTTCCAAATTTCACTTATTGAACTAAGAAATAACTGATCTCGTGTGATTATCTAGCGGTTTAGCTGTCATCGCCAACAAAATGGACGTGCTCTCACGCTGGCATTCGCCAAAGACTGTTCGCGATCTATTGAAACTAGCGACTCGCGGCGCACGCGTAAACTGTCCATATAAAAATGTATGAAAAAGACGGCGGTCCAAAATTGGGCGTTTTACACTTACGAAAACTGCAGTATTATGAATAAAACAGGACCTAATATGTTTTTAGTCAAATTATTTAGTATTTAAAGAACCCATTATTGTATATTTTGATTTGAGATCTTACTCCGTGACAAAATAAACGAAAAAATACAAAACCCTGTTTGCGCCATTTTTCTGATTTTTTATCAACTTTATGCGTTTATATTTACGTATTTATTGATATTTAACTCTTGAAACTACTGCAGTCATCAATTTCAGTCTTTCATTATGCTACCTTGAAAGTATGATAAGTGTCAGTAAGTTCTAAATAGGTTTAAACTGTAAAATGAAAACACTCGTTTCGCTCATTTCCGCGAACAATACCCTTAAGGGTAGTTATGATATACGTACATTTATGAATATACCTATACACATATACCACGACCTATATATACCTATATATATATATATATATATATATATATATATATCTATACATCACGACCGATTCCCTATGGAGGGCTAGCTAGAGATCACAGATACCCATTTGTCTCCATGCCGACAAATTATTTTTGCTTCATAGACACTCATACACACTCGGCGTTTACATGTATGTACTTCTAACGTCACTTTTTTTCAATATGGCGTCTATCTGACTGTCATATGTTTTATTGCGCCGATCAGCCTTTCCACTTCACACACATCTTATATTCCAAACCATCGAAGCATGCCCTCTTCAATCTTAGTCACTACATCTTCTTTCAATATGTATGTGTACTAGTATATTAATGCAAAGGTACATTCAAAATGTCACTGATTGATTTTAGCCACATGTTTCTGTTCAAACAATCGCGTACTGATGAAGTCACCCGACATCAATATTAATTAGAGTAGAGATCCCGCCACATAAGGTGGCAGTAGCCAAACTTGGAACTAAATTTGACGTTACCGCCATTGCGTGTTATTTTGTATGAAAGGTAAATTTAGTATTACCAGCGTTGTGTTTTTTGCCCACTCTTTGTAATTTTTATGTTTGTTAAGGGTGATTATAATAAATTGATTTCCGGAGTTTCTTGTTAGTTCTTCTCCAAGCTAGGGTCTCCGCTGATCTAACCTCGGTAAAAAATATGTAAAGACAATGCTCAGTGCCATGTTTGAAATAATAGTTTTAAGAGATTCGCGATTTATACTCATGATATAAGATATAAGGGTGTGTATAAGATTGATTGCAGCTGTGGGAAATCCTACGTCGAACACACTAAACGGTCTATTGCGGACAGAGTGAAGGAACACATAATATATGTAATATATAATAAGAAGGATAAGTCCCGTTAATTATTAATCATGTTTGAAATAGTATAATAAACATATTTTGACTTTGATATATTAATTTGTTTTATTTGAGTTTATAGCTCTGCAACCAAAGATCGTTACAAATGAAACCTATAATGTTTCGAGCCGTATGGCACAGTGAGTGCTAGTTTTGGCGTGTTTACTGGTAACACTGAATTACGCGACTGTGGCGACGCCTCCAACTGCCACCTTATGTGGCGGGTACTCTATGTTCGCAATCCAGTATAATGGCAACGTACCTTAAATTTCGTGACAGAGATCAAGTGACTGGGTGTTTCTTAATAAATCAGAGTTTAATTTAAAAAAACAAAGATGTCACTACACACCCACTAGGATTCCGTATTTGGACAAACGGGTTAGAAAAAGATTAATCACCTGACTAAAATTAATGGTTCAAACTCTACGCACACACTTTTTAGATTCGATAATCACGAAGTTTTTAGTTAATCTGCTATTCGATACAATTATAATGTGAATATAAATAATGTTATAAATCAAAGTATCGAATTAAAAACATATTAAGAAGAACTCTATTACGAATTTGAAGACATAAATGTATGCTTGATGATTAATTTACATACTTATCAAATTTAACTATTTTGTAATAGTATTCATTCTTCTCAAGACGGGTGTTCATAGTGTTAAGAACAGAAAAGCACGGCAATGTTATATCAGTGTGAGTGAAGCGATATATTAATCAGGATCGGTTCAAGGTGGCACTCGATGGTCACCGTTCTTCTATTCCGTAAATGAAGTAGATGTCTGAATACCTCCGTATGTATGTCATATTATAACTGTGTTAACAGTTTGTAGTCTACGAGTATGTATAGATAATTTAAAAAAAAAAAACAAAAAAGACTGACGCGTTCACGACCATTAACCTTTGCGAGGTAGTCAGAGGTTTAAGTATAAATATCCGCAATCGCGGAGGTAGTAATTCTATGGCATCCTCGAACCCACTTGTTGAACAGATAGTTAGTATTCAATGCCATGTCGCCATTTACAAGCACTGATTATTCAAACCTTACTGTCAATGCTTAAGTGATAAGATAATCATACTGTTAAGGGCAAATGCACTGCAATTCGAATCATACATAGACAGGAGTTTACATGTCTAACCAACCAATTCAAACAACAAAGCAACTCGGAAATTGCGCAATTTATTAACCTGAAATTCTATTAAAATGGCATAAGAGTAGAAAAAAATGTACTAGAAAGTTTTGAAATACAGAAAAATTTAAATAATATTCATTCCTACCGATTGAACCCAACCCTTTAGTTTCGGGAACCTTTGGACCACCACTGAACCATTCCTGATTACATACATGGTGGCGATATGACACAATGACAAATCACGATATAATCGCATCAAATTTTGCTTGGTATAGTTAAAAGCGGGTAGTTGTAAATTTGCAGGAGTATTATTAAGTACCCCCAATTTCGAACATGTATGAACTAACCTATTTTTACTTCCTCTACACTATAAATTAAAACCTTCAACGCAAAAGTAATCAGCGTTCATTAATCAACAGCATGTTCCATTTAAGCGTCTATGCTATGTTTTACCATTGTTTTATCGGCCTAAAATCTTCGATGCTATCTCTGAAATTAAATTGCTACATAATTGCTTTTTGCACACCACAGTACTTGCTGACTGCTAATAATTAATGATTGTAGGTATTTTTTACTGCATTTCTTTCCTCATACATACTAAATTCACAGTTCTACGTCCTAGGTTGTAAGATATTAACGATTCTAACAACTACCTAGTTTTTTCTCTCTTATTTCGTTACCTTGTTATTTAAGTTCCTTTGTACGCCACAGTACGTTCAACCGTCTAAAAAGAGTATCTCCAATTTGATCTAAGTATTGACATTTTGTTCTTGGCCTTCCACCTTTCTTTAGGTATTGTTATACAGTCAGTGAACTTATGGATTTTATAAAAAAAAAGCTTAAAAACTCTCGCGAATAATTTAGTGGCCTTGGATACTTTTTCTATTCCTGCCTGATCAAGAACAAAGGAACTAATCAATTCAGTAGGCAGACAGTACTGAAATAAAGTGTCACGATAGATGTATTGTTATTTTTTACCTAATAGGAGTACGTGAGGTAGATCTTATCAAAACTTTTTTGGTCAGTAGTGATTAAAAAGTATTTATTGTTCAGATGTCAGATTTTTTGTCTAACTGACCAGGCTAGAAAAAAATAGATAATACTAGGCCCAATGATTTTAGGATTAAGTGGTATTAAAAAGAGATTACAATCGTGATCTTTGGAGTTCTTGCTTATCATCTATTTTGAATTACTTTTTTACTAGGATTTAGTTATGGAGAGTTTCCATACGGATTAGTATTTACTAGCTCTTGATTAATGTCATAATTATATATACACTTAACACGTACGTAAAACTTATATGACGTAATGAATGAAACATGTGTAATGTAAGATTGTGTAATAAGGTACGGAATAGTGCTATTCGTAAACGTTACGGGATGAGAGAATTCACTACATACACGTACAAAAATATAGAAAGGTATGTTTAGGTGGTTTGGGCACATGGAGCGGATGGATGAAACGAGGGTTACGAAAGGAATTTATAGAGCCTAAGTGGAAGGTAGAATTGGACAAGGTAGACCGCGTAGAACATATACTTACAGATCAATTAGGCAATATTCTTTTCAATGGTGTACACAGCGTGAAGAATAAAAGCCCTTGTATGAGAAGGCTAATGGATGTAAGTGAAGCAACGGAGATTTGTCAGGATCGTTCCAGATGGCGATCGATAGTCTCTGCCTGTGCTTTTAGGGACGTATAGGCGTTTATGTATTTATGTATGAATGAAAGATATAAGATTCCTATGAATTTGGAAAATATCAGTATATATCTGTGTAGGTAAGTGATATATATATTAGGTTCCACGGATTATCGACCTCGCCATCTGGTATAAATTTGATTATACGAAGCCATTGACTATCTAGACATTATTATGTTAAATCTACGTCTATTCCTGGCCTAGCATTATTATTTGGCTCAATGTATTCCATTTTGAAGATTTATTTTCTTTTTCTCTAGTCGATCGTCGGCGTGTTTAACATTTTATATATGGTCAAGACTAGTACAAGAGTTCTGTGAAAATTAAAATAATAGTGATCTTAATAGATATATTCCAGTATTTGGGTTATATTTGCAATGATATTACTAAATATATTCATATTTTTATAGTTATGCCATATATTTTAAGCAATGGCGAATCAAAACATATTTGTAATAATTCTGTGTGGACTGACATACACCTCTAAGGTTAAGTAGGTCAGAGTTTGAACATTCTTTGTATTTTTCACGAGTTAGTCGTAAACATGAAATATCAACATCGTCTAGACATCAACAAATGCGTTTTTTTGTGTGCCGTACGTTTGACCTTGGCTCTGTTTATTATGCCATCCGCAAATTTAAATACCTCACTTTACTGCCATTTAAAATTTCGTTAAACACCGTTTTGTACAACCATTACCATATTAATATGTTTTTTTAACTTCTGTTGTCCAAAATTTATAGCAGCGTTGAATTTTCGATCTAATCAAAAACGTAGATCTGTGTTAAAAAATCCTATTGTCCTCAAAAATTTACATTGTTTTCTAATAATTCGACGTAGCTCGGTTGTTTGGAGTTTGACTCTGTATCAGTAGGTACAGTAGGCTCAAATAGCGCTTGAGCTTGTACCAATGGAAATGAAGTTTAATGAATTTCTATGCACATTTACGTAATAAAAATACCTTTACTAAATGCGTCGAATACAACGGTGAGGGAAAACATCGTGAGGAAACCTACCTCTTCCCCAAACAGATAATAGTTAATGCTTATAAATGGCGACATGGCTTACCACCTGTCACAATGAGTACTGACTATTTGGTACTACTACCTTCGAAATTGCGGAGATGGACACCTGGACATCTGCCTACCCCACAACGGTTAATGGTCGTGAACCCGTTTGTCTTTGTCTATTTTCTAATATCAGTTCTGTACTCAAATGAAAAAAATGTAGCCAGTTGTATTGTATTCCTTATCTTGTATTGGTGACGAATAATCCAGAGGAATTCTAGGTATTTACCGATAGCAAAGCCAACTTGACAAAGTTTATCGTAAATTCGAATATTACGTTCAACAACAGCTTGACTGTGACAAAAGGTTTTCCCTAGTCTTTTGTCATATGCAACAAATTTGGAACATAGTTTGATTATAATCAAATGTAATTATCGCGCCACAAACTTTCCTTCCTCGGTGACAGCATGTGACATCGTGAATGCTGTCACATTAATAATTACTGTCAGTCAATCAATTTTCACTTTTTACAGGCAAATGACAACGGTACTATCCGATTCAGCCAAAGAGTCAGACATTTTGACAGTTTCTTTATATTAATCTTTCTTCAGTAACCTTTTAGGACACACTCTAGAATGTTTCACATATTTTTTATTGTTCATACCTACATGGTAGCGACGGTAGTTCAAAATGCAGCTGAGTCATTTTCAATCATGAGAATCATTTGTAAATTACAAGTCACTCAATTCAATCGTTGAAACCAATTCAATTAATAGTTTAGATAATATATAAACGTACCGCCCATGATTATACGTATCTTTGTTGAATTACTTATCATAGGTATTATTAAAATGTGTGTGGTTTTTTGAACTTACATACACGAAAAGTACCCACGTCTTATGTGTACCATTTATAATAATTGAGAATGAATTGAGTATATTTTTAATTAGTAGGTAGATCTTAATGCAAGTTGAGTGCTTTTCAGAAAATGTTAAAAAAAAGGACATTATCAATTATTTTAAGCAACCCCTAACCGAATAAACCAACGCCTACATAATATAGCGTTGAAGTCATTACTACCCCAATTGAACTAGCTCCTTGCTAAGTACATTTAAGACTTGTTTTGGGTACTAGGGTCATCTATGAACAAAAAATCCAGGTTTTTTTTCTAACCTAACCTTTATTCTATTTATTTATTTATAAATCTACTTTCTCCACACCCTTTTCATTCCTTTTATTTACATATACGGATATTCAAACCTACGTATATTTATTACACGTACACAGGCTGTATGCAATAAATCGCCGAGTCGTAGAGCCGTCAATGTAAGAAAGGCTTTGGCAATTACCTTGGAGCCTGCTATTTTAGGGTAGCATTCGCAAAGTGCTTTAATGGATCTCAATTAGCAGACTGACACGCAACGTAGATCGCTGGAATAGAATTTGTAAAGCCAACCCGGGTTTACCTGGTTTCCTGGTACAGTTACGTACAGTCAACGCTAAAAGTGCAGTCCCAGTAACTTTTATAAGGTTTACGTTTATAAAAACAAAAGACATTATTTTTCATTTCGAAGCACGCGAACGTATAGTGGCCATGACAATACATAGTGGCGATAGTTTTAAAAGTTAATGGGTAGTTTAAAATGTTTATGGGACTGCACTTATAGCGCTGACTATACAAAAATAAAATGTGCTTATTAAAAAGGATAAAATTTAAATTTAGTTGTATGTGCAATCTCTTACTATTAATAATATTATATTTGTATAATTGATAAATTGAGGAAAAGAAATAATCAAACGTTAAAGACAAAGGGATTAAAATATGAATTTTATAATATAATTGTACTCTTAATAAATTTTATGAATGCAACCAATAACTTTTATTTCGAGTCGATTATTACTGAAAGTTAATAAACATGATACAATTGAAATGTCACGGAAGTGCACAGAAATATTATCTGTCCATTGTACTTTGCATTTACAACCGTTTTGTGTAAATGAAGTGAATTTGACGTCACTCAGTAATGTTTATTAATGCACGGCGCCATAGAAATCGTATTCGTAACGCAATATCAATCGTACTACACTCGTAAAAGACAAACGCGTTCACGACCATTATCCCTTGCGGGTTAGTCAGAGGTTCGAGTGTCCATCTTCACAATTGCGAAGGTAGTAATTCTATGGCCAACTCGAACCCACGTGTTAGTAGTACTCACGTGACAGATAGTACTCAATGTGACAGGTGGTAAGCCATGTCGCCATTTACAAGCACTATTACCTGTTTGGGGAACAGGTAGGTTACCTCACGATGTTTTCCCTCACCGAAGGTATAGGACATAATTCGTAAATGTATTTTTATTACGAAAATGTACACATAAATTCATTAAAGTTCATTTCCATTGGTACATACTCAAGCGGGATTTGAACCTTGTACCCACTGATACAGAGTCAAGACCCAAACAACTGAGCTATGTCGAATTACACTCGTAAATAGAGCAAATATATTATTGGGTTTGGATTTATAATTTGTATTGGGTGAATAAACAACAAACGTTTAGACGCATTCACATTACTCACAATTTAAGGTGTCCTAACACCAAATTAAGTTACGTTTTATGGTTATAAAATCAATCTACTTCTATATAATAAGAGTACAACCTAATTAAATACACAAAGCATATAAATATTTATAACTTATTTTGACTAAGAGGGGACTACGTTTTCGAGCTTCCCTCGTCTTTCAAATAATCTAATAGGAAGCAAGAATCACCGTGAGATAAGTCAATGTAGTGTCTTCACATATTACTCCACTCTTTGTTTATACACAGATGTCAAACAACCTGTATCGGTGCTAGACGCAATTTTTGATAAGCCCTTATCTATGCAGGCACGCAGTTTGGAAACAATCTATGATAAAGTGTCTGTTGCTAGTTTACTCAGCGTATCCGGTAGGTGGCGTCCCAGTGCATGAGATTAGAACATTCTTAGCTAACAGCTCGTCACTGGTTCAATTGCTTTACAAAGTAAATTACATGGGTTTCAACTAACAATATAGTCACTGGTTCTGTTGATTCACTAATTAAATGACAAAGCTGTTAATCGATTAGAAGGTAAAAACTATGGTCACATATCTTAGAGGCTATATCTATTAAAGTAATAGATAGGGACTCTTTATCGCTACCTAAAAAAATCCCGACAAATCTCTCTCGCCTCACTTACTACTAATGGATGTACTTTTTCACATATTATGTTTTTCGTCTTCTTACGCTACTCTAATTGTATCTGTATAAATTTATCGTTTCCTTCCTCTACTTAGTAACACTACACGAGACCTAATTATTAAAGCATTCCTTTCTTTATTAAGGGCACTAGATTATATACAATTTTAACAGCAAAACTTTCACATATTCTATAATAAATTTGATTTGTGTTCCTAAAGAACAAAGTTGTGTATCTTATTTACGTATCTTACGTGATCTTATTAGGCAACTAAACCAGTTAAACCACCCAGACGTAAAACTGAACCAAAAGAAATCAATAATCCAGAAATATTAAATTGGGTCCATGCATCATCTTGACATATGCATCTGCACTATCCATTCAAATGTCTATAAGGAATGTCAATTTTCTCAATAAAAGTTCTACTGGGAATACTTTATTTATGTATGCGTCACTTTATATGTAAAGGTGCATTTATATTCACGTTTCCGCCGAAACACTGAATGATTACTATTGTTTCGTATTGTATGTATTGGTTTATATTACTTCCTTAGTGTTCTGTCGGAGAAGAAAATAGAAACTTCCGTCTAATGCAGGATCCTAGAATTTAAAGAGGTGTACCTAAAACTTGCATAATGTAACTTATTGTGCTAATAAAGAATATTTGTTTTCTTTGTATTTATAACATTGAATGATAGAATTAAAAATAGTGTGATAAGGGAAGGTTGTGGTTTGAAAGAAGATGTAGTGACTAAGATTGAAAAGAGCATGCTTCGATGGTTTGGACATGTTATGCGGATGAATGATAGCAGATTGACAAAAGGAATATATATGAGTGAAGTGGAAGGGCGGTTACGTAGGGGCCGGCCTAATAAGACATATAACAGTCAGATAGACGCTATATTGAAAAAAGGTGACGTTAGGAGTACCTATAACCGCCGAGAGTGTATGAGAGGATGTATGAATGTCAATGAAGCGAAAGTGGTCTGTCAGGATCGAGACAAATGGGGATCCGTGATTTCTGCCTACCCCTCTACAGGGAATCAGGCGTGATGTGTATGTAGAGATCCCGCCACATAAGGTGGCAGTAGCCAAACTTGGAACTAAATTTGACGTTACCGCCATTGCGTGTTATTTTGTATGAAAGGTAAATTTAGTATTACCAGCGTTGTGTTTTTTGCCCACTCTTTGTAATTTTTATGTTTGTTAAGGGTGATTATAATAAATTGATTTCCGGAGTTTCTTGTTAGTTCTTCTCCAAGCTAGGGTCTCCGCTGATCTAACCTCGGTAAAAAATATGTAAAGACAATGCTCAGTGCCATGTTTGAAATAATAGTTTTAAGAGATTCGCGATTTATACTCATGATATAAGATATAAGGGTGTGTATAAGATTGATTGCAGCTGTGGGAAATCCTACGTCGAACACACTAAACGGTCTATTGCGGACAGAGTGAAGGAACACATAATATATGTAATATATAATAAGAAGGATAAGTCCCGTCAATTATTAATCGTGTTTGAAATAGTTTAATACACATATTTTGACTTTGATATATTAATTTGTTTTATTTGAGTTTATAGCTCTGCAACCAAAGACCGTTACAAATGAAACCTATAATGTATCGAGCCGTATGGCACAGTGAGTGCTAGTTTTGGCGTGTTTACTGGTAACACTGAATTACGCGACTGTGGCGACGCCTCCAACTGCCACCTTATGTGGCGGGATCTCTATGTATGTATGTATGTATTTATAAAATTAATGTGCGCACGATTAAATAACACTGAAATACACGTCACGTCAACAATTCTTTAGATAGTCTAAGCTTCGTCACAATTTTAGTGAAAGTGATATAAAGCCACATTGAATATAATTTAATTCGACGTAGCTCAGTTGTTTGGGGCTTGGCTCTGTATCAGTGGGTACAGGGTTCAAATCCCGCTTGAGCATGTACCGATGGAAATTAAGCTTAATGAATTTCTATGTACATTGTCGTAATAAAAACACATTTACGAAATGCATCGAATTTTACGGTGAGGGAAAACATGTTGATGAATTCTACCTGTTCCCCGAACAGATAATAGTTAGTGCTTGTAACTGGCGCCTTGGCTTACTACCTGTCACATTGAATACTGACTATCTGGTCAACAAGTGGGTTCGAGGTAGCCATAGAATTACTTACCTTCGCAATCGCGGAGATGGAACTTGAACCTCTGACTACCCTGCAAGGGTTAATGGTCGTAAATGCGTTTGTTTGTTTGTCTTTTGCAACATATTTTACACCGGAATGTCAACACTTAACTTAACAAGTGATGACAGTGACCGTATGTGCATAGTTCTTATCTTATCAGTTAATGCAATAACTAATACCTGAATCACTTTTATATATTTAACACAATATCTATACTTTATTCTTTCATAGCTGAATAATATGCTTTGTCATTTTCAATGGGAGATTAAAATCCCTATATACATCATTCTGGCAGCAGAGACTATTCACGATATCAGTTGTACATATTTCATAAAGAAATACTAACCGTTACTCAAAGAAACACGGTAAAATAATCATATTGAATATGATTTTAAAATACATGTACTACCTAGTTCATATTATTTACATTATAAATTATATTTAAAATGAAAAGACGCGACTGTAGCCCAGTGGGTAAGACGTCTGAGTTCTTTTGAGAAAGTTCCTAGGTTCGAATCCCGGCTCTAGCATGTACCAATGAATGAATTTGAAATATGTGTTTTTCATTTACGTACATAAGTTAAGGTGAGGGGAAAACATCGTGAGGAAAGCTGCCTATCCCTCATGATAGGTAATAACCAGTGCCTGTATACGGCGATGCCACAATAAAAGAGGGAGTGTGTATACACAAGTCGTGAAGCATATGTTGTGTTATTTTAAAAAGAAGCTTTACGTGGTATTTCTTCTCTACTATTGTTATTATGAAACAGATACACTGATTACAAATACAAAAACGGAGTGGTTTATTTTTAAATACGTTTCCTGAACCGTTGACCTAACTCTTTTATTTGGTATTCAATATGATACGCATTTTCGGCTAAATATAGTCCATTGTTTGTAAACAGCTTCAAACTCTAATGCATTCAATGCCAGTCTAAATATAAGCACATGGCACGAATTTTGTTGAACGTATACGCCAGGAAATATGAGACTTATCATTCACTGTTTCATCTAGACTAATCTATACTAATATCTGTGCTAATATTATAAAACTAAGGAGTTTGTTTGTTTGTTTGAACGCGCTAATCTCAGGAACTACTGGTTCGAATTCAAAAATTCTTTTTGTGTTAGATAGACCATTTATTGAGGAAGGCTTTAGGCTATAAAACATCACCCTGCTACTAATAAGAGCGAAGAATATAAAATAAAAATCAAATTATAATAACAGTGCGATCTATGTTTCATGTATTGAAAACTTCTGAAATAATAAAAATGTGGCGAATTATTTGATATTGCTTTAATAAACATAAAATTCTAATATGCACTAGTTTGGGTCATAAAAAGAGTACTAATGAGCTACCTTTCTTCTCATTACCACTAATATATGGGTCAATGGAATCATCGAGCGAATGAATATCATTCCATATTAAAGCCATCATATCATGAGCATAATTAAAATAAAACTAAATATGTACAAATTAAAACATTAAAAAAATCTTTAATCTAACAAATAGTAAATATTTACACAGCGCCACTAGTATAATATATAAGGATGGAGAAGAAGGACGATCCATAAGGATGATTTCATATTAATTTTATTACAACTTAAGATGACTGAAAACACTTTCTTTGAGCCTGAGGTTCTATTTACTCTGAAATATATAACCAATTATGTATTTACAATGTTCAATAGTCTTTTTAATATAAACATGATTATTATCCTTTCCGCAATAGTCAGAGGTTTGCGTGTCCATCGCCGCAATTACGTACTAAATGAATTATATAGCCTCATTAAATTAATTTGTGCAGATAGTCTGCATTCAACGTAACATCTGGCGTCCTGATAGTAAATTATAGCATCATTGAACTTGTTGCACATTTGTCAATAATTACTGTACTTATTGTAACATATAGTCAGCTTTAAACTTGACAAATGGAATCCTAAGTCGTTGTGTATAAAAAAGTAGGTTCTCTTAAGATAATCAATTAAATGTACTTATTTTAATGAACTGTAACTTCTGATGTATATTGCAAATGTTATAGCTTTATAACAATGGTTTAAATTTTAATTTCATCTAACAGCCCTCTCACCTTTAGCAATGTAAATCATTTTTATAACATCCAAAATAGTCTATTTCAAATATGTTATGCAGATTAACAATATATTATGTTCATATTGCGAGGCAATAAATTTAACAATATCCTTAATTAAATCATCTATAAAGGAGTTAAAATATCAAAAGTCATAGTTCAAATATTAAGTTAGTTTTATGTAAAACTAACAATTTTGGATCTTATTAGCATTTACACGTGTTTGCCATTAATCCACGCGTAAACAAAACATAATATTACTAGTGACCCGCACCGGCCTCGCACGGGTATAAAATATAAAGCCTACTCCACTATTTACTGGATGTTATTATACATATAATCCGTCCTCTTGAATCACTCTATCTATTAAAAAAAATTGCATCAAAATCCGTTGCGTAGTTTCAAAGATTTAAGCATACAAAGGGACATAGGGACAAAGAAAGCGACTTTGTTTTATACTACGTATGTAGTATGATATGAAACAAATCTCTTCTACATGAGGCAAAGATAAATATAATGAGGCAACCTTCCTATTCCTTGAAATAGGTAATATTCAGCGACTGGTTACGGTAACTTGGAACGTCACCAATCACATTGATGATGACTATCTGGTGAAAAGTCGATTTAAGGATAAAGACAAACGCGTTTACGATTAACCCTTGTGAGGTACATAGACATTAGGTTTATATCTCTGCAAAAGCGGAGGTAGTAATTCTATGGCCACCTCGAACCCACGTGTTGACCAGATAGTTAGTGCTCAATGTGACAGGTGGCAAGCCATGTCGCTATTAACAAGCACTAACGATGACGGTCGGGTTAGGTAGGTTTCCTCACGATGTTTTCCCTCAGCGTAATATGTAGATTAAATATGGCTCTAAATGTAATACTCTGCAACTACTGTGAGAGGCACCCGAAACACTGTCTACCAAGGCGCATAATAACGGTCTATATATTTACATACATACATACCCATCACGACTGATTCCCTTTACCCCTTGTAGGCAGAGATCACAGAACCCCATATGTCCCGATCCTGTAAAACCATTTTCACTTCATTGACACTCATACACATAAAAAAGTCAAAACGCATTCACGACCATTAACCCTTGCGGGATAGTCAGAGGTTCAGGTGTCCATTTCCGCAATTGCGAAGGTAGTAATTCTGATACAGAGTCAAGCCTCTAACAACTGAGCTACGTCGAATTAAATTAAATATTTGTATATAAGATATATGTATACATACGAGTATATGAAACACCTATCCAACAAAAAGTAATATAATCACCTACAGTGACAGATAATAATATATTTTATGCCTCTAACTTCTGCAATGCATATATTAATACATTACCAATAACGTTAACTTAACCTTTAGAGGCTTTTGAGGTATTCAGAGGCTTGAATGGCCCTCTTCCTATCTTAGGCCTCTTGACCACAGAAGATATAGTGTGTACATAGACTAATGGATGTATGTTGAAGCCTGCGTAGAAATTATGAGTAGCATAGTTTGCATTATGAGTAGTAGTAGAAATTATGAGTAAATTATGAGTAGCATATAAGTCTTGATGGGTATTGTCATGTAAGTATGCATAAGTATTAATAATAATAATCATTTATTGAAACTCCACAATACATTAAATAATACAATAGTACTGATGAATAATATTACAATTCAAAATTAAATAAGAGAAATGTTATACACGAACAAGTTTATATATTAAAATTACCAATCAGAATTAAATATCAGTCAATTAGTGTATGCCGTGAAGATCCCAAATGGCATCCAGCTCGGCTAATACGATTTAGAACCTTTAACCACGAATGGCATTTAGTACCTATAACTGTCGAAGGTGTATAAAGGATAAGCAAAATTAGTTAGGATCGAGATAAAAATGGACTCGTGATCTCTGCTTGCCCCTTTGACTGTACGTATAATTATAACAGAAACTATTTTATTTCATTAACGTAACATTATAACATACATACAAATCACGTCTGATCCCCTGTAGAGTGATAGGCAGAGATCCCGGATCCCCATTAGTCCCGATCCTGACAGACCACTTTCGCTTCATTGACACTCATACATACTCGGCGGTTATAGGTACTTCTAACGACACCCTTATTCAATATTGGGCCATTATATTAATTTAATTTACATTCACGGCGTGCTAGGTAATCAGGTTAATTTGAAATTGATCTATTTGTCTCGCCTACAACCTTTCTCATTCATTAAAACATCCAACTACTGAGTTTTCCCTTATTTCCTCTTTACTAACTAACCTATTTAGTCTTCAATCACAAAATATTACATCCTTTGATAATACTCATAGCCGAATAGAAATTACTTCCAATAATAACCGATTTACAGAGTCTTTTTTGTGTATATGGTTGGCTTTAAATAGATATCCAGATATATTTTTTAATAAATAAATGGCTGTAAATTGCGTCATAGCTTACCACATGTCACATTAATTTCTGATTAATCTGGTCAAAGCGTGGGTGCGACTAGCTTCTAGTATTACCACTACAGAAATAAGAATACTAACTACTTTTTACTACCTTTCTACGGGATTGCAGACATGGACACCATCACTTTTGACTACTCCACAAGGGTTAATAGACATGGAAGTATGTGTAAATGTAATTTTTAATTTAAAATACGTTCTCTAATAGTTTTAAGGAAGGACTTTCAGCATTAATTTCAGAGCCATTGTAACACGTTACCCGCCCATCACTCAACGACTTCCATTGACCCCTAGTCCCTTAGTCGCCTCCTACGTTGTTGATTTAACATTCAGATAGCGGTTTACTGTCACGCAATGTATCCGTATACTCGTACATTGCGTGACAGTAAACCCATTTAAGTATTTACTCAGGAAAACTAAGGATTCTAAAATCAACATACCATAAATATTAACCGGTAATTCACCTTAGATCTTTAATGGGGTATTCAAAGATTCGCATGTCCATCCTTAAATTTCCTTAATAGTAGATTTAATATCTGTAATATCGATGTCATGAGTTTGTCAATCTTATAGTCAGTTCTATGCTAGTCTAGAACGTAAAAATAATGCCAACTACCTGATGTTCTTCTCGGCATAGAAGGCGTCTAAGGGACTAGGGGTAAATGGGATCAATTGGGTGATGGGCTAGCGACCTGTAACCAATGATCCGTTATGGCATCGCAACCCCATTCATGCTAAATAGAAACCTAGGAGATATTTTATCTTCTAGATTCAGTCCACCCCGAAAGCGATTAAAGGACGTGTATGTATATATGTAGACCGTGTGAAACAAGTACTGACTATTATCAATTTCAATATGCAAATAGGTTTGAAAAGAACACAATTTATAATACGCAATCTAAGTTAGCGAGTTAGTGACTAAGTGAGTTAGCTATCTGACCTAGTACTTAGAGGCTAATGTTGTTAAGAGGAAAAACACTGAGAAAAATAAATAGTCCAACACAAGTTTAGGATTAAAAAAAACCATTCTTACTGGAGTAACTAATTGTGATTATAAGTTCTAACGGGCACATGTCACATGGTATTTAATAGGAACATTTGACCTTTTAGACATTTTCCATTAATTTATGGCTAAACAGGATGTTTTGGGTAACCTTGTACGTGAAATTAAAGGATACCAACACCACAGCCAACACCAAAAATACTACCCGTAAGTAAATATCTAAAGATAGAAATCTTCGTACCACAAAGGTAATAAAATACTGTGATTATTCGAAAGCTATTGTATTAACAATTTTCAAAAAAATTGAATTTTATAAAAACATTCGTTATTTAATATTAAATTTTTTAAGCGAAATTTTACATTTTAGCCAATTTTAATGGTGGAAATTTGACATTTTCGGTTATCCACTCTAACTTCACACTATAACTGATCTGATACTGAACTGCGTTTGTGCTACGCATTAGTGGACTAAGGCCCCAGATATATAATATAGGTGCTGCAAACGACTGACCTTGCTTCAACGGCCTCAGAGAAACTACGTTTAGAAAACAGGTCCTTAAGTAGTAACTTGAGATGTAAACAAAACAAACACTATGAAATAGTAGGTACAATATTAGCATTTTATTATATCAAAATACAAAGGTTTTTTTTATTAAAGGTTAATATACTTGATGAATAAATATTTTCGAAAACCCGTCAAGGGACAACAAAAAGTCATGTTTATCAAAAAAATTATTCGACAAGGTTCAGACACTAAACGTTTTTAAAAATAAAATTATTATGTAACATTCGTATTCATTTCGTATTGTATTATATGAGGCTTTCCTTAAATTAAATAATTATAATTTTGCAATCATTAGATTGTTCTACAATTTATGATTAATGTAAAATAGTAACTAGGTAGCTTAGTTAATTCATCATTTTTATTAAAAATTAATAACCATTTAAAATAAATACTTACAATTTTGCTAAATTTATAATAATAGTCGGTAACAGTATTTTTAATCACTCTTGAAACCAACACTTTAATCCGACAGTTATATACAATACAATATAATACAAGTCTAATTTAATCGATATTTATATTACTATCAGCCAAAATTCACTTCCCTCCCTACAAATAACCCATACGAAAGTCCCTCTAAAAACCAACTGCCCTATATCTCAGTTAGTACTACTAGATATGACACAATCTTAGCAAGGCGTCTTCCAGGCGCAACCTTGAGCCTTAATTGGGCATTGATCACCATTTCCTTGTTCTAACCGAGAATGGGAAAAACAACTGTTAGAATATGCTATACATAATAAAAATAATATAGTAGGACATTATTACACCAATTCAACTAGCCGGTGCTAAGTACATTTAATACTTGTGTTAAGGATAGGCAACGTATATTTAAAAAATATATACTTAATATACATAGATAAATACATATATAGAATATATAATCAACGAGCAGACTGGAAAGCAGACGAAAAGCGTAACTTAACGTTCTTAACTCTGCCTCCACTGGAAATCGAACCCAGGACTTCACGATTAGCGTTCTGGCGGCTAACCGATCGCGTCACGGAGGTCGTCTATACATACATAAACATTTACTTCCTTTCCAATTGGATATAAACTGACAGACATAACTCGAATATCTCTTTGGACATTTTTAGTCATGTCTATAATACTTTTTCAAGAGGATAGGACCTCCTTGATCATTTTTAACAATAGCAAGCAATTAACAATAGTTCCTAGCCCATCGAGTAATAGTTTATTAACTCTAAGTCTGTTAGTTACTTCCTACGACATGCTGTGAAGAAAAACATTTAATTAGCATTCTATTTATTATTTTTATTTTATAACACGGCAGTTGTAGGTTAGTTGATTCGATTCCCAGCACGTTCACGAAAAACTCGTAGCCATTCATAAAGTAGCTTGATAAATCGTAAAATATTTATCACAGAGTACAAACATAGTTTTCGAACGTGCCAGCATGCAATGCGTGACTGCAGATGCACTCTCGAGATATGTGACGATCGTGTAGAGCTGCCATTATTTCTTTCTGACCCATTTCACGGAAATATGTTAATTCCCATGCCTCAAGGAAGAAAAAGTATAGAATATTTTGGAATATTATTGAATGCATTTTGCTAATGTGTGTGTAATAATGAACCAAGATGAATTGCAGGTGACTAAGGTATTTTATAATTACCCTATATTAAAAGTGGTGATTCACACAGCACTATAATAACAACAAATAAATTAATAGAAGCAAGAATAACACAAACATATTTCAACTGATAAGTATTACGTTATCATTTTTTATATGGGATTTGCAAGTATAGAGGTAATTGTGTCGATATGAGGCTTGTCATAATGAGTAAAACCTGATTTCATTTTTTTTAAATATGTACCCGAATATAACAAAGAACAAATACTTATTTTAATCGCTCGCGGGATAGTCAATGGTTCCCGTGTCCATATCTGTAATTAAAGAGTTAGCGATTTTATGTTCACCTTACACCCTAAATTCTAAATAATCCAACGTCGTTAAAAGCTAAATGTGTGAAACTGCATCATTATCATAAAACTGCCAGGCATCGAATCCGAGACCATTATTTTATTTTCGCTTCCAATGATACGCTGCATTAAATCAGTCAGTCCAAATGATTATACTCAAAACATGCCTCGAGGAAATGTAAAATAAAACTATAGATTATATATCGTTATCTTTTATTTATTTTCTGCAAAGTCCATTTAAATTTAAAATCTCGTAGAGCTTCCGATATCTTCTCTGCAGATGTAGTTTACGAAAACACAAAAGTTTAAAAAGTAAATTTATCACTAATTATTGGAATTATTGTGTTCAATCACAAAAAAAACGTTGTTTATTAACTTCCAATAAGTTATTCTAAGAATCCTTATCTTTTTATTGATTTTCAAACGATCATAATACACAACAGGAGAATATTACTTTCAATAATATAAAATTTATTTTTTAGTATTAAATCTAATTTGAAACGATTACATTACACCACGGGACCAAGACAAACCTTTCTAAAGCCGACCATGGGTGAATATACTTCGTTTTACTACCTGAACTTTGTACATAAAGCACAGTACTGTTTTCCACGAATACTTGACCTAAGCAAAAGGCTCTTGGGACCAAGCCTCACAATTTCAATACATCCGTTCCGCCAAAGTTGTTAGTTGATTACGAATACCTACATTCCTGAGGGAGGTTTCAGACTTAGAAGTCTAGAATATTCCGTTTCTATGTCTCTCTTAGTGCTCAGGGAACTGTTGTGGACACTAAGTTTGAAGTTTGGCTTAACATATACTGTCAAACTGTAACGGTCACAGGACATTTCAATAAATGTCTAAAAACAAAGATAAAAAAATAAAAACGCGTTCTCGACCATTAACCCTTGCGGGGTAGTCAGAAGTTCAAGTTTCCATCTCCGCAATTGCGAAGGTAGTAATTCTATGGTCACCTCGAACCCACGTATTGACCAGATAGTCAGTACTCAATGTGACAGGTGGTCAGCCATGTCGCCATTTACAAGCACTAACTATTACCTGTTAGGGAGAAATCGAAGATGAAATAATTATTTATTAAAAAAACACATTACTTAATTATATGTATAAATAATGTCACACAAAAGTAAATATGTTCAAGCGTTGACAATTTTCAATAAATGTCTTATGATGGAGATGTAAATAATAAAAATAAAAACGCGTCACTTAAATTTGATGGCTCTTTTAAGATTCTGGTTCATAAGTAGAGCAATTTCATTGGATTGTCTATTATGGTCACTTTATGACTGTCAAGTTTTACGAAACAAAAGAAAGTATTAAAGATATTTTTACTCGTTACAGTAAAAGCCGATGACAGTACAGGACTGGACAGTGCAAGCTTTTATTTACTAGTTAATACTGAGTAATATTAGGATTACTTTCTTTAATACATATACACATATACGTCCTTAAAACCAGGGTGAAACCTCGTAGATAATATCTCTTAGCTGAAAATTTTGCATGAATATTGGGGTTGTGTGATAATATAACATTGGTAATAAATTCCATTTACCCCAAGTCCCTTATTATTAAATTATTTCACTAATATATAGTTGTTTCTTTATATAAGCAACGCTACTACAAAACTAATACTACTATTGTTCTACGTCAGTACAAAGACATTGCAAGATCACAAACGGTTGCAACGTAGTACGTAGCGTAGGTACGTATATAATTACGTTGCAAATAAACAACTCTAGTACTGTTAGTGTTCTCAGAATAACTTTGTATAAATAATACATATATTCAAATTAAATATTTACCATTGCACATGGATGCATCAAGTCTGTTTCGTTATCGTGGGGTAGATAGAGATCACGTATCCAAATCTTTCGCAGTTCTGACGAACTAATATAAAATTTGGTAAATGCATACTAACGTCATGATTGTTTTCCTTAACAAGGCTAGGTTATCTTATCACAGATCCCATTTCTTACGAAACAGGACAGGATCGTTACAGGTTGCAATCGATAGTCTCTGTCTATACCTTTAGAGATGTAGCGGTGTGAACATATTTATTTATGTATATTTCAACTATAATCATTTTAAAATGATAGAAAATAATCAGGGTCGATTCTAGTGGCGATCGATAGTCTCTACCTATACTGTTACGAAATAGAGGCGTGAATATATATCAAAACGATTCATATCAATTTAATTCAATAGTTAAAAAGTTCAGTTTCAGAAGGATTGCTTACAACATGTATTGAAGGCAATGACCTCAAGGAGTTATAAATCAATGGGAATAACTCACTTCGTTAGATTAATTCAAACTGTGGCTGTGGACACTAATGGCCTAATTCCTTTCTTTATAGTTTGTAGTAAGTATTTTGAGGATTGATTTAGATGAATATAAATAAACAAAAAATAATAAACTGGGTGCAAAGGAGTAAACAGAAATAATAGTTTTAGTTTTCCGAATAAAGATTTTAAAAATTGTAGCTTTGCTGCTTAGGTCTATCACTTAAAAATATAGAAAAAATATAATTAACGTAATATTTTTTTAGATATAAATAATACATTTTGAAAAAAGTTTGCGAACATAGTAAGTGGGTAATTAAATAAATTGCTTGATGTAGAACAAATATGTATCTGTAAAAACATATCACACATATCTTGTTTAGAAATATACTCGTATATCTGTCAACGAACTCTTTTCTGTCCATTGTTGATATATTTATTTCAATAGTAGTTGTAGGTTTAATGTTTTTAAGCGTATCCCAAGGAAAAAATAGTTTAAATTAATACGTTTTATTTTTGCTAAAATACCTATCTGATCTAACCGCTTTGTTGTATCAAAGATAAAAGGGGCATAACTCATAAATGTTATTTATTCGCGTGACAATGAGGGTCACATTAATTATCTCCAAGTCTCTATGATCATTTCTATTTTATTTGTTTGTGAAAACAATATTAAAATAACAGCCACTTATTGCTCCGTGTTACTTATTTAATGTTAGTATTTATTTTACCGATCGCATGAAATAAAAACATAACAACTCAATGACAATTGCATTGTTTAATCCACAAAAAAGATGTTGCAACCCTATAAACAATTGTCTGTAAATAAAAACTTACATTATTATTTCAACATCCCTCCAACGTATACACTGCACAATCCACAAAGTTTGTCACAAAACACTCAAAGCTAAAGTACGAATTATATCGACGAAATAATATTTCAAGAGCACGAACAATACGTCCTCTCACTACGGCGACTCGTCGCGGACTGAAGTGATGGGACCGCGATAAAAACGAGTTGGCTGATTGATGAGCTTCCAAGGAAAACTTACAAGCTTGGAAGCTGCAGATGTACTGGTCTCTCAGACTTAATTAACACTGTGATTAAATGCTCACCGAAAAATGGTTTGGTTCCACGAAAATAATGTTGAATGAGGGTTTGGAGAAATATTTATGTGGTTCTGTTATCACTCGTTAATGTTTATGACAGATAAAACAATTGCGAATTAGATAATCACTTCCACACGCTCAAACAATATTTAGGATACATATTCATAGCATGAATGGACACACAATGGTCAATTTTTATTTAAACAACTGAAATTATATTGAATATAGAAAAAAAATATGCTATTCTCATTCTCAATTTCTCATTTGTTCAGTTAGATCAAGTCTAAGACGACGAACTATTGCCTGGATATGTCTGTACTACCTGCATAGTTTTTTTATATGTTTAAACACGATACACACATTAGTACAATCTTCACTAGTCCCATATAAGCGCAACATATTACATCGTATCAGTTGAAATTCTTTCCTTACAAAGAATAAAGATATAGACAAATTTTCGAGTTAGAACTGACATGATAAACACCAGTTCTAAAATGTCACGCCTAAAACTTAGAACTCTCCTTATTCGAAATCTCAAATATTTAGAGCTTTGACAATCACTTAACAGTTATTCCTGGTACATTTTGTAACTCTTGCTAACAATACTTGCTTTAAGAGTACTGAATCCATATTATGGGCATTCGTAAATGGTGCATCTTATGGCCATAAAAACTATTTATGGAGTGTCAGGTCATTGCTCTACATAATTATTTATCAGTCGTTTAAAGCCACAAAGATTCACACGGTGTTTATTGATGCAAATCGTAGAAGGGTGATTAGTATTTATAGTACAAATTAATAAGATAGTAAAAAATACAGGAAGTAGTTATGTTTACTCTCTGTTATCTCAATTTAACTAAAGGTGAAACATTTTCAAGTTGTGCTATTGTTTATATGAGGGTATTAATCAATGTCAGTTGTTTATAAGCAATGGGAATATGAAACAAGAAAGTTATTTTTAACCACAAACCAAAAATAAACATACAAAATTCAACAAATTAAGATGCAAACGCAAATGTTCTTAATCCGGCTCTGGGTCATTAAATCCTACGGGTGACATTTGTCACATAATTTGGAATTAAGCTGGAATCGCTTTGAAAGTTGTAATAAGTAATACCCTTAACAAAAATAAAGAATATTTTAATTCTCATTGAAAGAGAAAGAGTTAAAGTGTTTATATTTATTCATGTTACCAACCAACAGATAATAACATTTAAAAATGTGTTTTCTTATTTAAAGTATGTGATTATCTGTGTTTTAAATACGCGTATTCGATTGAAATCAACGTAAATATTTACGGCGTCACGTCCGAAACACTGTTTAAATATTGTTATTGTAATATATTACACATCGTGCACTCAATTTGCAGAGGCAAACGCACTTTGAGAGTAATAACAATTAATTTTGTACGTATTTAGTATGTAAATGTCGTTTTATCGTATAAAAAGAGATTTTATCGTACCCTTCATCATGAACAGTACCAAAATATTTTTGATATGCAAATTAAAAATATGCGTATATTTTTTAAACACATTCATATACGTACTATCTTCTCGCCACAACGTAGGTACGCGGGATAGGCAGCGATTTTCATTCTACCACCAGGCTAGATTTTCATCACACACACCCATTAACCTTCTTATTCATGATCTTCAGTTCTTCACGCTATATACACCCGCCTTGAAAAGAAAGTCTCTATTTTAAGTTAAGTTTATATTAAGTTCTTTTGTAACCCTCCTTTTTAAATTAATTATTTGATGAATATAAATAACATTTTCGTTTCAATATGCGGTCGTTAGCTTATCATTGAACATAACCTGTCACCAAGCCAATATGTCTTTAATACATCCATATATCAATTATCATATTAGCACGCACTACGAATAACTAGACAAAATAAAATTAAAAAGAACTATTTTTAACAACGGTCCCGTGCTTGACGTAAAATAAATGCTAACTAGTTGGCGTTGATCTCAGCTTGTCGTAAGACATGAGTAAGAGACTAAGCGTAATGGAATCTATTGGTCTAAAGGCTAGCAACCTGTCACCAAAGTTCCATATGACATTACAACCCCAATATTTATGCTATAAAGTGACCTCCCAGGTTTGGTATCATTATAATATAATAAATTCGGTAAGGACGAGAATATACTCGTATATAATTTTTAACGTTTTAATTTTAGTAAATATTATCCACAACAATAGCGTTTATGTTACAAAACTTCTCTTATCCAGTTCATTTACCTATAGAGCGAAATACAAGCAGAAAATGTTTATTTTTATTGGTTTTACTCGGCGCCAGACTTTGCATGGGAAGCCCCACATATGACCAGGATTAATTACCCTCCGCAGAAACACTTTATCAGGTCGCCTTATTAATTATATAAGAGCTCCTTTTGTTTTTATTAAAATGTTTTATTTTTGACAAAAACATAAATTTTTGACTTATGTCATTTTACACTTAACGACCTATTTTTTATAATATTTGAATGATCTATTGTTAAATTGAATTTTATATCAATTTCTTGATCAAGTTGAGATAAACCTACGAAGGAGATGTAATGTTTCTTTAGAAGTTAGTAATGTCCGCCCGAATGTGCTTGAAGTATGTAAGTACGTGAGAATACATACTAGAAATGTTACGCTAAGTGAAACATTTAAAATGTAAGAAAATAAATGATATAGTTATTTTTTTCTGCTATGACACCACAACCCCAATATTCATGCTAAAAAGTGACCTAGGAGATATTATATCTCCAAAGTTCAGTCCACCCCGAAAGCGATTAAATGCCATGAATGTATATGTATATATTTTCTGTTCACCAAACCTATCTTTCTTCACTCCTCATACACACTAAATACTATATCATTTTCTATTCCACACAATGGCAACAGACGCGAAGTGAAGTAAATAAATCATTTTCTAAATACAGACGTGAAGATGAACAGATTTAGACGGGCCATTGATCTCTCAGTTTACGCAAATAGACAGAGGTGCAATAGCTTACTAATACGGGGACAAACGATCGATCAATCAGCCTGTAGCTGTCTACTGCTGGACATTGGCCTACACAAGGAGACGTAAAAAAGTATATTCACGACACTGCTAGTAACCTTGTTCAGGTCATCGGTCTACCTGGCAGTGGAATGTGCATACACACAATACACACACACACACACACACACACACACATATATATATATATATATATATATATATATATATGTCGAAGAACTGTCATCAACCTGATGTTGATCTTTAGGATCCGTGGGCGGCATTGTAGGTATTTGCAAGCACAAAGAAACACTGTATAGTTTAACAGTTTATTCACAAAATTATTAACTTAGAGATTAACTTAATTTACTTTCAGAGTACATTTACTTAGAGCAGTAGGTTCGCGACACTATGGTCGAGAGGACCCACCGACTTCACCTTCACAAATTGAATGTCTCCAGTCCGGTGAAAATCCTCCAACCTAGCATCCCGACCCCACTCTAGGCACAATATCGCCCCGGCTCTCTCATTGGTAGGTTAAATCACGCCACTCGCTACTAGTTTCCTATTAGCTAACAAAAAGTCGCCTGATCGCGTGACGTAAGCATCGAGTTTCAAAACAAACTATATTCGTTCAGAAATAAGTGCAAATTTAACAAAAGATTAAGGTACTTAAAGTGTTCGTAAATCAACAACTAGAATTTACGTAACTTATGATCTAAACAATAAACTAAACTACGTATTCTTAGCTACTAAAACAACTGATCCATCCTCAATCATTCTCCGACACGGCCTTCCTGACGCCTCACACGCCCTCGTGTGATGTAGAGGCTTCATCATCATTGCCATCTGTAAAAAGAGAAAACATTTTCTTTTGGTAGCCGCTCATCCATCCTGACTATAAAGCCAGGTATTTAACAAACACAGTTATCAAATTATCATAACTCTATGTTCATCTGTTCTCACTCACTATGTTACGCAAGTCACAGGGTACAAGCTTATTCTACATTCTCCGCTGTCAGAAACAGCCTCCGCCGTCTCAAACGGCCTCCGCCAACAAATGGCCTCCGCTGTCAGAAACAGCCTCCGCCGTCTCAAACGGCCTCCGCCAACAAATGGCCTCCGCTGTCAGAAACAGCCTCCGCCGTCTCAAACGGCCTCCGCCAACAAATGGCCTCCGCTGTCAGAAACAGCCTCCGCCGTCTCAAACGGCCTCCGCCAACAAATGGCCTCCGCTGTCAGAAACAGCCTCCGCCGTCTCAAACGGCCTCCGCCAACAAATGGCCTCCGCTGTCAGAAACAGCCTCAGCCGTCTCAAACGGCCTCCGCCAACAAATGGCCTCCGCTGTCAGAAACAGCCTCCGCCGTCTCAAACGGCCTCCGCCAACAAATGGCCTCCGCTGTCAGAAACAGCTTCTAACTACATTTTTAACATCCACTACTGAACAATTATCTCCGCCTTTAGGCATGTTATAAAAAGCTATTTGAGAAAACCATGAAGTGGCTGACCCTTTCATAGCTTTAGCAATAGTAATAAAAAGGTTACTTCCTTCAAATGGATATTTCCGATAGACAAATGTCGGCCGTTGATAGCCAGACCTGTGCATCGGCGCCATCAGCTTCAGGGTTGAATTCGGGCAGCGTCATTTCCGGTATTTTAGGCGCGCTTGGATTAAGCAACGCCTCGACGAGATGCTGGATACTTTTGCTATAGCAGACAAGCATGTTTTGCCATCGATCATCATTATTTTGCTCTCGGTTGGTGGTGATGTTTTGTGCCTGCTTTGATCCCACTTCTGATGTCGAAGAACTGTCATCAACCTGATGTTGATCTTTAGGATCCGTGGGCGGCATTGTAGGTATTTGCAAGCACAAAGAAACACTGTATAGTTTAACAGTTTATTCACAAAATTATTAACTTAGAGATTAACTTAATTTACTTTCAGAGTACATTTACTTAGAGCAGTAGGTTCGCGACACTATGGTCGAGAGGACCCACCGACTTCACCTTCACAAATTGAATGTCTCCAGTCCGGTGAAAATCCTCCAACCTAGCATCCCGACCCCACTCTAGGCACAATATCGCCCCGGCTCTCTCATTGGTAGGTTAAATCACGCCACTCGCTACTAGTTTCCTATTAGCTAACAAAAAGTCGCCTGATCGCGTGACGTAAGCATCGAGTTTCAAAACAAACTATATTCGTTCAGAAATAAGTGCAAATTTAACAAAAGATTAAGGTACTTAAAGTGTTCGTAAATCAACAACTAGAATTTACGTAACTTATGATCTAAACAATAAACTAAACTACGTATTCTTAGCTACTAAAACAACTGATCCATCCTCAATCATTCTCCGACATATATATATATATATATATATATATATATATATATATATATATACATATATATATCACGCCCGTTTCCCTAAAAGGGATAGGTAGATATTACGGATTCACATTTTTGGCTAACGCGGTAAACCACTTTCGTTTAATTGTCAACCATGTATTAACGCTTCATTGACATCTATAAACCTCTTCGACAACCATGTACATTTACTTCATAGACTATACATTACATACATCTATACACGTCCTTATACACACTCAGTTATGGGTATGTATTTCTGAGATCAATCTTTAGCAGTACGTAGGCATAATAAACGTAGTGTAGGACATATGGAGCTATTCTTTTCAAGGCGAGTGTACGTAGTTGAAGAACAGAAGAGCATATATGTATGAGAAGGTTAATGGCTGTGAGTGAAGCAAGAGAGTTTCATCAGAATCACCACAGGTGGCGATCGTTAGTATCTGCCTATCCGCTCACTAGACGTAGAGGGACTTAGAGGCGTGAATGTATGTATGTATGAATGAAAGATATACGATTTCTAAAAATTTGGAAAATCACTACATAGTATAAAACAAAGTCGCTTTCTTTGTTCCCATGTTCCTTTGTATGCTTAAATCTTTGAAACTACGCAACGGATTTTGATGTGGTTTTTTTTAATAGATAGAGTGATTCAAGAGGAAGGTTTATATGTATAATAACATCCATTAAATAGTAGAGTAGGCTATATATTTTATACCCGTGCAAAGCCGGAGCGGGTCACTAGTATCAGTATATATCTGTGTAGGTAAGTTATACATCTTTATAGGGAAGTAGAGACGTGTATATATGTATGGCGGACATACGAAGCAATCACAGATCAAGTTGCACTAGATATCCATTACACCACGTAATAGGTTTTGAGGTCAGTGAGGGAAAATATTGTGTGGAAGCCCATCTATCCCTCTAGATAGGCAATAGCCATATTCATCAAAATTGCTTATTCCTTTCAGGGTTAACAGAATCTGGGAGACAGTATATTTAAGATTATCTTAAGTATTACATGCGTTGCGGTTATACTAAAATGGAATATTAGTGACAGCGTGTCGCTTAACAATAGACACATATAAGACAAAGTGTAAGATTCATATAGATAATGAAAGAGTCGAACAAGTGAACGATTTTATGTATTTGGGAACACTATTTGCTAGTTACACTACGTATGACAATCAGATAGAGGAGATATTGTTTATATTAGGGTCTATGATGCAAAAATAGTTTGTGGCTGACCACCTGTCACATTGAGTAGGTACTGAATACCTGGTTAAGACGTGGGTTCGAGGTGTCCATAGAATTACTACCTTCGCAAGCGGAGATGGAAACCTGAACCTCTGACTGCCCCGCAAGGGTTAATAGTCGTGAATGCGTTTTTTTTTTAATTAAGTCTCAGACTAGCATGAGACAAAAACGTGAGAAAACTCCAATACCTATAGATTTATGTACTGTGACAACAACACTCATCAATCGCTCAGCATACACGTTCGGTCTTTATAAATGCTTTCAGTGCGTGCAGAAACGTGCATGTTAATTAACAAGTACTTCCGTTTACCCTCGTTAGGGATATTGTCGTGAGTGCATTTCAATGTATGCATTAAGGTACGTAAATAAAAGCAGGTGAATTCACGCTTTTTATTCTGTAGGGATAGATGTGTAAAAACATTGGAATAATAATGATGCAAGATTATATGTACACATTTGTTATGACAGTCAGATAAACGCTGTATTGAAAAAAGGTGACTTTAGGAGTACCTATAACTGCCGAGTGTGTATGAGTGTCACTGAAGCGAAAATGGTGTGTCAGGATTGGGACAAATGGGGTTCCATGACCTCTGCCTACCCCTCTACAGGGAATCAGGCATCATGTGTATGTATGTATGTTATGAGTAAAATATTATTTTATTACATACGTACCTATATTCACGCCTCTACATCCGTAAGGGCATAGGCAGAGACTATCGACCGCCACTTGAAACGATCCTGACAAATCTGCCTTGCTTAATCACACTCATTAACCTTCTCATATATGCTCTTCTTTTCTTCGCACAGTTTATTAGACAGTTAATAATATAATAATTCTTCCTTAATTTCTCAGTGTTGTGTATAACCTTCGCGTCCATGAGTGTAATCTATGTGGATGATGGGCTAGCAACCTGTCACCAACCTTAATAAAACCATATTAATACCTTCACAACCCCCATTATATGATACTTAATAACCCCATGGTCTTATAGTTAAGGCTTAGGTAGATTTTCATCCCTAAAATAATAAGGAGTCGTTATGTGGGTAATATAAACGTTAAAATTTATTAAGATAAAACTGTAATTATTAGTATTGTATATTATTTATTTATAAAGGAATCTCTTATAAGCTCCATATGAGTAAAATCTGTCAGACTACCTAGTTATGATTAACTAAAACTCATATGTGTTTAGCGATATACTGCATTATTCAACATGAGGATCATAAAATCACTTATTGAAACTCATAAATAATATATTTTCACATGAATAATTGTCCTTAAAATTAGATGAGAAAATTAAAATAAATCTAATTAAACTATTGGCATTTCAGAAAGGAAAACCTCCAGAGAAAAAATGCCAAGAAACTCTGCAGACATAATTCAATAAAAAGTCGATAATAATCCATCAGAATGTGACTGCAATACTAATACAACTACAGTACAATCATTAAAAGTCAAAAGTTTTACCTAAATGTTAAATTATATTATATAAGATAACTAGTGACCCGCTCCGGCTTCGCACGGGCATAAAATATATAACCTACTCTACTATTTAACGGATGTTATTATACATATAAACCTTCCTCTTGAATAATTCTATCTATTAAAAAGAGCCGCATCAAAATCCGTGGCGTAGTTTCAAAGATTTAAGCATGCAAAGGGACATAGGGACAGAGAAAGCGACTTTGTTTTATACTATGTAGTGAAGAACACTATATGTAGTTACAATCCATTCTAGTACTTCCATTTCCATTCAGTACCGATAGACGAAGAACGTAAAGAGAATGCAAAATAACTGCCATATATCCCGACATATTGTACGAGACTAAGAGATTAAGAATTAATAAAACCTATTATCCGATAGGCTAGCAACCTGTCAGAGATTATGAGTCAATTTTATTTATTAGAGATTGACTAACAATCTGTCACTAATATTTAGTATCAATGTCATCACAGCCCCTTTTTGCTTATAGTAACTAACAACATAATATAATTACTCTGAGGGTCTATCCATCCCTAAACGGATTAGGGCCGTAAACGTATATATGTTTATATTTATACAAGTGCCAAGGGGCCAATGTGTGTATATGTGGCCGGCCTCGTCCAAGATCAAAACATGCATTTCGTTGCCAACGCATTTTGTGACATAAATAAAAATAAAGCACGTGCCCGAATAGTATGCGACGGTCGACTTGACATGTGGTATTGGTAAATAAAAAAACAGTTACATGCAATGTAATTCCGCGTAGCTCAGTCGTTGGGGCTGGACTCTGTGTCAGTGGGTACAAGGTTCGAACCCCGGAACATGCACCAATAGCTGAGAAGATTTCTGATTATGAATGTATATTTTCAGAGAAAAATAAAACTATGATGATGAAAAATATCGTGAGGAAATCTAACAGATCAGTACTTATAAATGGAGACACGACTTACCACCTGACACATAGATTACTGACCATCTGATCAACACGTTAGTTCGAGGTGGCCATAGAATTACTGCCTTCGTGATTGTGAGTATGGACACCTGAACCTCTCTACTCCGCAATGCGTATAGGTCGTGAAAGTGTTTGTTTCTTGTCTATTTACGTGCAGACTCTTAATCTGGGACTTGTATAGAATATAGAATATAGTTAACTAGTGGTTTGATTTCTGACACATGAATGATGACAACATTATAAGAAGTGTGTTTTCAAGAAGTTTCTAAAATTTCATAGAGGAAAAGTTAATCATATCTAATAGGATATTAAATGCATACCAGTTACTATCACTATTATAAATATCTCACATTTTCCTCTAATACCAACAAAATGTAGAGAAAGGCAATAAATGGGACCAAAGTAGCATTAACGAGACCCTATAAATTCCATAACAACCCCCATATTTATTCTAAGGGTGCTTGCTACAATATTAAGGAAATGTCTTCGAAACACTGCCCACCCCTATAGACCCAAGTGAAAGTAAGTGGGTAATAATGGACACTTCACGACTATGACCGCTTAATGAGTGGTCAGCGCTTTGCAGTCCAGTAATGGTGGAGTTAGTGATTCTATGGCCACTTGGAATCCACGGGTTAACCAGATAGTCTTGGCATTTCTTCTCTGCAGGATTTTCCTTTACGAAATGAATTTTATTATAAATTTACTAATTTTAATGACAATTTTTCATGTGAAAATGTTTGTTTTTGACTTTCAATAAGTGATTTTATGATCCTTATGTTGAAGGAAATGCATTTCATTTCAGCATCTAATGTGACAAATGGTAAACTGTGTCACCATTAGAATCACTGACTATTACCTATTCCTTAATATAGACTGATTTCATTTTTTCCCTGACAAAGTTACATTACAAAAACTTATAATTTATCGTAAAAAACCATAAAACCTTACTTTCTTGGGTACATAAGAAATACTTATCTATATGAATCATATAATTATATGAAATCAAGCCCCAAAAGACTGAGATACAACAAACGTGGGTAATATATTTATTATAATTTAACGTATTGACTTGATACGTTTAAGATTGATCTTATCTATAAAATATAAATGTATCCATATAATAATGTGTATGAGCAGTTTAACATGTCAGTACGAATGTGTAATGGTGCCTTAACATAATAAATAATATAGCGTCGTGATTAATTAATCGCTCGACGCTTCGAACATGTGGGATGATGCTTTTTGTTATATCTAAGTATGTAGGTAGTTACATTATATGATATGTTTGTGTTATAAGAAAATAGTAAGCTTTAAGAGCTGAGCAAAAACTGTGTATTGACCTGTCAGTGAAGTTATATATGTCGTAGGATAATTTGATATTTCGGGTTTTTGCAAAATACCCAGGCATTGTGCGAAAATACGGATAATTAGACAATGGTGATTATTCCTTATCCTTATGTTACCTATCATCATGTAGGTTAGGTTAGATTAGTATATGATTAACAACGTAAGCCGAGCAAAGCGTGCCGTTGCAACGGCCGGCGAACTGCCAGAAGCGAATCGCTTTGTAATAGTTGATCACCATTGTCTAATTTATCTGTGTTTTTGCAAAATTCCTAGTTTTTTTGCAAAAAACCGGAATATCAAATCATGCTGCGACATATTAATTAGACTTTAGCTGTGATTATAAATGAATTGAATACCTTTTACTTCCAGTCAATTTATCGATTAATATACCAGTATCACGACTCGCGGGTTTTTCAAAGGATCGTTTTTCCATATTGGGATTGCAGAATAAGATCTATGGTTAAGTCTAAGCTATTTCTCACTAGACAGTGGTCATTGAACAAGATAGAGCAATTAGTCATATCGTTGTTAATATGTAACATGCCTGTATATTACTGCCTAACGTAAAAATATGCAGATTTCCTTATTGTTGCACAAAGTCTATCACGATTAAATTGTTATGATGTACCTACTTATATATTATACACATCGAAGTATAACCTTATGACATCCATCATACAAAATCTATTCAATATCATCCTTGTTAAATCTGTACCGTTTAATATGTGCCTATATCAAATTAAACAAAAAAAGACAAACGCATTCACGACCAATAACCCTTGCGGGGTAGTCAGAGGTTCAGGAGCTCATCTCCGTAATTGCGAAGGTAGCAATTCTATGGCCACCTCGAACCCACGTGTTGAGCAGATAGTCATTACTGAATGTAACAGGTGGTAAGCCATGTCGCCATTTACAAGCACTAACTATTACCTGTTCGGGGAACAGGTAGGTTTCCTCATAGCGTTTTCCCTCACCGTAGTATTCGACGCATTTCGTAAATGTATTTTTATTACATCAGATTAATATCGTTTATAAAATACTTAAATAACTTTTAAAAACCACAGACAAATGCCTTTTTGTATCTCAAACGTCAGTAATACTTCTAAAATGTCTACAAATCATTAAAATTAAACGCCGAGTTATGATATGCGAAAAGAAAATAAAAAACGTTTTGGCACGCACGTTCGGTAGGAAGCCATTTTTTGCGAGCTACAGATTAGCAAAACAGTTTTTACCTCCTTTAATTTCGTATTTATAGAAGCACCGAAGCGTTAGAGACAAGACAGAGCAAAAACTTCTTAAATCAATATTAATGGTATCTTTTTAATTACGACCTAGTGGGATTTGTGAAAAGCTAGCAAATATATCATTTGGCAGACTTTAATTCGCTGTAGTTTGGTGGCTTATTAATCTTGTGAAGATAAATTAATCTAAATTAATATACTAGTTTACATCATAGAAACTATTTTTATTAGACTACCACACACTATAACACTTTAGTTGCGACTACGAACATTATATTTTTCTAATCTTTCCGAGATGTCGTTTGTTTATCATTGTCTCGTACTAGCAGGGACGTCATAATAATGCTAACTAGCTGCCGTTCCTTCTGGCATGCCTTAGAAGGCGATAAACGAAACGTAAGTGAATGACAAACAGATTTAGTTAGGTCATGGGCTAGCAACCTGTCACCATTGTTTCATATTGTCAGTAAAAACGTAATATTCATGTTAAATAATGACCTTGGAGATATGCTAGTATCTCCGAGGTTCTGTCTAGTCCAAAAGGGATTGAAGGTTGTCAATGTATATATGATTTTTTTATCTTTTAAATAAATGTATAGGAAAGTACGTTATAATAGATATTACATACTTTTAGTACTATAAAGAAAAGTTTTTAGCCTATATCATATTATTATCATAAGGTTTTAGACGCGTCGCTATTTTTACAGCAAGGCTAAAATAAATTGAAATTTTCGTCCAAAGTTACCCTAAAGTACCGCCCACACTGTCGGATAAGAACGTGATACGTTATGAAAATATAATATTCTTTCGCTTTTTACTTCCTCAAGACTTAGTATCTTTATTTTTATTGAATCTGTATGAATTTGTATCTTTATTAATTTTTTATCTAAGTTTTCTTGGAAAATTACTTTCAAGTGATAAAGTTTAAACCATATTATTGTGTTTTATGCTTTTATTTTCGATGTAAATTATATTGTTAATCATTTTATAATACAATAAAGTACCTATATTCAGTCGAGCTATAAGGTAAATGTAGTAATGTAAAGTAAATTTTCCTCGAAAACAAGTTAATTAACTTTAATGCCCCACTAAAATAAAGGGCCTTATAGACATCAAGTTTTATTTCCATAGATCGGGCAAAGTACGCAAGAAGGATAGCTTAATGGTTGTGGTAAACGTTCTAATCTAAAAGTTCCGGGTTCAATGCTCACTGAAAGAGATAAGAGGAAAATTATTTGCAAAATACATCAGCTCATTAGTGAAGAAAAACATCACGAGTGTACTTGCCTATTCGCGGGTATAGGCAATAGGCAGCGCTGGTGTACGGTCATATAGCTTATTATGTGCCAACATAGTTGTTAACTTTTGAGACTTCTGCGAACACCATCAGGAGTATTCGCCGTAATTTATATGACATATACAAACACTTTTATGGCCACTTACTCTTGCTGGGTAGTCCATCTCCGCAATTGCGGAATTCCATGACCTCTTTACCCCACCCACGTGTTTGACAAATAGTCAGTAGGTACTCTATGGGACAGGCAGGAAGCCGTGTCGCCATTTACAAATACTAACTACATAGTACCCGTTTGGGGAACAGGTAGGTTTCCTCACTGTTAGTAGTCGGTGCATTATTTAAATATAGTTTCATTACGAAAACGTTCATAGAAAACCAGTAAACCTCATTTCTATTGTTACATGCTCCGTTGTTTAAACCCTGTACCTATTGATACAGAGCCAAAACCCAACTACTGAGCTACACCTAAAAGTTAATTATTCATTTCAGTGGGTATTTGTATTATTAAGTGTTGTAAAAGAAGTGTACCTATCGTGTATCGTAAATGTCAAATTATACCACAGTTTAGTTTAGTTTAGTTTGTAGGGCTCCGTGGTTTCCGCAATTAGTCCCCACTGGGACCATTTTGCGTGATGTCGCTGACTATTCCAGCCAGCCCAGCACCCGCCAGAAGCGCAGAAGACGCCTAACGTCTTCACAGGCTTCCCGAAGCGACCCCGGTTTCCCAAGGATTTTAGCCCGTTCTTCAGCCACGGCCCAGCACTCCAGGACAACGTGGCCAATGGTTTCAGTGGAGTCAATGCAGCCCCTGCACAGAGGGCTATCCGTGATTCCGAGCTTGAATAGGTGCCCGTTTAGTCTGCAATGGCCGGTGATATTTTCGGTCATCACACGCAGTTCTCTTCTCGTTAGTTGAAGTAATTTGTTCGTTAATTTGGGGGCCAACTCTGGAAAAACTTCCTTTGAATGGCTCGAGCCATCGAGTTCCCTCCATCTCAAATTTTGTAGTTCCCTGGTCCAGGTTCTTATCCATGATCTGAACTTGCTGAAGGGGAGGGGCAACAAAGGCTCCGGAGCCACCAAGGTCGCCCCCGCGCCCCTTCTTGCAAGCTCATCCGCTGCGTCGTTCCCGAGTGATCCACTATGTCCTCTAATCCACTGCAGTGTCACACTATTCATAATGGACACCTTGGTAAGCTGGAGATGACACTCGTGTATTAGCTTTGATGTTATTGTCGTACTGGACAGCGCCATCAAGACGGAAGCGCTGTCCGAGACCACCTTTATGTGGTATCCCTTGAGTCCACGTCGCAGAACGGCGACCGCCGCCTCGATAATTGCCACACATTCACATTGGAATATGGAGCTGTGGACCCCCAGAGACAGTGATATATTTATGTTGAGATCTATTGAGTATATACCCGCTCCAGTGCCATTATGGGTCTTGGAGCCATCCGTGTATATACGGACGTACTTGGTGTCCACTCGATCTCCGTCTTCCTGCATGTTGATGCTGTAGTTTTTTTGCATCGCCCACACGGCAGGGATTCTGTCACACGATGCCGCCAACAGCGGTTCCCTTGCCAGGGCCCTTTTTAGTATCCTAGTGTGAGGACAGTCGCTGCGAGCCCAGTGGCCCGAGTTATCGATTCTAATTGCGGCCATAGTAGCCTCTTGCTGAATGTACAAATCCAAGGGCGCTAAGTCCACCAGGACCTCAAGGGCAGCCGATGGAGTTGTCCTCATGCATCCGGTTATTGCGGTCGTAGCGATTCTCTGGAATCTTTGAAGTTTCTGTACCACCGTGGACAATTCAGTTCTTTGCCACCAGACGACTGAACCATAAGCCACTACGGGCCGGATCAGCGTCGTGTACATCCACTTGGTAATTTCAGGTTTGAGGCCCCATGTTTTGCCTATAAGCCGTTTGCACTGGAAGAAGAGCCCGCAGGCCCTTGCGAGCTTCTTGTCCAAATGCTTGTTCCAGCGTAAGTTGTCATCAAGAATTATCCCCAAGTATTTCACCTCTGTTGCCAGGGACAGGCGCTCGCCAAACAGCCGTGGCAGCTTTAGTGGCGCCCTTTTCCTCCTCTTGGTGAACAACACAAGTTCGGTCTTTGACGGATTCACAGACAGTCCGTTATTTCTACACCAATCTTCGACCGTCCTGAGCGCCATACCCATCCTGTCGCACAATGTGCTCTCAACAGGCCCGCTCAGGAGAATGGCAATGTCATCAGCATAGCCCACGGTGAAGAAGGATCTGTGATTCAGCTCCGTGATGAGCCCATCAGCCACCAGATTCCAGAGAAGTGGCGAAAGCACACCTCCCTGAGGGCAGCCCTGCACAACCTGAGCACGCACAGCCCCCCCCACAGTCACGGTGACGGCCCTGCCCTTCAGCATGCCGTCCACCCAACCTGCGAGGGCGGGCTCAACGCCACGCCCCTCAAGGGCCCGTGCCATGCTCACAAAGCTCGTTCTGTCGAATGCTCCCTCAATGTCGATGAAGCATCCCAGCGTAGACTGTTTGTAGTGGATGGCCTGCTCCACGCGTGCAATTACAGTGTGTAATGCTGAGTCCGTTGATTTGCCTTGAGTATACGCATGTTGGTTTTTGTGTAGTGGTGCACTTATTAGTGTTGTGTTTCTTATGTGTTTTTCGCATATCCTCTCCAGTGCCTTTAGAAGAAATGAAGTGAGACTTATCGGCCTGAAGGACTTTGCTTGTGAGTAGTCACTTTTACCCGGTTTCGGTATGAATATTATTTTGACTTCCCTCCATCGCCTTGGTGTGTAACGAAACGCCAGGCAGCCCGTGTAGATGGAGATGAGATGGCCACAAAGGTGGCCAGAGCACCAACGCATCAGTCCGGGAAAAACACCATCGAAGCCAGGTGATTTAAATGGATGGAAGCTGTCGATTGCTGCAAGAACTGCTTCGGCGGTTATTATGGATTTTGCCGCATCCCAGTCGTTTACATTCGGTTGAAAACCCGGTGCATCGTCATTACTTTCCACGCCAGCACGAATGCTTCCTGGGAAGTGCACATCGAGCAAGAGAGAGCGAGTCTCTTGATCCGTTTCAGTGTAGGTACCATCTGGTTTTTTAAGTCGCTCCGGTGTTCTGGGCGACTCTTTCTTAAGTACCTTGGTTATTCTGCTGGCTTGATCAGTCGTTTCAATGTTACTACAGAATTGACGCCAGCTATTTCTTTTGCATTTTCTGATTAGTTTCTTGTATTTTGCACGAGTGTTGTTATAAGACAGCCAGTCGTCGTCGTCCCTAGTATTCATTGCTCTGTTGAAGAGTTTGCGCATCTTGTTTCTAAGGGTTTCCATCTCCGGACTCCACCATTTTGACCCCTTGTTGGCCTTCCTGTTGGAACCCACGAGCGGGCACGATTCCTCGAAACTAGTTATTAAAGCAGTAGTTATTGCTTCCACGTGATTATTAATTTCATTACAAGTTTTGTATGAGCTACATACGTTTATGTTATTAAGAGATGCCGCAGCAAGCCGGGAATATCGTTTACGGCTGGTTCTTCTAGGGTCTCTGTGTGGTTTACTTACAATAGTTTCCGTTGTCATCTCAAAACGAATCCACCTATGGTCCGAGCACGACGCTTCGTCCGACACGTGCCAACCCCGCACTAGGTCGCCGACGCGTTCGGAGGCCAGCGTCAGGTCTATAATAGTTTGGGCTCTGGAAGTTACATAAGTAGGTTCGGACCCGTGATTAATAATTCTTAAGCTAGTAGAGGACAGAAACTGGACTAATTCCTCACCTCTCCTGTTTGTACTGCTGCTGCACCACAGTGTGTGATGCGCATTCGTGTCCGCGGCAATGACCAGTTGTAGTCCATTACGCTCGCAGTGGCCTGCCAGTTGTGCCAGTTCCGCAGTAGGCATCTCGCCGTCACTCGGCAAGTAGGCCGACGCTAGTATGACCTGCGGGAGCCCCACATCGTGGTAACGTAGTTTAATGGTAGTTAGATCTCTGGAACAGAACTCGGTCATTAATACATGCGATACATGATTTGGAATGTATATACATGATCTTGGGTTGTTTATATTTATGGCTGCTAGTACCTTACCATTTCTGCAAGGCAGTCCTTGTATTTTTCCATTGTTGATCCATGGCTCCTGGATCAGCGCTATGGTATTGTGATTTGCCTCCAGCTCCCTGCGCAAGGTGGTCGCAGCAGTCCGGCTGTGCTGGAGGTTGGTCTGTATAATTTTAATTGAGCGAAGGGGAGGAGCCGACAGAGCCATCGTCCTCGCCGTCCAAAGTGAGGGTGTCTTCTGACAACTCCCCTTCGCTGGTAGTGTGGCCCAGTACAGAGGGGGCCGGAGTGGCGGCCGGCACCGGCGGCACACCCGACCCCGTGCCGCTGCAGCAGGGGTCAGATGGGCCGGGGGCCGAGCCAACCAAAACGTCCTCCCTCCTGTAAGGCCGCGCGTAAATGGAACCAAGAGGCCAGCTCATCCTGTATTGGTTGGTGGCGAGTCTGTTGGCCTCTTGTTCCGGTATTCCTAGGGTCAGGTATGCACCCCCATCATCCCTACGGTCGATGGAGTACAAAGTCCACCCACCCACGCAGTACTCGGGATTGTACCATTTTAGGACCTTTTGAAGGTCAGTGATGTTTTCCGGAGCTTGAGGCACGAACACTCCCAACTTCAACCTTTGAGGGATTTGGGATTGTTGCACCACCCGGAGTCGAGTTCCTTCCTTTGGTGAAGGAATGGTATCTATGTTGCTAGATAACCACGCAAGGGCGTGATCGTCTTCGCACCACATTTTTTAAATTATACCACATTCTCATTAGGAGTTAATGAAAGCAATTCAATGTTATGATCATCTAATAAAATACACTGGCATTAATCAAAATAGTAACGCGGCAATAAAATAGGGAGCTATTAATATAAGTTTGAAAGTAGAGTAGTTTCTCAAGACAGATTACCGAAATAGAATTGAATATAAATTTTTAATACAGTTCGAATTTAGAATCATATACATTTATTATCATTTATATTCACTTATTCTTTTTCCCATATACCTGGAGGGAATATTCACAACTGTTAGTCTTGCTAGTCCGGTGCCAGTCTGAGTCGCAAAAAGAATGCTAACTATCTGGCGTTCTTATCGGCATGGCGTAGGCGTAAAGTCTAGAGGTCAATGGAATCTATTGTACAAGGAATCTGTCAAAGGTCTATTATAACATCACAACTACGATGTTTATGCTAAAATGTCACTTAGAAGATATTAGGTATTATAACACCGAATGTCTGTACACCCTGAAATTAATAATTTAGATATGTATATATATCACAGTCTGACATTGGTTGAAGATATTACTGTGAATGTGTGTACTATTCGTGATTGAATCAAAATATTTTTGTTTTTGTTTTTCAATTTTAGTGGAAGGAATATCTACAAGTGTTAGTCTTGTAAGGTAAAGTTGGTTTAGATGCCTATTTCGTGACATTGTTGTAGCCGTGACTATGTAAGGACAGGTTTATTGCCGATCCCGAGAAAGATTGAGGTTTCCTCACATTACTTTCACACATTGTAAAAGTCATGTGTTATTTTACTGGGAAGAGGTATGCAAGTAATCCTCAAATTGCATGTAATAAGTGTATAGTATAGTATATGTGTAGTGTGTGTAGTATAGTATGTATAGTAATCAACACAGCTTCAATGAATGTGCTTTAACACTGTAGCCATTGTCTATAAAGTAGAAACGCAACAATCGCAACCGCGGGGATGGACACCTGATCCTCTGACATGGTCGTGAACGCATTTGTCTTTGTCTATAGAAACGCAGTTTATTTTCACCAGTTCGTTCTGTAAAGGACTGTAAACAATGAAAGGTATGGCATAGTAACGGTAAAATTCAATATTGAGTGACATGACATATACAACGTAGTATAGACAGGGGTTAAAGTATTAGCTTCTGTCAAATACTACAAGTAGACAAGAATTTAAATTGTAAAAGATAATTTCCTACTTGAAACATACATATTTTAACATAATACTTGTGTATTTAGCGTGTAATCATAGTTTATAGAAATAGTTTCTAGAATTTATTAAGATCCAAAATAGAATATACGTTTATACGAAATATAAAACATAGGTAACTCCGGAATTGCGCACGAATTAATTACATTTTTTCATAAAGAGAATTCAGATCGATGTCGGCTCAATTAGTGTAACATTGCTTTCCATGTTCGTTAAATAAACCCTAGACTATCTCTGAACATACACACACAGATTGATCAAATCAATACTTACAAATACCTACGAAAGCTACACTAACATAACATACACACTCCAACATAACATCTGTCACATTTTACAAAGTCGGAAGTTTAATTGAGAACCAACCATTCAAATGCCATTTCAGCAAAGTGAAGACCGGTAATTCTTTATTGCCACCTGGGGCTCAAGTCTGCTAATGCGTTTTAGCACAATCCAAGTTCAATGTCACTTCAATAGTAGTGTGAGGTTGTTCGTAAATTAGTAATATGTGTTTCATTTCACCCTTAAAAACGGCAAAAGTGTCATCTCCTTGAAAAGTACGAAATTTATAATTTTTGCGATTCCATTGCCAACTGCACACTTTCATTGAACTGATATTGAACTAAGATTTCTAAAACGCAATAGTAAACTTGGACCCCAGATTTTAACACAACACACCCAGTCCTTAACGAAGGAATGAACCTAAAAACATTGAAGGAACCGCAGTAAACCGGTTAAGAAGGTGACTGGATGCGGCCGTGCCTTCAAACGTTGCATTAGCATACAATGTTTGCTTTGTTTTGTCTCTCTTCGGGAACCTGTTATGCAGAGATTTATTATTTAAAATAAAACCTTGTTAATATCCTCACCTTATCTTTCAACGAGCAATGGACATTAACCTTCGGAGCCTTGGTGTCAATTGGATAAAGGTTTATGGTTCAAAATTGAGTGCCAAGCGTCTAAGAGTGGCAATTACAAGGGAACTAATATAAGTGTAAAGATAAAATGAAGCTACTAGATATTAGTTTGACAGGTTAATCGTTAGGTTAGTCGTATAATCAAATAATTAGTCCCCTGCTAGCTAAGACGTAAAAAGAATGCTTACTAGCTGCCGTTCTTCCCGGCATGTCGTAGGAGACGACTAAGGGACTAGGAGTAAATAGAATCTATTGGGCGATGGGCTAGCAACCTGTCACCAATGTTCCATTATGACATCGCAACCCCAATATTAATGGTAAAACTGACCTAGGGGATATTATTCGATAGTCCACCCTGAAAGGGATTATAGGACGTGGATGTATATGTATTCATATAATTGTATATGATATTAGCTATCTTAAATAATAGGCATGTTTTCATTTGTACAATACCCACTCGTCTGTTGGAAAGCTTGCATCAAGTATTATGTATATGTATGTATGTTTTCTTGCACCGAAGATATACTATATTTAATGTGCATACAAAATGCAGCTAAGGTTTCTCCGTTGAAAATCGAATCTGGAATCGTGAGTTCCCAAATATTTTGTCCCACCAACTGGGGACATCCGCACTCCTGCTGTTTATCGTCTCCACAGACAGTTTCTGAATAACCAAGCAAAATTCTAGAACTAATCAATTTTCTTCTCAACACTTTTGCCTCATCTCAATAGATGTACTGTAAACCTTTACACCGTTTCATAATACAGCGTATAACCTTTGTATATTTCCATTATATTTTATTCTATTCATTTCATTTATTATAGCGGCTGTAGCCCAGTAGGGAAGACCTCTGACTTCTTATAAGAAAGGTCCTAGGTTCGAATCCCGCCTCTAGCATGTACCAATGAATGAAATTTATATATGTATGTGTGCTTAATGTAGGTACATAATTTTCAGGCGTTAACACTAACGGAAAATATCGTAAGGAAACCTGCCTATCCCTAGGGATCCTATATACGGCGATACGGTATACTACCTATCTATCTATGTAGTTAAAAAGTATGCGGGCTTGTGTGTGACCCAAAACTAATATGCCTTCGAAATTTTGGAGATGGGTTCTGAACATCTGACAACCCCGCCACAATAAAAAAGGGAGTGTATACACACAAGCCATGAAGCTAATGTATCCTATTCAATAATACAACCTCTGTATAATTCCGTAATATTCTATTCCAATAGTATCAGTACAAAGGTTGAAATAGCAAAAAGAAAATGGCAAAACGACGTAGCCTTTGCTTCATTCGATGTAGTTGACGTGAATAAATTTTTCCAGTTCAATCCAGTTCTTTGTAATTAAATTCATTGTGACGAATTGAAAAAGTAAAAAGAAACTTGGTCTTTTATCCATTAAAGAGACCAGACAGGGTCTTAGCGATTTATGCCTGAAAGTGACCTTAAGTGTTGGCCCGACTTTTTTGCTCTGTAAGAGGACTTAATAGGTATAAAGAAAGCTAACTTCTCTTTGCATACTAGCCTTGAAAACTTCGCTCGTTTGTTCAGACACGATGATTGAAATTCTTCTAAAATGAGTTTTGAGAGTGTTAGCTAAGCAATATGAGAGATTAACTATTATATATATAAAATAGATATATTATAATATATATTCACGCCTCTACGGCCCCAGCGGGATAGACAGAGACTATCAATCGCCACCTGAAATGATCCTAATTAATCTCTCTTGCTTCACTCACACCTATTAACCTTCTCATACATGCTCTTCTTTGCTTCACACTACGTACACCTTGAGAATACAAACCACTTTTGTTTTAATAACATTCATATACAATAGGCGACTATAGGAACCTACTTCTAACTTGTCTTAGTCAGTATGGAGTCTATTTCTATATTTAATGTGATCGCCAACGTCTTATTATTCCGTCACCTTGGTAACCGCCCTTCCACCTAATCAACTTACGAAGATATTAAAAATGTAGTACAAATATTAATACTTATAGTATCCAAAAGTATTCCATAATATTATTACCAGCCTCAATTATATACAAAGAAAAAAAAGCCTACCATTCCAATACCAACCTACAAAAATACTCTTAAAAGGATTCCCTGAATACTTCACACTTATTCCGAGAATGTTTCTATTAGATTGACTACCAACTAGTCTTTTCAATTGCTGCCCACATTAGCCTTAAGTTGAATAGGCTTTCGGAGGCTTTTACGGTCGAGATCCTTTCTAAAAGGCCATAGATTCTACCAATACGGTATTGGACATGACCGCTAAGCTTTGTAAATGAGAGGGATCTAGTAATGAAGGCTTTACTATCTTGGACTGGGTCTATTTTGTATAGAAATGATGTTAAGGTTGAGTGAAATAGTACTACGCACTAATTGACTGAAACATATAAAGTTTCCCTTGTATACATAGTTAGATATAGAAACAAAACCGCTTAAACTTTATTCAGCAAGTTGTTATAGATTCCCAAATAGAAAATATTACATTAAATTTGAGAGGTTAGAATTACATATAGATGCATGGATGTCAAAACGGAATTTTATAGTCAAGTAAAGAAAAATTAAGATATAAAACAAAAACTCGTAATAAATATTGGTTTTAACCTATCTTGGATTAAATTTTTACCTATATTACCTACAAAACATTTCTATGAGACTTTCATACTACTAACCCGGAAAATGTCACCAATCTATTAAAACACCTATATACAAAATCTGCTCACGGAAATCCAGATTACTCACAAAACAGATGCCTAACATGGTGACTGGTGACCTGACATGGTCCATTTACCACCGGATGTATTAACTACCGTCACTTAACTACTTCACGCTGATTAGCTACCAGATCATTGCCATCAGTTCAATTGATTGATCACTCAAGTAGCCAAAATAACAATTACCTACTGGTAAGACAATAGGGGTTTTTAAACGATTATTTTATTCGAGATCACTCTTTGGTTGAGTCTCTCAAAATCGATTAAGGGATCGATAAATTGAATTTTTGAACGATGGTAGACTCATCACCTGTCACGTTTAATAATGGCTTTTAGTTTTGAAAGGCTTCGAGTTTTAAAGTAATTGTAGAAGGATTCTCAAGCTTTTGACTATACTGACTGAGTTAGCGGTTGTGAATAGAATGTTTTTGATTTTACTGTATAGAACACGTATAATATGAGGCTTTTACTTATTTCTGATCCATTGGGATTCACACCGGACAGAAAGGCAAAAAAAAAAACACAAACGCGCTCACGACCAGCGTAGTCAAAGGTTCAGGTGTCCATCTCCGCAATTGCAATGGGAGTAATTCTATGGCTACCCCGAACCCACGCGTTGACCAGATAGTCAGTACTCAATGTGACAGGTGGTAACCCATGTCGCCATTTATTTATACCGGAATTTAATTCTTATCACGTAAACACTATACAAACATAGATTCTCAAACACTGTACAAACATAGATTAATACACGCATATCACGTCCAATTCTTTACAAAGGAGTAGACTAAGATCACGGATCCCCGTTTGTCTCCATCCTGACAAACTACTTTCATTTCTTTTACATTCAAACATCTCCGCATACACACTTAGTAATAATAGGTTCTAAAAATATATTTTCTTACAAATACAATAACGTTAACACACTGGTCCAAGACTAAATCTCTGAGACATAAAATTAGCTTTCAGCATAACCGCAATAAACATACATACAGAACTAAACATACAAAATAAGACAATAACCAAGCTGCACTGCGCTCCACATACTATTATTACACCATGCCTAACTCAGTAAGAATCATGTATGAGTGACAGATTTATCTTAGTAACACTAAAATGTCCATTAAGCGGTTAGTCGTAAATTTGCTTTGCGTTTCAGCTAATTAATGGCTACGTGTTAAACTCACTTGATTTACGAGTACGCCGACAAAACACACCAACTACAAGTTTTGGGAACTAACGTGGAATGTAAGGGGAAATTATGGTTCATATTCCTACTTGCATATGTATACATTCACGTGCTTTAATCCCTTTTGGATGTAACAAAACCTTGAGACACGATAATGTCTCTTGGGTATATTTTTACATACATATACAATCTCTTATTAAAATCATATAAGAAGAAAAATCATATGACAGTCCGATAGACGCTATATTGAAAAAGGGTGACGTTAGAAGTACCTATAACCGCCGAGTGTGTATGAGAAGATGTATGAGTGTCAATAAAGCGAAAGTGATCTGTCAGGATCGAGACTGGTGAGGGTCCGTGAATTCTGCCTACCCCCAGGATCGGGACAGATGAGGATTCGTGATCTCTGCTTACGTCTCTACAGGGAATAAGACGTGAAGTGTATGTATGTATGTTCGTCTTAAATCCCTTTCAGGTTGGAACGAAACCTAGGAGACACGATATCTACCAGGTCTCTTATTAGCATAAATATTAGGTTTATAATATCATATTGAATCCAGCTACCCCTAGTCCCTTAGTATACAACATGGCATTCGTTTTACGTCCCCGACTAGGACGGGTGCTACAAAAAATCTGTGAGATACAATCAATCTCATACATAAAATTTAAATTTATATCCTTGCAGCGTTTCTACAACTTATCTACGGGTGCTGTGTAGCCCTATGGAAATTAAGTACGTGAGTGTGTACATTGATGTATACAAGTGTATAATTTTACTAAAACTACTAACTTACACCATTAAAAACTCTTCCAAAAGGAGTAACTATATCGCTTTATAATTAACGTCGAACATTAAAGTCTCAATTAAACTTATATGCCTTGCAGGATAGTCAGAAGTTAGCGTTTAATCATTTCTACTACCAAAGTAAAATAAAATATTTAGTATATTTGCTCCATAGTACTGTTGAACTCTACATAGTACTGAACCATCCGGGAACTATATACGTAGTATGTATATCTATTCATATGCTCCAACAATAGTGGACAATTCTGAAGTGTCAGGTTGTTAATAAAGCATTTGTCATAATTTATAGAGTCAATTATCTGTGAAGGAAGCACTTAGAGAAGAATGATTTAATAATGTACCTACGTGTAAATCATCTTCTACAATTGAAAAACAAAATGTTTAAGAAGTCACCTTTATTATTACATGCTACACATACCTACATATAATTGCAAAATGGATTCAGCGACAGAAAATCGTCTTGGTCACTTTTAACATACATATATTTTGGGATTGTTAGATCATTAATTGTGGCTTTAAACATTGGTGACACGTTGCTAGCCCATTGCCATTTCAATGGCCATTAGTCCCTTACTAGCATACGAAATTTCAGTAAGAATGGCAGCCGGTTAGCTTCTTACGTCTCAGACAACACCAATCAAACTCTGCTCATTATTGAAAAAAATATAAGTTTTATACCAGTAGATGGTGGGTGACACGGTTCTCCTATGTTGTTGATTTCTTAGTTTTTCATCGTGGTCCTAGATCTTTTGCCCTGCAATCTTTTAAGTGGAGTTCAAACCATTCGCATCAGATGCGTGATGTTTGTCTCCCTCTCGGTGGGGAAATGGTTGTAATGTGTATGTTGTTGTTTACGGTGAGGGAACACATCGTGAGGAAAACTAGCTGTTTCCCGAACAGGTAAAAGTCAGTGCTTTTAAATGGCGACATGGCACCACCTGTTACATTGAGTACTGACTATCTGGTCAACACGTGGGTTCGAGGTGGCCATAGAATTACTTATAATTTCGCAATTGCGGAGATGGACATCTAAACCTCCGACTACGACTTAATGCTCGTGAACGCTATTGTCTTTATGTCTTTTGTTATTGTTTATAAATCAACGTGCAAAATTCAGGCAACCTCGAGACAAAAAACCGCTTCTTATGTACATATATAACTTGTGGACAAGTGGCAAAACGATACCTACTTTGTATCAATAAAAAAATATGTAAGGAAAATAAAAAACGAAGATTTCAATCATAGCCAATGATGCCCCAAAAACATCATCATCACGTGTTAGTTAAACAAACAAAGTAAATTCTACAGCACGTTTGTAATACAATAAACATGGGGTCTCAAGAAAAACTTGATCAAGAGTATAACTCAGATCACAAAAAGTTGAGTTAGAGGAAATCGATTCTTATTTAGCTTAGCAGGCGTGGAAACCGAAATAAGTCACGGCTTTCAATAGTCAATAGATGGACAGTTAGGTCATTTTTGGTTACGGTAAGTGATTCGCTGTCTACACTCGGCCATAACCTTATAACAAGTCGACAAAATGATCTTGTGTAATCTTCAAGTGTAACTTTTAAGTGTCGATTATCGTATTAAGTAATCCTGTAACAATATGATGAAATTTCGATAAAAAATACATACATTCACATCATGCCTGATTCCCTGTAACCCCATTTGTCCCGATCCTGACTGACCCCTTTCGCTTCATTGACACTCATACATCTTCTCGTATACACTCTGCGGTTATAGATACTCCTAACGTGGCCATTTTTCAATATAGCGTCTATCAGACTGTCTTATTGGGCCGGCCCCTACGTTACCGCCCTTCCACTACACTCACATATATTTATTTTGTCAATCTGCTACCATTCATCCGTATAACATGTCCAAATAATTTATAATAAGTTTATTTTTTTTATTTACATCTAAAATGTAATGAAAACTTGAGGAGAAGACCGAAAAAGTACTTAAATATTACAACATAATACTAAGATTGTTTTTATTAACATTATTTTGGCAAGTTTATAATCCAAATAAACCTTAGACAATAGCTCATGTACATTTCATATCACTTAGTCGCATCTTTTTACATAATATACATACAGGCAACTGGTTAGATCTCATCTAAGTCCCTTGCCAGCACAAAACTCACGTCAGTAGTATAATGCAATAATAATAATATCTTTATTGAGACATCCACATCAATTACATACAATATTCATCATACAATGGAATTCAAAGACAATATTTGGATTACAAAATACACAACACATAAAATTACATTTCATTCAATGAATATAAACTTACCTGTTAAACTATTTACTAAATTCATTCAATTAAATTACATTTCAAATATGATATTACACAGCTAGTTGTGGTAATCTCAAAAGGCGTAATATAGTCAGCAAACCGCCTACTCGTAAAATATGAATACCGAACTGTGACCAGAAATAAAATTTGCGTATCGCTGGTCAGTTAATCCTTCACGAAATTAAATATCAACACTTTAAGTGGGTGTTTAACATTTCAACACACAAATCATAATTCACGACCTTGGTTATGGAATGGGTTGGCGCTTTAATCTTCCGGGTTCGATTCCCGGTGATATACGCGTTTCTCCTCTTAGTCGCTTGACATTCTATAAACGAATTTATGTATTTAAATATTAGTGGTAGCGACCCCTATTGGAAACAAGACATATACAAATTTCCAATTCAGGCCATTAGCCTGGACGAACACCTGCCCAGGTAGGAAGCTTCCTCTTTTCCTGTAGGACACAGTAAATGTTACAATGGTTTCTTAAATTTGCGACATTGCTCTTATACAGTATTAAAAGCGCAGATAAAACTAACTATAAACTACAGATAGTTATGCAAACATAATGAATGTTGGAAAGTGGTATTGCGAACTTTTGAGAGTCCTGGATCACTAGAAACCAATCCGAAGGAAATCAGGTATGCATTATAGTTACCAAGAATAGAAAGTAGTTCAAATCATAAATAGGTCATCGCTTTATGTGTTCATACGTTCTTAGGATTGTTATTTTAGAGTTCATAAACTCAATATACAAAGGTATGTAGGCTTCATGTAGATATAATGTATCCAAAATGGTAGATACTCGTAGCAACGTAAAAGAAGGTCACACAGAACATATTATACATTTAAAATTGGAATCATACTTTCGGTGGGTGTGGCTATCGTGGAGAAAATAAGAGCTTGCATAATACAAATATGTGGGAACGGCAGATATTTGTTAGCATCAATAATACCTACTAATCTTGGGAAGACGTAGAGGCGTAAAAAAGAAAGATTATATATGTATATGCAAAAAACACAATTCTGAGGCGTGTACAGACGTCATTATCGCAATTTATACGCTATGTTAAGACTAACCTTTCACATAATGTATTAGTCTTATTAAACATTTTACAGGGAATACGACAGATCGTTGCATTCTAACCAAATCCCTGACTAATTAAAACAATAATACAATGTAGGGTATACACTAATTGAATAGACCCTTGGTAAATGTTATTCTTTTCCACATTAAACCCGGAATTTCACGATAAACGTTCAAGTGGTTAACCGTTCGCGCCACGGCGATCAACAAATAAAGGTTACTTTTTCTGTATGCGCATCACCCCACTTTGGCATAAGTCCAAGCCACGAATGAAATGAGGGCCTCATAAAAATGTTTCATCTGAAAGAGAACTTCAGAACTGCCATTATTCATGCAACTTTCCGAAGAGCATTTGGACAGCGGACTAAGTTTCGTGTATTTGTTTTCACTGGACAATGATGTTGTGATTTGTAGTACGAGAACATACATATGTACACATACATATCCATTACACTTCAGAAAGTCTATAAGTAGCTAAAGAGAATTTGTTGTCCATTTTTTTGTTTTGTATAAAGTAATTAATTGTATGCGACGATCCGTTCCACCCTTAACACAGGCGAACTGTTTAAAAGGAGGGTTCAAAACGACTATTTATTTATAAACTGTAAATTAATGAAATAAAAATTATTTCATATTAGGAGTAAGTATTATTTGTACGAAGAAATATTCTATATTAATATTAGTTATGAACGGTTGAAGAGCGAGTTATTCAAAAGTTAAGATATCTATCCCGCATTTATCTAGTTGGGAATTAAAACTACCTTATTCGAGAATATCATACATAGATAAGCGCCACTTATATTGGAAAGGTATCCCAAGTAACAGGCAGCATTTGTTTACGGCAATATGGATCACTACCTGTTACTTTGAACATCGACTTGTTCATGAAATCGCGAAATTTGCAAATACATAACCATTCGACAATCATTACACCGAAGCAGTGACTACTGCATACAATCATCGACTTCTTCATTCAAAAATTATCGTTAAATATAACAACCAATAACCAATCGTACAAGCAAACCCCAAACCTTTGCCTACTGCATACAATATAGGTCGTGATGTACTTAAGCACCGAAACCCTCCGTTCGGTCGGCAGGATAACATTTCTTTTTTTAGCTCCGCGATAACGGATCGCCATTGACCTTGATCCGAAAGAGGATTCGAAGGTCCGAAACCTTTTTGTCTTGAATATTTATAATTCGTTTTCTGGAAAGAGCTACTATGTGGTTATATTTGAGTAATGTTTAGCGCTTTTGGGTGGTTAGAGACTTTAATGACTGTATTGAAGATATTTGGTGACATAAAGATTATGTTTAACAACTGATAGCCAATATATATATTAAGAAGATAAGCGATTTTATATTAATTTTAATATCAGGTAGTAAAAGTGTTAATTTATTTTTAAAAGTAATTATGGCATAAGTCTATCATATCATAAGTTTATTAATAAAAGTAGTTAGTAATTATTGTTTACTTATAGATAGCTATTACACAACTTTGACAGTAAATCCTGCATTGTTCAAAGAAATGAATATTACCAATACATACGACAAGTTTCATAACATACACACACATTTTATTTTGGCGGGTTATTCAGTGGCTTGAGGGCAAAATTTCGAAGGAATGTTAAGTAAAAGCCATTTTATGCCTCATACAGACAGCTTTCTTTACGATGTTATCCCTCACTGGAAGCAAAAACATCGTGATAATCAATTTTTTGTTATTGTCTTCCATCCAGATACTAATTTCGTGGTCATCCAGATAAAACTCATTCGATTATGTACAAATAATAACCGGCGGTGAGACGTTACGTAACTTCGGTAATCGAACGAAAACCGGTGCATTAAAGCCGTTATGATGCATTGTTTGATTTTTTACGTTGTAGCTACAGGAAATATTTGAGTTAACTTTCATCGTGATGGCAGCAATGACAATGCTAAGCTCTATAAAACATTTCAAATACTTTAAAAGTTTTGGCTACTAATTCTTTGGTACTGTTTATATTCTTATCATAAATATAGTATCTTCAATTAATATACTATCATAAACACTTGACTACTTGTTCTTTGAAACAATTATATACTTCTTTCATTACTTCCTACGTTAACATATGAGTCCATACGTTATTCAATAACAACTTTAACATATTCAATATTTCTCATTCACTTCTTAGACATGTGAAAGAGTGATGTAGCTCTCAATATCTACTCACCTTTGTCGGTTTATTTCAATCGATAGAAAGAGCTTTAGATATTCACTTACCATCATTAATCCCGCATCATTATAGGAGTTCCATGGTTCGACTTTTACTCTCGACTAACGGGATATTTCAAGTTTACTATGTTGTGGAATGAACCAGGATTTACGACTCAAACATCACGACTGTAAATCTAATAGCGTGGTTTGTACGTGCCTAGGCAATTTTCCAATTACATACATACATACACATCACGCCTGATTCCCTGTAGAGGGGTAGGCAGAGATTCCGGATGCCCATTTGTCCCGATACTGACATATCACTTTCGCTACATTGACACTCATACATCTTCTCATACACACTCGATATTATATTATACCAATTATTTATCACATATTAATCACCAAAGCGACAGGAGATGAGCTGTATTAACTTGTGGTACTGACTATTGCCTTGTAAAGGAATAAGCAGGTTTCCTTACAATATATTTATAATGAAAATATAGTTATCTAAAGTTGTAAGTAGTAGAAGGACATAAGAGCATGCGTGAGAAGGTTAATGAGAGAGAGATTCGTCAGGATTGTTTAAGGTCGCGATGTATGTCAACTCCTAAACAAAGTAGATGCGCGAAAATAAGTATGTAAGAAAGTTATATAAAAATGTACATGAATTAAAACGTGTGCATCTGAATTAAGAGCCCATTTTTCAAATATTGGACAATCGAAATGAAACTCACAGGGCATTTAGTAAAGAGTTTGTAAAAGCTATAGCATTTATTCTTAAATTTCTTAAACTTGATATATGTATATTATTTTGTATTCGTATGTTGACCTTTACTAACTGAATATGTTGAGCTAAATAGTCATATATTAAATCACATAATACCAATATAAACCTGATACATTTAATAGTAACATAGCGTATTATTTCGTTATTACCCGTAATGGCTCTAAGCCGCAATGTTATGGTTATGACTACTACAAACCATATTCATGGTCGTTCATCATACAAATTATGAGATAGCCTGCTATTGAATGAGATGCTTTAGATCTAACATTAGGTGTTATATAAATATGAGTATTATTCTTTTTGGGGTACATAGAAGATAGAATAACAGCAAAAAGTTTTCAAAATAAGCTTGTAATTCGGTTTGCCGGATTTGTAAATTAATCACTATAATGCACGTTTAACCTACATATCTAAAGCTAATGCATACATTTGCATTTACGTCCTACAATTGCTGTTGAAGTGGACACAACCTCGAAGATATAATATCTGCTACAAAACATTTTAGCATGAATATATTGATATTGCATGCTTCATACTAAAGCCAATCAACATAGTTATGAAATTGTATAGATAACATATAGTAATTATAGCATCTTCATTCAAAATACAGAGCTTCATATGTAATGTGTTTTGAAAATTATAATTTTACACACAAATCAAAATTTTGGGATAAATTATCGTATATATCTATCGAAGACACGTATGTCAGGCGTAATAATATTTCCAAAAACAAACAAACAAAACAAACGCATTCACGACCATTAACCCTTGCGGGGTAGTCAGAGGTTCAGGTGTCCATCTCCGCAATTGCGAAGGTAGTAATTCTATGGACACCTCGAACCCACGTGTTAACCAGATAGTCAGTACTCAATGTGTTCCAAAAATAGTGATATTTCTTAAATAGAATCTTATAACGACAATTGTGATATTTCTTAATAGGGACAGTAAAAAGAATACTTTTAGCGATATCTAATTGAATTTGAGCACCTGTAAATTCTATCAAAACGAAATTGAGCTACAGCCCTCACAGTTAATACCTGAGTAAATAAGATATCGTTGATAAAATGGAAACAAATACACAATGTTAAGCGGAGTTATACGTAATGGAATTTGGCTCTAATCCTGTGAAGGAAATCTGGTTGTGCATTGTTTGGAAGGTGATTTGCTGAGACAAAAGAGGGATGACTTGAGGCTTCAGGTGTGGAAGTTAATCTTCCTTAGACGTAAAAAGAATATTAACTAGATGCCGTTCTTTCCGGCATGTCGTAGGTGGCGGCTAAGGAACTAGGGGTAAATTGAATTCATTGGGCGATGGGTTAGCAACCCGTCACCAATATCTCAAATGCCATCACAGCCCTAATATTAATGCTAAAGAGTGTCCAAAGAGATATTATATCGTGCATGTATATGTATATATAGTCCAAAACCAATTGTATATATCAGCCATAAGGTTTGGTAGGTTACTATAGCAACTCTAACAAAGCTTTTAGAGACATAAAGATGATATTGTTATATATTGAGTGTAACATACATACATAGAAATTACGCTCGTTTCCCTGTAGTTGGGTAAGCAGAGAGGTCTGTCCCGATCCTGACAAGCCATTTTCGCTTTATTGACACTCATTCACCTGCTCATAAGCTAAATTGATAGACATTTTTTTCTAAACGATTAATGTTTTTGTTCAAATGCATTAATTTATATTACGCAATAAACACTCAACTTGTTGAATGTACATATATAAATTTTCGTTTAAAAATGGACTAATAATAGAAGCTACGTGTTTTTAAAATGTTATGTTGCTACCGTACAAATAAAAGCTCTTGAGTTCTTATCAGCGTAACGTGTAACATGTTTTCATGACTGCGTGTAGTTGCAAATATCTTTAGAATTCCAAATAATTATCAATTATGATATTGAAGTAAATATTATTAACTTACATTATTCACTGAAGCATGACTCCAAACGTCAAATAGTCGATTTTTTCAGTCATGTAGATACTCCAAATAAAATTGTTTATTAATATTCAGTACACTTCACTTTATAATTAGTGTCAAAACAAAACACAACACAATTCTTTATAACTAAATTTAATGTATCATACTGTTATTACAACACATCCAATATTTACTATTCATACAATTTTTCTGTGACACTTTCAAATCCAAACTTTAACTCGATAACAAAATCGTAATATTACGAACACCTGAAACGCGACCGTCCCCGACCGTAGATATTCAGATACTGACTGAAATCTCTTGAATGGATAACAAATGAGCGCAGACGAGTATACCACCTTGACTGATGAGCTTAAAGCTCCGTCCTTCGCGAAAGCTGTCTTTAATATCAGGTGCTGTCTTGGATGTATTATGTAATTTCTTAGCTTAAGTGTCCTTATGTATGCTTCCGAGCAATCCCTCAACCTAATGGTATTCTTAGTTACTGTATTTGGAGAGTTATTCAAGTGTTTACGTTTACATACATTAGCGTCGTTTAATCCCTTTCGGGGTGGACAAAAATATCTGATTTTATGATATAATATCTCCTAGGTCACTTTTTAGCATGAATATTGTCGATGTCATAATATGAGTTTATGTTTCTTGATTATTAATGAATATTAGTATATACACATTGATTTTTTACTTATTATGCGAAAATAATAGCTCGCTAGCAAGCAATATTAGTTGGGATTTATTTACGATGTATTCCTTGAAACCAACACCAAGAGATTAGCCGAATGGTCTCTATATACAACGTCCAGCATTCTTTAACTTAACTCATCGCACAAGAACCGATTTCAACAAGGCAACGATTGTAAATTACATATATACTTATATTCTCGCCTCTACGTCCCAAGGATAGGCAGAGACTATCGATCGCTACCTGGGACGATCCTGACTAATCTCTTGCTTCCATCACCTATTGACCTTTTCATACATGCTCCACTGTTCTTCATGCTGTGTATTACATTATACTATTAGTAGTTTTGTATCACTTTGCGTTATAAGTAGTTTGTAGGTTGCAAATTTAAATTGTAAGTATTAGTTACAACAGTATTAGTTAGTTACAACAGACAATCGCCGAGCTGGACGCCTTTTGAGATTGGGTGATATCATATTTTAATTTATTTGAAATGTAATTTTATTTGATGAAATGTAATTTTTATGGTTTGTGTATTATGTAATCCAATTATTGTCTATGAATTTTATTGCATGTCGAATATTGTAAGCGATGTGGATGTCTTAATAAAGATATTAAAATTATTATTAGGTATCTATATTTATCTCTCTATTAAGTGCACAGAATTTTACTTGGTACACAAATAATACAGATTACGAACCAAACTAGCTAAAGATTGTAAGATAAATCGGTCTTTCAAAGTGACATGTTACCTCACTAAATATAGATTAGAAAGCCGCGTAAACCCTTTTGAGTTATAGCTCCTAACCCATTTGAAGGTGGGAGGTAATCAACAGCTTTGATGCCCGGTCAGTATACCCATTAACAAGTAAAGTAACTATTAAACCCATACATATACATTCACGTCCTTTAATACCTTGCGAAGTAGACCGAACCTCACAAATCTAATTATCTCCTAGGTCTGTTTTTAACATAAATAATGGGGTTGTCATGATGACATCACAATAAATACATATGAATGAAACATTAGAGAAAGCATATAGGCGTAGTGATGTCATATGGAACATTAAAGAAGGTTGCTAGCTTATCACTCAATAGATTCCATTTACACCTAGTACCTTAGTCGCTTCCTATGTCATCCCGGGAAGATCGGCAGCTACTTGGCATTCTTTTTACTATCAAGACACAGGCTTTAACATCAGGGGGGTAGTTAGTAATCAAGGATTACCTTTTTCCCGACCCTGAGAAGTTACTTTCGATGAAATAAATGTTAGTTATTTATTAATTTGCAACTGTTTAATATAAAAAAGAACTTAGTTTTTATACAAGTTATTAATAAATAAATTTATATTAAAACTAAAAATAATAATTTATATTAATAATTGTGTGATAAGGGAAGGTTGCGGTTTGAAATAAAATGGAGTGGCTAATATTGAAACGTGCATGCTTCGATGGTTTGGACATGTTGTGCGGATGAATGATAGCAGATTGACCATATTGAAAAAAGGAATATATATCAGTGAAGAGGAAGGGTGGTTACGTAGGGGCCAGCCCAATAAGACACATAACAGTCAGATAGACGCTAAATTGAAAAAAGGTGACGTTAGGAGTACCTATAACCGCCAAATGTGTATGATAAGATGTATGTGTGTTAATGAAGCGAAAGTGGTCTGTCAGGATCGGGAGAAATGGGGATCCGTGATCTCTGCCTACCCCTCTCTGGCGAGGCGTGATGTGCATGTAAAACTAAAAATAAAATATTTAAGGCAAATCACAGCAGGCCCAAGATGCTCAATTTACATTCACAAACTCTCACATTAATAACTGTTAACATGGCTATTAATGTCAGTTTAATTATCAAAATAAAAGCAAAACTTCTTACTATGAATGAACGTCGACATTATTTATAAATAGAATCTAGTTGTCACTAAAATATCGTCATAGATTTATGATACATACACACATTCACGACCTTTAATCCATTTCGGGGTGGACAGAACCTTGGAAACGATAATATCTCCAAGGTCACTTTTTAACATGAATATTGGGGTCGTGATGTTAAAAAGGGTGACTTTAGGAGTACCTATAACCACCGAGTGTATATGAGAAGATGTATGAGTGTCAATGAAGCGAAAGTGGTCTGTCAGGATCGAGACAAATGGGGATCCGTGATCTCTGCCTACCTCTCTACAGGGAATCAGACGTCATGTGTATGTATGATGTTATATGAATCATTGGTGATAGGCTGCTAGCCAATCGCCCACTAGATTCCATTGACCCCTAGTTCCTTAGTCGCCTCCTACGACATGCCGGGAAGAATGCTAGTTTGTATTATTTTGCGTCCCTACTAGCATGGGACAATTAATACGTCAGCATATCTATTACAATATACAAGCGCTTAAATGTGGAGTCATGTATGTATTTACGTAGGGGCCAGGCCAATAAGACATGACAGTCAGATAGACGCCATATTGAAATGTGATTGTGTAAATACATATGTATGTATGTTATTGAGCCACTTTTAATTAATAATTACATAAAGAGTTATTATTATTTAGAGTAAAAAACTCGTTTTCTAACTTAATAAGGCAAAGGAACGAGTACAAAATGCCTCCAAGGGCATTTGTAAGGCGGTTAATTTAAAAGTAAAACAAACAAAAGTAAATAAATAAAGTGGGCAAAGATTTGATCAAAAAGAGCCATTCTCCCTTTGAAGTAAACTTTCTGGCAAAGAAATTTGTTAATACAGCCTTTCACAGTCACAATTATTTATTATTTATTTATATCAATACGTATGTATCTAATTCTGTTCCGTGCAAGTCTTGGAGGTAAATACAAAGCTAGGAAACTGCCAATCTTTCGATCTTGTAGTAGGAAGCGATTGTATGTTAATTTATTGGGCGATGGGCTAGTAACCTGTCAGCTTTGTACAATGTCAATAGTTCCCAGGTTCTACAAATTTCCAAAAAATCGTTTCTATGTTGTTTATAAGTCCGTTTCTAGGATGCATTTGTATATAAAAAAACAAAACAAACGCATTCACGACCATTAACCCTTGCGGGGTAGTCAGAGGTTCAGGTTTCCATCTCCACAATTGCGAAGGTAGTAATTCTATGAACATCTTGAACCCACGTGTAAACCAGATAGTCAGTACTCTATGTGACAGGTGGTCAGCCATGTCGCCATTTACAAGCACTAACTATTACCTGTTCGACGAACAGGTAGGTTTCCTCACGATGTTTTCCCTCACCGTTTAATTCGATGCATTTCGTAAATGTGTTTTCATTACGAAAATGTACATAGAAATTCATTAAAATTCATTTCCATTGGTACATGCTCAAGCGGGATTTGAACCCTGTACCCACTAATACAGATCCAAGCCCCAAACAACTGAGCTACGTCGAATTTACAACTGAGCTACGTCGAATTAACAACTGAGCTACGTCCAATTACTGAGCTACGTCGAATTACTGAGCTACGTCGAATTTTGTATATATACCACTAAATCGTTTTAAATAACGAATTTCCCTAGTCTTACAACATGAATAGAACCTCATATATATAATATATCCTTGCATCTATATAACTGTTGGGATTGTGTTGGCATTAATAGGGAATAGTGACAGGTGGGCATCGCTCAATGGATTCCATTTATCCCTGGGCCCTTTGTTGCCTCACGACGTGACAGGGGAAATGCAGATAGCGTTGTATTTACTTCAAACTGGTATAAAATGGATGTAGCTATATTGAATTATTACAATCTACTAAGGAAATATGAAAATATAGCGGCTGTAATTAATTAAATTTAAATATGTGATTTACATTTACTTACATAATTTACAGTTGCTAACGGTAAGGGAAAACATTGTGAGGAAGCTTACCTATCACGAGGGATAGGTAATAGCCAGTGCCTGTATACGGCAGTACGGTTCTCTACTTATTTTGTTAGGTGCTGTCTATCTAACGAAATGTGAGCTTTGCGTGGTTCATACCTCAAATACCTTAGAAATTTCAGAGTAGGGCAATCAAGCCTCTGCCTACCCCGCCACAATAGAAAGGGAGTTTGTATTAACAAGTCGTGAAGTATTTATGGATAAAGGGTTATTGAATTATATTGGGCAATGGGTTATCCAATACTATATATCAATGCCAACTCGGTTAAGATAGTTTTACTAAAAATGCCAGGGAGATACCTACTCGTATTTTTATCTCCCACGTCCACACATAAATGGATTAATGCAAGAGAATGTAGGTAAGTAAGTTATATGTTCAATATTTCTTATAAAGAAAAACATTTCATTTGTATATTTACTTGAGGCGAAGATGAATAGGTATTTTTTCTCATACCTTTTTATTGATAACAAAAACAGTAATAGGTACCAGCTGTATCTCAAATGAAAGTCACATAAAAACACCGAATAACTCAACGAAACTTCGACTTGTAAGTTCTTCTCGCCTCACCAAACTTTGGTTTGAAATTTGTACTTTTTCTCGAAAATTGTTAGCCAAATTAAAAACGTGCAACTTCAAAATTTGTTACTTGATATTGATAAAACATTCCGCCCACTTTTCATTGAAGTATAGATAGAGTACCCGCCACATAAGGTGGCAGTTGGAGGCGTCGCCACAGTCGCGTAATCCAGTGTTGCCAGTAAACACGCCAAAACTAGCACTCACTGTGCCATACGGCTCGATACATTATAGGTTTCATTTGTAACGGTCTTTGGTTGCAGAGCTATAAACTCAAATAAAACAAATTAATATATCAAAGTCAAAATATGTTTATTAAACTATTTCAAACATGATTAATAATTAACGGGACTTATCCTTCTTATTATATATTACATATATTATGTGTTCCTTCACTCTGTCCGCAATAGACCGTTTAGTGTGTTCGACGTAGGATTTCCCACAGCTGCAATCAATCTTATACACACCCTTATATCTTATATCATGAGTATAAATCGCGAATCTCTTAAAACTATTATTTCAAACATGGCACTGAGCATTGTCTTTACATATTTTTTACCGAGGTTAGATCAGCGGAGACCCTAGCTTGGAGAAGAACTAACAAGAAACTCCGGAAATCAATTTATTATAATCACCCTTAACAAACATAAAAATTACAAAGAGTGGGCAAAAAACACAACGCTGGTAATACTAAATTTACCTTTCATACAAAATAACACGCAATGGCGGTAACGTCAAATTTAGTTCCAAGTTTGGCTACTGCCACCTTATGTGGCGGGATCTCTAGTTGAAAATGTTTCCAATTACCTGCTTTTCAAACGTTTGAGACGGTAAAACGACAAGATTTTTGTTAGGTAGTAGGTAGCGACTAGGATATTTCGAACGTATACGTATTGATTCACGTTCTTTATTCCCTTTCTGGGTAAAAAGAACCTCGGAGATAAATCATCCCCTGGGTTACTTCTTCACATGAATATTTGGGTTGCGATGTTATAACGGAACATTGATGACAGGTTGCTAGCCTATCGCCCAATAGATTATTTTTACCCCTAGTCCCTTATTCGCTTCCTACGACATGCCGGGAATAATGATAGTTATTTAGCATTCTTTTTACGTCTCAGTCTAGCACAGGATATTCTACGCAGTTTTCGAGGGTATACTATAAGTTACTATTCTCATAAGTTATATATTCCCTAAAATTACATAATTTCGATGTTTTCCATTCGAAGCTCATAATAAGATGGCTATTATTAAATGTGACTGGATAGTAATTATGAAATTCATCATTCAAAGATCTTGACTACTTATAACCTATTTAGGATAAATCGGTTTCATCATGCTAATTTTTGCTCTTCAAAACCAACAGTTGCTGCGAATATTGTTTTTAAATGAAATTGTCCCTACATTGTAGGCTAGTAATTTATCAACGATAACACGAAACCACGTGACATAATTAATGTTGTCATGTGAACCTTAATTTATGTTTGCAATACAGTTCATATTAATTTGTTTAAAAAAACAATTGGTATATGGGACTTCATTAAGTAGTAACGTGTTGCTTTTCTTCTTGGTAACTTTATTGCCTTCATCATTGATTGATCACTTAACTAAAATCATTATTGATTATACATACATTCACATTACGCCCGACTTCCTACAGAGTAAACAGAATCAAGGTTCCCAATATTACCCGATGCTTTAACCATCATACGTTTTTTCATCCTTTATCACAATTACATATACAATATGTGGGGTTGTGATGTTATACAGCTCATTGCTGACACGTAGCTATCATCGCCTAATAAATTCCATTTACTCTTCGTCCCTTAGTCGCCTCCTACGAAATTCCGGGGGCAACGGCAGCTAGTTAGCATTCTTTGATGTCCCATATTAATGAGACCAGAATTACACAATAAAAAACGTGCAATTCATACTTATATTCAAAAGTCAAGCACCGTGAAACAGCATCGAAGTAGAGTCTGTTTAAAAAACCTAGACATCATGCTTTTCTATCAATATTTCTGGAAAAAATCGAGACTTTTTGTATCGCAGCCGGCCTCGTGCCAAGTGTAAATAAAGAGTCTGTTTTTTACGCCACCGAGCTGGAACAAAAAAGATTTTTTCTCCATCCAAATAATTCAATTCTATTTCCAGAACTTTTGTCTAATTGGTTCGGTTGTTTGTCATTGCTTTCATGTCATGGACCCTGCTTCTATTCCTAGCTGAAGCAGACTATTTGGGAAATATTTTGTATTAAGTAACTAATGTTCTGAAAAAATCTTGTCGTACTTTAAAATTGTTCTTTCTGTCCTGTAAAAGTCTGGGACGTAATAAGTATGCTGACTATCTGCCGTTCTTTCGGGCAAGGGACTAAGGGTAAATAGAATCTATTAAGCAATGGGCTAGCAACCTGTCCCTAATGTTCCATTATGCTATCGCAACCCGAAATTTCATGCGAAAAATGACCTAGGAAATATTATATCTCTAAAGTTCTGTGCATTTTGAAAGGGTTTTAAGGACCTGAATGTATAAGTATGTATAATTATATATGTCTTTAAAATTGTGTTGAATCAGTAACCAATCATCGTCCGATTACTTTGACTAATCATTGCATCATCCCGTTAGATTATGAGTCATAATTGTTCATTATTTTGCTATGACCACTTACCATTTATAGTTAGTAGTTGATGCAATTCTATCTATAGCAATTAGCTTAGGTTATAGCAGCGCAATTACTTTTCTTTAAAAAAGCTCTTTTAACAACTCATAAGCACTTTCGATCAAAGACTTTCAAAACTTAGAGTTAACTTGCGAAACTAATAATAATTGTTCCCAAAATTGGTTTACTTTCACTTTTTTGCTTGAAATTACGTTTTTAATTCTAAATAAAAGATTAAAAAGTGGAGTGCCGGTTGAAGAAATAAAATTAAAGACAGGATTAACTTTATAACCTCTCGTTTAATAATAAACAGTGCAAAGCTCTTTTATTGCGGGGCAAACTATAATTAAAAGTTGAGCGAAAGGCAGTGGAAGTTTAGCGAAACGTGCTTCCTCGCCAATAACTTCGTGAATAGTTTTTCCCGATGAAATTGGCTAAACCAACACCACCAACCTTTTCATTTTGACAACTTCATATCACAGGGTTTTCAATATTAGTTATGAAATTGAAATTTATTACAATGTGTAGTATATCTTAATAAATATTAGAGAAATAACAAAGAATATTATCATGCGAATAAGTGATCAAGAAGATGTTTTCATGTCTCCGAGGTTCTGTCCAACCGGAAAAGGATTAAAGGACGTGGATGTACATGTATGTATAGTTATTTAGTGAACATAAAATTAGACACATCTTTTATAGAATTGAGATTTATAGATTTGAAAGAGATTGTTATTAAAAACAATGTGTTAGTCAAACTCATAGCACTAACTACTACAGATAGAAATAGTAATATAATATTTAAATAAAGATAACAAAATTTATCATTTCTCTCAGTAAATTTCCTCTTTACCTTATGACTCTCATCTCAAAAGCCTTTAACAGCTTGGAATCTCTAAAATCTAACTTTTATCATGAAAACCTACACATACAAAACACTCGTTCGCCAATCTATATTCTCTATTTGAAGCCACTAGTTACGCGGCCATTTGCAAATACTTTTTTAGTCAGATTTTTTCCGCCATTTAATTGGCAGAAAGGTTTTTAACGCTCCGCTTTTGTTAGTTTCCTGGGAAGCAATTGGAGCCAATGATTTAATCGGCGTCGGACCCTATTGATTTGTGCACGATTTTCATTTTGCTTTTATCGAATGTTCAATTGAAAATTTGATCTCGAATTTCGAACAACTGCCAGTGAGAATTATTATTGGCGGATTAATTTAAGTCGTTGCCATGGTAACGTCAAACGGTTTGAAAGATTCATACTTAAAACACTGGGTTTATTCCTAGAATTTATCGCTATACAATGGGAATATTCCTGGTGATTTCGTGGTTGAATAACCAGTAAAAAAACAGGTAATAGTCAGTGCTTTTAGGTGGTGTCTTGGCTTACCACGTGTCAGATTAATTACTGACTTAAACTACCACAGTTACGGAGGTGGACACCCGTACCTCTGACTACCTCACAAAGATTCATGGTCGTGAAACAGGCAGATTTTCTCATTACAGTTTATGGTTTTGTCGTAACATTACTACATTGTATAAAACAAAGTCGCTTTCTCTGTCCCTATGTCCCTTTGTATGCTTAAATCTTTGAAACTACTCAACGGATTTTGATGCGGTTTCTTTTAATAGATAGAGTGATTCAAGAGGAAGGTTTATGTGTATAATAACATCCATTAAATAGTGGAGTAGGCTATATATTTTATACCCGTGCGAAGCCGGAGCGGGTCGCTAGTATGCTAATAAATGACGAAGATGTTTAGATGAATATATGATGTTTAATGTCTTTACGTTCCAGACTACCATGGAATGATATGACAATATCTAAGTAACTCAATTGTGATGTCGTAGTGATATTTATGATTCCGTCACGTTTCAACCCAGTAGTTAATACTTGGAACTGTTAATTAATTTTTCGCGATAATTCTTCCGAGCTATTTTGGATATTAATTAATTCAATAAGATGAAATAACTTCACAGATGTTGGAAGACACATAAATCTTTCTTTAATAAATGTTCTTAAAATATAATCATGTCCATTACGCCATTTTCCCTTTATAAGAGTAGTCAGAGTTTCGCATGTTCGATATAATGTATATTAACTTTCTCCTAGTCCTTTAATCACCTTTTATGACTTACTAGGAAGCCTTTATTTTTATATCGAACTCTTACATTTCGCACATTTTGAATGCTCTTACTAGCATAAAATCTGCTACTTACGTAACTATTGTGTATTTTGATGTATAAGTATGATTTTCACAATATTTTTCCTTACCTTTCCTAAATATAAATATAACATGCCGTTTTTTTCTTATAAAAATATGTGCCTACATAAAGATATCTTTAAGTAAAGCCTTAAGGGATCCCTTCCGGTGAGGGCACTTGGACTGAGTTCCGTTCAGTGATAGAGCTTTGTGAAAAGACCTAGTTTACTAGAAATATATAGTATATATGAACACATTGAATGTTCTTAAACTCTGAAGGTTATATTATCATAAGATACATACATACGTACACATCACGTCAGATTCCCTGTAGAAGGGTAGGAAGAGATCGCGGATCCTCATTTTTCCCGATCCGACAGACCACTTTCGCTTCATTGACACTCGTATATCGTCTCATACACACTCGGCGGTTATAGGTAGTCCTAATGTCAGCCTTTTTTAATATAGCATCTATCTGACTGTCATATATCTTATTGGGCCGGCCCCTACGTAACCGCCCTTCCACTTTACTTACATATATTCCTTTTGTCAATCTGCTATCATTCAACCGCATAACATGTCCAAACTATCGAAGCATGCCCTTTTCAATCTTAGTCACAATATATTATATGTAATACCATAAGATAATACAAATAATATATTGCAGGTTATAGTATTGCGTAATTATAACTATTACATACATACATACACATCACGCCTGATTCCCTGTAGAAGGGTAGGCAGAAATCACGGATCCCCATTTGTCTCGATCCTGACAGACCACTTTCGCTTCATTGACATTCATACATCCTCTCATACACTCTCGGCGGTTATAGGTACTCCTAAAGTCACCTTTTTTCAATATAGCGTCCATCTGACTGTTATATGTCTTATATATATTCCTTTTGTCAATCTGCTATCATTCATCCGCATAACATGTCCAAACCATCGAAGCATGCTCTTTTCAATCAATTAATTAACTAGTACGTCGTGTTAATATTTATGTTATGCAGAATAATATTTTTATTGTAACATATGCACAATAATCATTCAGGAAGATTAACTCTTATACCCCATTCAGTCACAATTTCTGTAATTTAAACCTTTATACATTCATATAACCAACTATAATTATGGAGTTATCATGTAATTAAATGTCGTCATGTATACGCGGTAATAATTATATAAAAACACAAATGCGTGCACGACTATTAACCCTTGCTAGGTAATCAGCACCTCCGCTTTGCTGACGATATCGTCCTGATGGCAGAGTCGCTGCAGGATCTGGAGGTAATGCTGTCCGAATTAGATGCTGCTTCTAGACGCATCGGACTCGGGATGAATTTAGAAAAAACCAAGATCATGATTAATGATTTGGTAGTCCCGAGACCGGTTGCCCTAGGGGGCACTCCCGTAGAAGTTGTTTCCCAATACACATACTTAGGCCAAATCATACAGCTTGGCAGAAACAACTTTGAAAGGGAGGTGGACAGAAGGATACAGCTGGGATGGGCAGCATTTGGAAGGCTAAGGCATGTCCTCACGTCGTCTTTACCCCAATGCCTGAAAACGAAGGTTTTCAACCAGTGTGTGCTCCCCGTTATGACGTACGGATCTGAGACGTGGACACTCACTGCGAGACTAGCTCACAAATTCAAGGTCGCTCAGCGTGCTATGGAACGGAAGATGCTCGGGGTTTCTCTGGTAGATCGCATCAGAAATGAGGTGATACGCCAGAGAACTAAAGTGACCGACATTATGAAAAGAATTAGCACGCTGAAGTGGAGTTGGGCTGGTCACGTATGCAGAAGGACTGATGGTCGCTGGAGCAAAAAGGTCCAAGAGTGGAGACCGCGTCTCAGTAAACGTAGTGTGGGGCGCCCCCCGGCTAGGTGGGAAGACGACCTACGTAGGTTGGCCGGCATCGAATGGATGCGAACGGCCACTGACAGGGAGAAGTGGCGTCATTTGGGGGAGGCCTATGTCCAACAGTGGATTGATACAGGCTGATGATGAGGTAATCAGATCAGAGGTTCATGTGTCCATATCCGCAATTGCGAACGTAGTAATTATATGGCTGCGTGGAACCCATGTGTTAACCAGATAGTCAGTACTCAATGTGACAGCCATGTCGCCATTTAGAAGCACTATCGTCGATGTTTTCCCTCACCGTGGTATTCGACACATTTCGTAAATGTATTTTTATTACGAAAATGTTTTTTCATTTAAATTCATTTCCATTGGTACATGCTCAAGCAAGATTTGAACCCTGTACCCACCGATACAGAGTCAAGCCCAAACGACTGAGCTACATCGAATATATAATAAATATCAAATATATACGTAGAAAATGAAAATTTCCATAGTTACATGCACTTAATTAGACTTAAGCTTTCGAAAACTGAGCTACACCAAGCTTACTGACCGTTGTTTTAAAATAATCTCTCGTCAGACACATTTCAATATGCATTTGTGAAATTTAACTTTAAAATCTATCTGTTTCGTTCACGCTTTAAACAGTTTAAATTTTTACTGAGGCCTTGTCACATAGTTGGACTTGGGCCAAACTGGAACGTAGGACACTCTAAGTCAGATGGATATCATATTCACTCGAGAGTTGACATTTTCCGGAAACTTTATGAAATTCCCTTTAGGAAAAGAATCGGTTTAAAGTCGTCGACAGTTTATTTTGCGACGTTTTGACGAAATGAAAATATGATATGATTAATCAATTTTATCATTCACATGACACTTTCTTGTATGTTCATTTCGATCTATATAACACTAAAAGTAATATATTTAATATTTTATAATAAATAGCACTAAAATATTAATTACAATCAAGCCATTACTGGCTGAAAATAATTAAGGCATTTAAGATTGGCATTATTATTAAATGAAATTCGTAGAGATCTAAACTTACAGTTATACAAGTCATTCCCAAACATATAACTATTTTTCCAATCCTACTAAATTAACTTTCGCCTTAAGAACATATATATCTGTATTGATCGACTTAACCTTTATGATGAATGATCGTTAATAAGGATTTAAACAAAATGTACAAATGGAAGATTAAGGGTAGAAGCACTCCCAATACTTAATACTTTCATTCAACATATTATCGTATATGACTTAATTTGAATGATCAACAAGTTATATGTGCCATATTTAAAACATACACAATTATTTTTATTTAATATTTGTGTGAGTATGCCGCATTCGTAATATTTTTTAATTAATGAATACATAAAACCTGGGTTTCACGGAATTCATTAAGAATTGTTATGAAAACCTCATTTGTAACAAATATAATTAAATGACGACATATTCAATTAAACAGGGTTACGGTTAAGGCGCTTTAGCTTTGCTAGGGGTGTATACTGTTATAACTATATATTTTGACTTATTTTATTGTGTAAAATAAATACATACATACATATATTCGAGTCTTATAACCTTCTCATACATCTTCTTCTGTTCTGTAAGTAGAACCACGTCACAACAAAGTCTCTAATATGATTATAAAAAAAGAAGTTATTTTGAACTAAATCAAATATTGATTTCGAAACTAAAAGAATATTGAAATATCGCGAATCAAACTGGGAAACTTTAACGGCATTCGACTGAACTTTTAATTAACGTTTCTTCAGAACTTTTCATTTGAATTTTTGTCTTAATTATTTCATATTTTTAAAATATGTACATTTTTCAAGACTAACATTGGAAAATAAATAGATTGTTAACTATATATACCTATGTACATGTTGTTATATATGCTATGTATATGTAGCTGTCAATCAGTTCGAAACGTCTTAGAAGATCAAGGACTGGGATCAATGATATCCATAGACCGACGTTTTAGCAACCCCTCGCCAGTATGGCATATCACACACGCTCAGGTAATTTTGCTGAAAATAAGACAAACACGTTTACGACCATTAACCCTTGCGGACTAGTCAGAGGTTCAGGTTTCCATCTCCGCAATTACGAAGGTTATAATTCTATACTCACTCACGGTGACAGATGGTAAGCAGTGTCGCCATTTTCAAGCTATAAACAACAATATTTTAAAATAAAACTAAAAAGGAATTAAAGACTGTTACTATGTATAATATTTAAATACTTACGTGTGTTATGTATGTGTATATGCAGATATGAAATAACTGTACAACCGGCACATTTTAGTAACTATAACCGCCGAATGTGTATGAGAAGGTATATGAGTGTCAATGATGCGAAAGTGGTCTGTCAGGATCGGAACAAATGGGGATCCGCGATCTCTGCCTTACCTCATACAGGGAATCAGGCGTGATGTGTATGTATGTATTTATATCATACATACGCTTTACGACTTGTGTATACACACTCCCTTTTTTATTATGGCAGGGTAGTCAGATGCTTGAGTGCCCATCTCCGAAATTTCGATGGCATGTTAGGTATGGGTCAATCGAAGTCGTATCACTAGATAGACAGCACCCAACGTGATAGGTATTGAACCGTAATGCCGTATATAGGCAATGACTATTACCTGTGGGATAAGCAGGTTTCCTCACGATGTTTTCCCTTACCGTTAGCGACTGTAAATATGTACGTGAATGAAAAACACATATTTAAATTTCATTCATTGGTACATGCCAGAGTTGGGATTCGAACCTAGGACCTTTCTCATACGACGTCCGAGGCTACAGCCGCTCCACTGGGCTACAGTCGCTTGTAAATTATGTACGTAAATGAAAATGTAATGTATGTACGTAATGTATTATTTACATTTTAGAATAATATTAGAATCTCTTAAGCTTGAACGCACTTTGTAGTATTTCTTTCGCCTCGTACGTAGCTATTACTGTTGACAGCTTGGAAATGGCAATAACATGTTGGCGAGGACCCAAACGCAAGCTATTTGGGTTAAGCGCAAGTGAAGTGCTTATAATTAATCACTTGCTAGGCGAGTGAGGACGCTATACTGGTATCTGCAGTGGGTAGGCAGTAGTATAAAGTATGGAGTACGTCTAGAAGTAACTGTAAATGACTCTCTTTTCAGTTAGTACACAGTTAAAGATATGTAGGCTTGTTGCTAAATAAAAAGACTTGTTTATGTCGTAATTACAGACAGAACTTACATATCTGATATCGATAATTAATAAACAAAATAAAACTAAAAAAGACACTTAAATCTAAGATAAAGTACATATTTACACAGCGCACTAGTGTTCTGAATTTGAGCACCCAGAAGCAAAAGCTCCCAGCACACTAGCAGCGTTTCCCCGCTGGATAGCCAACGAATATTATATGATACTAGCGACCCGCTCCGGCTCCGCACGAGTATAAAATATATAGCCTACTCCACTGTTATTATGCATATAAACCTTCCTCTTAAATCACTCAATCTATTAAAAAAAACCGCACTAAATCCGTTGCGTAGTTTCAAAGATTTAAGCATACAAAGGGACATAGGGATAGAGAAAGCGACTTTGTTTTACACTATGTAGTGATATACTCGTATATTGATTACCACTAATTATTCACTAATATTGCGACTCATGACTGAGGATCGTGACTCTCCTGGCAATACTGGAATATTCTCTTTCACTGGGGCCGGTCCTCCGCTAGCTGCCGCAGTACTGATGGTCATCTCCAGCTGGTTTGTCACCTGGTCAGTCTATGTCTTAGGGTTTCGACCTTTCAGGCGCTTTCTTTTGACTACATTGATATATTTCGTACAGTAGAGATATGAGTTTAATGTTTATGTATTCTTGTATTCATTCCTAACATCAACATGTCTTTGTCACGAACTGTTTTCAGATACTTTTTGTTCTTTCCAACTATGTTACAATTATGGAATTAAGTGAGTATTTTTAACCAATCAACATTGCCTCATATAGTATTAAATCAGTCATAACTACCAAACACATTCGTATACTTATGGTTGAGCCAATTCATTATGTTGGAAAGCCGATTACCCAAACGTATCTAAGCTTTCCACTCGAAGTTCGGTGCGGGATTATTTGTCTGTTGAGAGCAGATTATAGGAAAGCAATTGTATTGAGATTGATAACAACGTTAGTACCTATCAATAACCAGTCTAGGATGGTGTAATAGTCTTTACATAGTTAATTTATAGTAATATTGGGGAGATGTATTATAATGAACGATGGGTGAACTATGTCTTACCAGTAATACATACATACACATCACGCCTGATTCACTGTAGACAGGTAAGCAAAGATTACGGATCCCCATTTGTCCCGATCCTAACAAACTACTTTTGCTTCATTGACACTCACACTTCTCTACACACTCGGCGATTATAGATTAACTAAAATCAGCCTTTTTCAATATGGCGTCTATCCGAAATCCCAAAAAAGAAATGAATTGCGTATGTACCTTTACCTGTTTTATTTTTTTTGTAAATCATACTTTCCTGCATCCGCATACACCCAAAACATCGATGCTTGCCCTTCACATTGTTATGCACTCATCTTTTATTAATTTCACCGTTATTTCCTGGGACGCAAGAACAAAAATGTGACATTAATTTTGATGCACAGGTATTCCTTCGAAAGCGGTGTTTACTGTTACTCCGCCTTATGTGCCTTATTATATTTATTTATTACACGTGAATGCTTTAGCTTACAGTAGTGAATCAAAACTGATATTCTTAAGCTTGTAATGGTGAATAAGAATGGGCTAGTACTTAAACAACATTAAATAATATTAAAATGTAGACCAAAAATACTGAAAAAACCTACCTGTTTGTCGAACAGGTAATAGTAAGTGCTTGTAAATGGCGACATGGCTGACCACCTGTCATATTGAGTACTGACTATCTAGTCAACACGTGGGATCGAGGTACCCATAGAATTGCACCTTCGCAATTTCCCGCAAGGGTTAATGGTCGTGAACGCGTTTGTCTTTTGTCAAAAATACTGAATTGTATACCAAAATAAAACAGTCCAAACCTAAATCTAACCTTAGATGTGCGTTTAGCTATATTTTGGTGTAATTTTTTTTTTCAATTTGCAATAATTACGTTCCATAAGAAAGTCCATATGTCACTTTCAGAGAAGACAAAATCTAAAAGACACGATATTAGTTAGACACCTCGTTTATGTATCTTTAAGTTGGCTAGAGGAACTTTTTGTGGGAAGTTGCTACCTCCTCTCTTAAGTAAGTTTCATCTTCAAGTCACTATTTATATTATATATAATTATTAGTATAATATTTACCTTATTGCTGGTCGACAAGAAAAAATCCTTTAATTGGTTTTAATATTTATTTATATATCACAATGGTTCCGACATAAGACCAGCGTTGCGTTTGACATTCAACGCAACATAGCCAGCTGAGTTGGAAGCATTTTGCTGCGACTTTAACATGCATAAGTTTTATCATCTAGTTTGTAAATTTTAATTGTAAGCGTTTTGAATTGTGTATGTTTTTGTGTCTGTAAATAAACGCTTTTTATTATTATTATTATTATTGATAACTCAGACCGGCAAGGTACGTTAGCGACTAAACAATAATTTTATTGTAGATTATATTATTTATATATTTATAAATATGTACGTAAAATATAAATACTGAGCGTCTTTTCCCGTACCTTCGTTTCAACTTAACAGAACACGTATGGCGTTGTACTGGTAACCCTATACCGTTCATACATTCCCAGTCAATCGTATAAGCGTAAGGTTCAGTTGTCATTACGCCTCATTACTCATTTCATAGTATATCATATTACTGATTAAGCAATATCGTTTCCAGCCATACGTGTAAAATTTTTCTTGACATACTTACATATGACGACCTCCGTGGCGCGATGGGTAAGCCGCCTGAACGCTAATCGTGATGTCCTGGGTTTGATTACCAGTGGAGGCAGAGTTAAGAACTACGCTTTTCTTTTTCTTTCCAGTCTGGTCGTTGATTATATATGCTACATATATTTATATCATAAGTTTATATTTCTTAAATTTACGTTGACTGGTAACAATTAATTATTAAAATTATATTATAAATTAATTATTATTTCTATTAATTAATTATTTCCCTTAACACAAGTCTTAAATGTACTTAGCAAGAGGCTAGATCAATTGGTGTAACAATGTCTAAATATTATTATTATTATTAAATTGAAGCGAAAGTGGATAGATGGAGATCCATAATCTCTACCTTCCCCTCGACAGGGAATCAGGCGTGACGGGTATGTATGTATTTTGTTTTCTTTTAGGTATTTATAAAATGTCGTTTAGATACAACTAGCTGGTGGATGAATGGAAGATTTCGAAAGGTATTTTAAGTCAAAGTGGAAGGTAGAGTTGGACGGAGTAGGCCGCGTTGAAGTTATACAGATCAAATTTAACACATTCTTCTCAAGGTGGGTATATGTAGTGCGAAGAACAGAACAACATGTATGAGAAGGTTAATTGGTGTGTGTGAAGCAAAAGAGATTTATCAGGATCGTTCCAAGATTTATAATCTCTGGTCTGGTATTTATAATCTATACCGTTGGGGACATAGAGGCGTAAATATATGTATTTATAAAAGAAAAGAATAAATATTCCACATGACATCACAGCCCCAATATTTATGTTAATAAACAAACTAGAAGATTCTAAGTGACCTGGTTCTATCCAATTTATATCCGGGGATTGACGGACTTAAATTTATATATATATGTATATATATATATATATGTGTGTGTAGAATAGATTTTTAGAGAGCCTCGTGGGTTGGATGTTCCTAAATTAATTAATCAGTGTTTAATATGGAAGAGTGAGTAGTGTATGATCACATCACTTTCCAAATAATGATCACTCAACGGTGCCCAAGGCAACCTGACAGGTGATGTTCAATGTCGTCGGTTATGACTGACATTTAGCATCCCGAGGCGTAATCATAATTATGGATTAAAATTACATTGCAACATTGTATTGGAACCTGAAACAGTAGGTTCTTTTGCTCCAAACACTGAGTGATACCCACCAATAATTTTATATCAATTATTGGAACCCTCAATATTCTATGCTGCGAATGGTTAAACTTTTAAATGAAGGCTCCGGATTCGAATGCCAGTAGTAACAAAATTAAAACTATTACTTTACTTATGTTCTCGTGTCTGATTAGTGATTATGTATAATTATATAATGTACTGGAATTTTACCAATTTAGTATCAAACTCCATTTGGATCAAATCTGCAAATGAAAGTTTGAATCTGTAAAGTTTCGAAAAAATAATTAATAAGTAAACTAGTAGATAAATAATGTCGTTACTGAGGGAACATTTACTCGTGTAATATTATAAATACCGCCTTATATTTTGATTATTAGTTGTAGAAATATGTTGTATACAACACCAACCCTATTTCACGAAACATTAATTACGTTATTTTATTCGAAATGATTTGCAAATAGCGTATCACCCTTTTTAATACCTTAACAAGGGTTACTTGCTTCAATGAGTTTGAACAAAACAATCTTCTTTTTAAACTTGTTTAGGATACTGCAGCAAAATAAAATAAGTCATATGTTTCCGTCGTACCAATCTGGGGCTTAAGTCATCTAATCCTTTTTGCAAAATTACATGTAAATACCAGATCAGTAATAGTGTGAAGTTGGTAGTGGATTAGCAATAGTGACAAATTTCGCCATTTTAAAAGCGATATTTGACATTTTTGCTGACAGACTTGGGCTCCTGAACTATAATTTGAGACCAGTGTCGTTTGAACAAATTAATTATCATAAAGCGATGACTAAACGACAGAAAAGCAGGGAGAATGAATAACATAATATAAATTAATAAATACTCATTAAGAATTGAAAGAGGATTGAACTATATTACTAATTAAATAAAATTTTTGGACCCGTCATTCTTTTACATGATTGCTCAAATAATTTTGTGCTTAACTATTTTTTTCCCTGTTTATAAGTAACTACTACTATAAGTTACTAACTTCATTTATATATTAACCTCTATTGCCTGTCAACAAAAGAAGAAAACATCATAAACACAGACATTTAAAGGTAGACCACGGCCTATGCAACTGGGTCGAAACGTCGGGCAAAATAAAGGTAATCAGATATCTTTATTAATTTATCGTGATATGACCCGATCTCTTATAGTAAATAAAATGAGTATAAATCGCGAGTGTTTAAAAATGACTATTCAAAGGTAGATTGACAAATAGCAATAAATTGAATATGTATATAGAGCACAGATTCTAAGAAAAAACCTCTAATCGCTGCAAAAGCTCCTCGGTTACAGATCTTAATTTTCTAGATTGTCTAGACAGCTTAGCTTGGAGGGCTAGTCGAGTTGTTTTGATGCCTTTTTCTGTGCACAATCCAACCGTGAAAGCCTACTTAAGGCTATTCCAGGCCACGATACGGCTCGAGCCTTAATAATCTTTAGCTTGAAGCTTAAAAGTGAAGTTGGAACAAACAAGCCTTATTTGTATAGGTGCTATTTGATTTGTGTTTTGTATATATGAAATGTAATAGGTGGATGACACTAATTACTGAACTCGTACTTAATACTAGACCTAATAGTACAAAAATAACTTATTTAATTATTCATATACGTAACCATCACAAAATACATTTTAAAACTTTTATTTATTACACTCGTATTATAAGCACCTATTTTATCGAGCTTTAAAATAGTTTTATCCCTCCCTAAAATTTCACAGCATGGACATCATCATATTATTATGTAGAATATCATCACATGAAATCTACTATTCGCAGTATTATGACCTACCATTGTGACAGGTGGCATGTACAGGTGCTGAGTATTACCCAAAGGAAGTGTTGTTTGTGTTTTGCAACCAAATTACATACATATAATCACGTCTCTACATTTTCTTTTTCGATCCAAATAATTATACTCTTCGATTATCGTTAAACACTTTAAACGATAAAAGATAAACGCGTTCACGACCATTAGCCCTTGTGTTGACCAGATAATCAGAACTCAATGTTATTCAATGTGACAGGTGGTAAGTCATGTCGCCATTTACAAGCACTAACTATTGCCTGTTCGGGGAACAGGTAGGTTTCCTCACGATGTTTTCCCTCACCGTAGTATTCGACGCATTTCGTAAATGTGTTTTATTACGAAAATGTACATAGAAATTCATAAAACTTCATTTCCATTGGTACATGCTCGAGCGGGATTTGAACCCTATACCCATATACAGAGGCAAGGCCCAAACTACTTAGCTACGTAGATTTTACTTTTACACCTGCCTTAATAAGAATGAACGAATCATTTATAAACGGACAAATCACTCACCCTTATTTGTGTTTTTCAAACGAGGCACCCTTGTATTTTAAAACTTTGTAAAGGTAAAAAATCTTTTCATTGTAGACTATTCGTGGCAATTGTACTTAGTCATCATTTTCCACTAGGGAAGCTGGCAAAATGTCTTCGTCATTCATTGATGATTGCATCTTTAGAAGGAGCATCTTGTTATAAAATAAATACGTGTATTGTATTCAAATTGAATAGGGCTTAAATTCTCGTTGAAAAATTAATGGTGTAGAATTTTTATACAAAGAACCTGCTGTGCTTTTTATTCTATCTTTATTTATTTTACAAAATAGTCAGAATTGTGAAGTACGATTATGTTACGGCTGTTTACAAAATGTCCGTCCACGTTAATTGTAAGTTAATATAAACACAGGATATGGTGGTTTAAGCACACGAGGTTGATGGAATGAATAGTAAAAAGTACAATAAAAACTTAAATAGTGGCAAGGTGTATCCGACTGGCTTGACGTGTATATGATTATATCTCCCTGTACGTGTACATGTGAGAATTGCACTGAGGCGAAAATAATCTATTGAAATAAGCATTCGTCAATTCAACGAACTAAATAAAATGTTTTTGATTTTGCTATACTAGCCGTAAGTAATATTGTTCCGAGTGACTGATTATAATGACTTCTTTACTGTCTATATTCATTATAATCAACACTTTTTATAATAGGTGGTAAACCGTGCTAGGGGCGATATAAAAAAATTGGTCCGGTACGTTGTAAAATCAAAAAAGGGATAAGCTATCTATTCTTAAATCTATTGCAAACCTGGGGCCTTATTCCACTAACGCATTGTAGGCACAATATTACTTCAGTATCGATACAATCATACTTTAGTGGTCGTAATTTGACACTTTTGGCACTCTATTATGTCACTTCGGCCACTGAAGTATTACTGTATCGATACTGAAGTAATATGGCCTACAATGGATTAGTGGAGTAAGGCCCCTGATAGATAGACTTAAGGATTAGCTTTAATTATTACAAGCCTGATAGTTAACACCGTATGTTGTATCGTATTTTCTTGGTTCTGTTCTCCTTAAGGCAGATCAAAAGTCGTGATGTATATGTTATTCGATGTATTACTAATGAATTCTACCCCGTTATGTATTGGCTATGTATAGATGCCAATGAAGTGAAAATAGTGTTTCGTGTGGCTGTATACAGTCGCGAAGAATTAAGTTTTCATCCAAAGTAGACATATTATTTGAAATGCGTATGTTTATCTACATAAAATCCGAAACTTGCACTTCCTAAATTAAAGGTTATGTCTCTTTCACAGACTATAACACAGGAAACCGCAAGCACTTATGCAGGTCGTAAAAATCAAAGGCTTGAGGCGGTACAAAAACGTTATATTTATTTACTTAGGCAGTGTTACATGTTTGAAGAGGGGAAACTATAAAATGGGTTTGAAAAGGATTTGTTGTATCAATTAACGCCTTTTTGCTGACTTTGGACTTGAATAGATAAAAGTTTGAAATGCCGATGACGTATATTTTTGTTTTTTTTTGTTTTGAAACAAAAACCATAGACAGTAATCTAGTTGCGGTGTTATTATAAATGAAATTGTTTTTGCTAAAATACTACAATGCTTTCATTTCATTTAAAACACAGGCAATACTAGCACTATTTTTGATGCAAAACAATACATACAGGTTCACAGTGTATTGCAGTTAAGTTAAGAATAAAATGAAATTTGTTTATCTCGTGCTAGTTTACGAGGTTAAAAAGAACACGCCAAACTACCTTTCTTCTTAATATGTCATGATGTGTCCCTAAGGTTTTTCTCAGAAAACTACTAAGCAATAATGTTGCCACTGCAATTTACTAATATGTCAATCCTGAAGTGACGAAAAGATTCTGCGTATATAAATATAATAATAATATTTGGACATTATTACACAAATTGAACTAGCCCCTTGGTAAGTACATTTAAGTCTTGTGTTATGGGTAGTTGTCAACGTATATTTAAGAAATGTATGCATGTTATATATAAATAAATACTTGTACATTATATATAATCAACGACTAGACTGGAAAGCAGTAGAAATGCGTAGTTCTAAACTCTGCCTCCACCGGGAATCGAACCCGGGACCTCACGATTAGCGTTCAGGTGTCTAACCGATCGCGCCACGGAGGTCGTCGAAATATATATGTATCTTAACACCAAAAAAGAGAGTATTAGTGTGTAAGTTAACATATCATTCCTACATTGACAAAAGGTTTTGTATATTCTTATGTGTATGTGTGACAATTTACAAAATATGTGTGTATGTTAACACGTAATGAAGTTCAAGTAAAGGCCTGAGTAGACAGTGCCTGTTAAACCGTGTTTATTTTATTACAACCCAAGGTCGACAACAATCAGCGAAAGGTTGGAAAACAAACCATTACTGTCAATCAACCTAAGGAGATATTAAGCCGTGTTTACAGCACTTATTTTTGCGAAGAATAAATAATACGCCATGGAAAGATCGCAAATATTTGATAGAGATGTAAATAATATGTGATTGGAAGGAGCAAGTACATACATAAATGGGATTATTTTCAACAATAGAAATAATTATGAAATTAAATATTGTAGATGTGGTATTACAATAATGAAGTTTATATTTTTGCTTAACTATTCATCCGTATTTGATTCAACAAGAGAAGCAGACTATCGATTGCTACCTTTAATATTCTAATAAATCTCTCTTCATTCATCTCAGCACATCTTAGGAATAAATTAAGGGACTAGTGATCTATTGCAATCTTTTAGACGTGTGGCTTCAATTAAAAAATAATAGAACATACGCTTCGCGACTTGTGTCTCCACACTACCTTTTTTATTGTGGCGGAATAGTCAAAGACTTGAGTTGACTGCCATACTATTATTTAAAGTAACCAATAAAGAATTAAAGATACTAACCTCTCCCAAAAGTATGTAAATACCTTTGTATGTACGTGTATGTTTCAACAAACTCAATCACTAGTTTCTCGTTATTGTCAATTCTTGTTATGATAGACTGAATATACTGTCCGATGTGCAAACATCAATTACGTACAAAAAACAAGGCTTACCTAGGAGCTGTTATTTTCCCCAGATAGCCATCGGCCATTATTTATTTATTCGCCATTAGCGAACCAGTTATGCTACGTTGTTATTTCACCGAAATGCTTTTTCAGTACCTGCGCACATGTGCAATTAAAACCATACACTGTCATTGTAAATACATGTGTATATGTTCTTGTTCTAATAAATATTTACATAAATAAAAAGATATAGACTTTCAGGATTATTTACCCTTGAGGCGTAGTTAGAGGTTGGCGTCAGCATATCCGTAATTGCGGAGCTAGAAATTATATGGCTACCTCAAACCCATGCATTAACTTGATAGTCAGTACGCAAAGAAATTATCTCTCACCGTAGTATAATTGGTATATTTCGCAAAAGTATTTTCATACCTAAAATGTATTTATAAACATCCTTTTTATGATTTGCGTACAAACATATTTAGTTATCCTTTCAATAAACATGTTTGTGCATCGGTTTTGTTTTTATCTCTTGAACTTATAGAACTTGGCCGTAAGAGACGACGACGAAGAGTTTCTTCCATGTTCGTTGAATAGTACCTTTAACACAATTCTTTAATGAACTTACCAAGGGGCTAGTTCAATTGGTGTAATAGTGTCCTAAATATTATTATTCCGTAGTCACCAATATACCTAGTTATTTACATTAACCTTAAGGACAAATAAGGTCAAGTTGCATCTACACTAACACAAAGTATCTTACTTATTACGTCCATGAACAATCGACTTTCTTATTATCGCTGCATAGCCCTTTTCCAATACTCTCAAATAGTGTTAATTACGTTAATCATTCCGTACTCGCGCCTCAACATACCTCTCTTGCATTGTGATAATTGCTTTCATTAACACTGCATAAAAGCATACATCGACTCACTGGGAATCCCGTGCTAGTCTGGGACGTAAAAAGAATGCTAACTAGCTGCAGTTCTTCGCGCCATGTCGTAGAAGGCGACTACTATAAGGGGACTACTATAAATAGAATATATTGAGCGATGGTGTAGCAATCTGTCACTAATGTTCCATTATGACATCGCAACCCCAATATTCATGCTAAAAAGTGACCCAACAGACCCGAAAGGGTTTAAAGAATTTGAATATATGTATGTGTGTATGACCCCCACGCTAATATTAAAATGACCAAGAAGATATATTTCCAGGTTCTTTGTGCCAGTATATATAAGTATAAAATACATATATTCACGCCTAAGGGAATAAGCAGACTATCGATCGCCACATTGAAAGATCCTGACAAATCTTTTCTTATATATGAGAATGGCAGTAGAGTTGGACGGAGTAAACCGCGGAGAACATATACAGATCAAATTGGAAACATTCTTCTCAAGGGTGTACGCAACGTAAAGAATAGAAGAACATTTGAAATAAAACTTGCATATTCATATAACATTTATTTAACATTAAACAGACTAATCTAATTCTGTATAGGACTTCATATTTCGGACCATTTTTTGGAGACGTCTATGTATTCGCCATCTGGAGAATCATAGCCCTTAATCGGGGGTGTAGCGACTGGGCCCTTAGCTGAATAGGGAATTAGGGCTAAGTCGGGCTGAAACAAGAAAATATAATAAATACAATTATATTCAAGCTCTACAAAAAACCTTGGAAGATACAACGTGTTTTCGGATAATGTTTTAATTGTATATTTTTTAAAATAACGTCAAGCACATACGACAACTTAACAGAACTCCTAAAATATATCATACCCATTACATCACAAAAATAATGCTAAACCATTGAACAAGAACACACTATTAATATAATATCCTGCACATCCAGAAGGAGATTGAAAGACATGAATGAATATACACAAATGGCATTACAACTTGCAAATAAGATTGCAATTGATTACATCTTCTAAGACTTATATATTATTAGAACATGCTAAGAAAATACTTATTATATTTATGCTATTATATCCCTATTTCACTATACAAACTTACCATCACAGCCTCATTATACAAGTCCTCTGACACCTCATACAATTGGTCCAAAGCCCTCTTTTGAGCCGCCATAATCCTGTCTATCTGCGCCACGTGGGCCATATACTCCTGCCGTTTGTATTGTGTCCATTCCTTTTGGAGTATCGCTCGTGCTTCTTCTATTTCAGCTGATAGTTGTACGGGAGGGCGCTGACGGGTACTGTAAGTTAATGAAACGAAATGCTTTTAATCAATATAAGGATCATAGAGACACTTATTGAAACATTTTCATAAGAATAATTATTGTTCTTAGATAATCTTAATTTTTTTTTTATCTAAATAAAGTATTGGTATTTCGGAAAGGAAATACTTGCAGAGAATAAACGCCTAGAAACTCTGCAGACATTATTCAACACAATGTTATAGTGGAACTGTGATCTTACTAGAACTGATTAAACCAAACATACTTAAATAAAAACACATGAAAACATGCATTTACACCTCTAGTAACATCCCTAAGGGAATAGACAAAGACTGTTGATCGCCATCTGTAACGATCCTGACAAATCTATCTTGCTTCACTCACACTCATTAACCTTCTCATATAATATGCTCGTCTGTCCTTCACCCTGCGTACTACTTTGAGAATAATGTTTCCAATTTGATTATCATTATTGTAATTCTTTTATTCAGGGGTCGAAGAAACATATATTTTAGGACATTATTACACCAATTGAACTGGCCCCATGGTAACTTCATTTAAGAGAGATGAATAACTAGACTGGAAAGCAGTACAAAGACTTAGTTGTGAAGTCTGCCTCCACCGGGTGACTTCGTTTGTGCTTAATCTTTCACACGAAAGGTTGTCTATGTCTACAAGTGTGTCCATTACAAGAGATTATGAATGTAATAGATACAGCATTATACAGCCTACAACATTTTGGTAGTTTAACAAGCAAACAAGAATCAAAAATCTCCTGTAGTTATGGATTTCAACAAATTCCATGTTTCTCCTAATTGCAACTTGTTGCTCAGCACCTTGCAAAAGGCAACAAGAGAATAAGGTTTGTTCTACTGATTTATAAATGGTACGATATGAATGATCAAATATTAAGACTCAGAAAGTTATATCTGAAACCATATTGCTCTAATTTTATATTGTGAGTATCATAATAGTTTGGATATTATGTTTGCACAAATTCTTAAGGCTGTCTGTCGTAAGGTTGTCGCTATATAAATGCGTGAAAAAGTTAATGGTTGGAAATGAAGCGAGAGAGATTTATTACAATCCCTTTTCAAATAGCATAATAGAGAAAAAGATGTGTGAAAATCTTTAAGTATGCTTGATCATTAGTATAAAATAGTTATTTTTAGTCTTCCCGCAACCACTGCCTATGCAACTGGGTCGAAATGTCTGGTGAAATAAAGGTTTATAAAAATTTATATCTTTATTAATTTTTCATAAAACTACCCGGTCACATAGTAAATAAAATTTGTATAAAATACTTACGCCATAGTATCAAGAATATGTAGAGGGACCTCCAGCTCGTCAATAGGCTTCAGTTGCCGGGCATTCTTCTCCAATCTCCGGATCTGCTTTTCTAGCCTTTTCCTACGTCTCTCCTCACGAGCCTTCACTATGGCCGGATCAATCTTCTTCTTCTTTTTCATTGGTTCAGCGCTGAAATGTGCATTTTGGATAGAATTGAATAGAGATTAATGTTTCAGAAAAACCAATTAAATTTACACCATAAATATAGTACAGCAAAGGTTAGGTTTGCATTGGAACTATATTATTTTGGTGTACAGTTTTGTACTATTTAATATTAGATTAAATACTAGTCATATAGTATCCAGGTAACATAACCTATACTATACAATCATCAACCTTTTCTTGGTAAGGCTTACAAGATCATTATACTTATTCCGGTAAGGCTTGAATTGCAATGTAATGATTAATACAAATTTTAAATATTATGTAATGAATACTATCTGTATAAATACACAAATCTTGTACAGATTTTGAACAGTCAATAGTGGCTGATCTGAATATCTGCTAACCCATCTGTAAGAAATTAGTGGGACATATACAGAATTTTTTTAATTACGTACTTATTGTATTGTTGACATCACTAACCCTTGTTGATTATTCAAAGGTTTGGGTTTACTCTCTGCATTTGCAGACTCTCTACATTATATTCCCATCTCAAACTCATTTGTTTAACAGAGAGTCAGTACTCAATGTGAGAGATGGTAAGCAATATTGTCATTTTCTAGCACTTACTATCGGATTCCTCAATGTTTTTCTTGATCATAATATTTATTGCCTTATGCATGCTTTTTACTATGAAACTGTACAGAGAAATTTGGAAAAAAACATTTCCGTTGCTTCGCGCTCCAAGGTTTGAACCCTGTACCCACTGATATAGAGTCAAGCCCTCAGTGGCTTAGGTACGCCAGAGGATAATTTTAAATATACAAATATTACTATTCATTTATATTTCTATTAGTTAAGTACTTATATTCTGTAGAGGACGAAAGAAAAGCTAAAAGAATGGTAAAGACTACCAATTCTAAGACTTACAAAAGAAGTAATGCAAATGGGGATTCTACTTCTACTTTTAATACAAATATCTTACCAAAGTGGAACGGTCACATTGAACTGTAGAATTTTGCTCGTGTTTAAAGACCGTGTATTGCAAGGTCCTTTGAGTGCCGGACATATTGATAATCTGAAAATGTTATTCATATAATGATTAAACTAAGAATCAACAATACAATTTGCCTATAAAAATTGTTAAGAGACTTACTTTGAAAAGTGTTTTAACAGTGAAACGGTAAACATGTTTAATATATAGACCCTTGAAATTACAGCTAAATTAATGTTTTTATAATAAGGTATTCACATCACTTCTTTTATAATATAAATTAGATAAATAATTATTATTCCCGAAAGTAACCTAAAATCACTTTGGTTCGTCTAGGACAAACTGACTGACAAACATTATTTGTAACTGACTACTTAGCATCATCGGTACTGTCACATTTTTAACTGACAATAGTACTTGACTAAAATTGGCGCAGATTTAGAAAAAAGTTGAGTTTTTGAGTAAAAGTTTGTTCATCTTTATGATATTTTAATTTTTTATCAGATTCTGGTAGCTTCGGCTTTATCAAAAAATTAATCTGGCAGTGCAAAGGGAACGCTATTTGCAAAGTGGGAACTCGGCGGCTTTTATACTTTTTTAATACAGTTCTCTAAGTTTGTATGAATAAAGAAATTTTATAAAACTCAACTCAATAAACACGAAGGAAATGATTACCCTATTACTTCTAAACTAAATAATTTGTATTGGTTGGAACTTTCATTCTGTGTCTCTAAGATGATGAACAACATCTTAGCTTCAGATGCATATGTTCATATTCATGCCTATACCTCCCTAACGGGATAAGTTGTACATTATCTGCCACCCCACTACGTACACATACAAAATCAATTAATTATAATAAAGAGTCGCTGCGATCTGTGTGGCCTCGAGTTTTTCATCATCGACTCGACTATTCTAAATTATATAAGGTACCCTTCACTAAATAAAAACAAACTACTGTTTCCTACATAATAAATCTTACAAATACCTATAAGATTAAGACGCACGATGACTCGCAATATTATAATGCAAAACTGTCTGGTGTCTTACAAGTTTACGACACGATTTTTATCGACGAATTCTATACCTTACCCACCTAAAACCAGAATATAATTTATTTAAAATAGACCTAGGGCAATTTTATTAAGTCGATATAGGTAAGTTAAAGCGATGTAAGAGATAGTGTGAAGAGCAGAAGAGTGAGTGAGACAGATGAACAAGCATCAAAAGGTTAATGGGTGAGAGTGGAATAAGAGAATATCAAGAATATAATATTTTTGAGTGACTTAAAAGGGAGATCAGAAAACGGTAGTAATTCGACGTAGCTCAGTTGTTTGGGGCTTGCCTCTGTATCAGTGGGTTCAGGGTTCAAATCCCGCTTGAGCATGTACCAATGGAAATGAAGATTAATGAATTTCTATGTTTATTTTGGTAATAAAAACACATTTACGAAATTTTACGGTACGGAAAATTATACGGTGAGAAAAACATCGTGAGGAAACCTACCTGTTCGTCGAACAGGTAATAGTTAGTGCTTGTAAATGGCGACATGGCTTACCACCTGTCAGTACTGACTATCTTGTCAACACGTGGGTTCGAGATGTCCATAGAATTACTACCTTCGCAATTGCGGAGATGGAAACCTGAACCTAACTATCCCGCAAGGGTTAATGGTCGTGAATGCGTTTGTTTTTATCAGAAAACGGGGTGCAATTAGCGTATATCTTATCAAGATCGTTCAATTAAGAGGTGTCAGAATATGAGTGGATTTATTATTAATATATACCTATTATGGATGTTTTTATACTTCTATGTCGCTCTTCTACATTCCACCCTTATATGTTATCACCTCTCTTCTTCACAGCATATCGTAAGAGGCAACTACAGATGCATTTGTTATTTTGATGTGATGGCCTAACAATCTCTCGAATACTACTTAACTTATAATATTATTATCTGATAATCCTTCGGGATAAATGATTTGTATTCCCCAGCTTGTATGAAGCGAGGTAGATATAGCATGGGACATATATTTTACCTGTTTCTATTTAAATTAGGTAAATAAATTTATCCTCATTGAGACAGATTCAACACGATAATCTTAATCAGACCATTATTCTAAGTGGATACATGCAAATTCAATTAATTTATTTATAATATGTATTGGACTGATACATATACCAGTATAGTAATTATACTGTAATATTTTATTATCTGTGCTGATATATTATTATAATTTTTGGTTCCTAGTTGGAATGTTGACACTTGAAAGGAATTTAAGTATCTATGTTCATTGATTCAGGCTTCCAATAATCCAGTTTAACGGCAATTTAATAATGTATTCACATCCATGACTATTAAACCTCGCGTCTGATCGCCAGAGGTCCGCGTAACCATCTCCGCAATTGCGGAGGTAGGTAGTATTCTATGGACTGAACCTCGGAGACACAGCAGTATTCCTAGGTCACTTTTTAGAATGAATATTGAGTTGCGTTATCATTGGATATCAATTAGAGGACCATGGCCCAATAGATTCCATTTATGCCTAGTCACTTAGTCACCTCCTACGATATGCCGGGAAGAACGACAGCTAGTTAGGATTCTTTATACGTCCCAGACTAGTACCTGCGGAAAAAAAACGTTTATATTACACCAAAAAATTAACAAAGACAAACGCTTTCACAACCATTAACCCTTGCGGGGTAGTCAGAGGTTCATGTGTTTATCTCCGCAATTGCGAAGTTATTCTATGGGCACCTCTAACTCACGTGTTGATTAGATAGTGAGCACTCAATGTGACAGGTGGTAAGCCATGTCTCCATTTACAAGTACTAACTATTACCTATTCGGGGAACAGGTAGGTTTCTTCACGATTTTTTCCCTCACCGTAGTATTTAAGTATATTACACCCTTTAGAGCGTATGTACAAAACATCTTAATTCTGATAAAAAAATAGGTCTTGCGATTTATCTTCTATACATTACTAAAATACGTTTGAGGAAACATTGTCATAAAACTACTTACTACGTTACAAATTAAATTCTTATTAAATACTGATAACAAGTTTTTGAAAATATTGGTAGGTATGTTAACGAATTTTCGATGACTCATGCAATTGGATTTTAAAGTCGCTCTTTATGTACCTACTATATCTTTGAGGCGGTCTTCCCCACATTGCATTGTATTATGCAATAGTACGTCTAATACCTAGTTGCTTTATATTTGTGCCCATTCGTATTAGAACTTTAATATATCGATTTTTTTTTAGCCCTATATTAGACTGAGACGAAAAAAAATCATAACTATCTATCCTTATTCCCGGAAAGTCGTTTATACCTACTTTATGCTTTCATTCATATCAACGAGTATGGGTGTCGTCTCGAGGTTTTTCCCACTCTTTAGTTTATTATGAACGTGAGGGTATGTATGAATAAAAGCTTCTTCCTCTTAAAAGGCCTTCACAACAAATCTAAACAATGTTTCCTAGTAGAGTTATAGTCAAAATCCAAGTTGACTCCATGTCTAATTGATTTGGTTTTTCATCACAAACTTCAGCAAAAGGAAAATTCAAAGTCACGTAGACGTACGTTTTGTTGCCAAAACAAATCATTATTTCTAAGCCCGGAACACACAGTGCGTATTATTTAATAAGGTAAGGGTCACATTGAACAATTAACGAGTTTGAATTCCATCATAGAGTCATCACGATCGAACTCTTGTGGAGCATCCAAACGAACATGTATTTATGTATACATCTTAAAAATTTAGTTCTTCGCACTTTACATGGGCGAATGATATTGCATAAACGTGTTGTGACTGACTTTTCAGCATATTCGTAAAAATTTTTACTACGTAAGTACATCAAAATCAAATACGAAACAACGTACTAGAATATAATATTGAAAGAATAGGGAGCCTTAAGCAAAAAGCTTTTCTCTATATATTTACATAATTATCTCTGCAAACCACAAACACAAACGATACGTAATAATGCAAGTATGATAAAATAGAGATTAGATGTATCTACGGTTTTAGTCAGCCTTGTTAGTACAAATGTTAGCATAGTAGTAGATGCTAGATAAACAGTAGCAATAGTCATAAGACAATGCAAATTATATGCATATATGTACGTACGTATGTATGTAAATACAAATTTGTTTCTATAATCTTTTAAAATCTTAGGCGAAATTAGTTACGTAAAGCTACCTCCATGTTATATACATTCGCTGAAGTTTTGCTAGTATATTGCATGTAGACAATTAGCTACGTAAAGGAGTGGTCTAAATAACTACCGGGTTCAAAAGGCAAAGTCTAGAAGCATTCAGAAAGATATTCGCGTGAGATAAATTTATCACTTTTATTAAGGTTTTTTCATCCAACTAGTCACATGATAATTTGACCATTAAATACGACCTATAGAATTAATAAATCAGACAGAAACATTGCGTGACTATAAAATTCAAATCCTTCTCTTTAAATCTTCCATCTGATCGTTTGAAACTGCATGCACTTAAATCCCACTTTGCGTGTTGCGCCTTTAGAATAGTACATGAGGCTTATATACCCATAAAACCTCGTAAAACATTCAAATGCACAACATGTCCACTTCATTTAACAAGCCACAAAAACTATGAACACGTATCACCTGCAAACATTGTCAAAGATCTGCCAAAACCATAAAAACTCCAAATCGCCTCATTACAGAGCTACAATGACGCCAATCATGTCTAGTAAGTGGTTTATCCTCGAGATTGTGTTGTGTTCATCTCCGAGCCTTATTTACTTAGCAACCGGTCGAACGACGGACGTTTACTAATCATGGAGCGAAGATTCGCGATCGGTTGAATTTGTAAAAGGAAAAATGGCCAACGCGTCTATGTTGGAAACCAATGTGACATTAGAGCAAATTGCGAGTGCTTTGAACATAAATATAACGGATAATACCAGCCATGTGAACCCTGAAGATATATTTGACTTGTACGACATGTACAGGGCTAAGGAGTTGGAGCAATTAGTGGTGTATAAGTCGATAGGTTTTGTGCTGGGAACGTTGATTATAATTAGTAATTTGACAGTGGTGATTTCTAGTGGACTTATTTTGAGCAAAGGTGAGTTGAATACTTTCTTTTTTATAATGACGATGTGGGAAAAACCCATGAGTTATAGATATACATGAGAAACAAGAGGTGTTTATTAAATTAGAAACATTTTAGCATAGAAGCTCGGAAACCAATGAGATGAAGTACAAGTATTATTTTAATATTTTTGCTATTTTAAATTTCGAATTGTTTTCGTGATGTATCATCTCAAATTCTACATGAATCACCTTTATAATATATTGCCTAATGAGTAAAAATAATTTCGAAAAAATTTACCATAACTTTTTGAAATTCTGGAGCTGAAACATGTCAGCAATAATTTGATAAATTCCTAAAGATTCTAAGAAGCATTAAACTGAAACAATGAAGTGTAATAAAACGAATACTTAGGATTATAATAATGATCTTAAGAAGTAAACATCAGTGTTAATTAGCACCATTAACCGAGGCAATGTAATGTACATAAACTTGTGAATCCTTATTGTTTCTCATGCACTTGCAATCCAAGTGTATATTTGTACTTATTATTATGTTTGTAGGTAGGTAATACATGTACTTGTATACTTTTAGCGACTACAGTCACTGAAAAAGTAAACAAACCATCTAAATAAGTACAGCCTAATAGGTAGTGGCAAAACGTTTCCGCAAATTACAATGGCGATGACAAAAAACCCAAATATATTTGGCTACATAATTATGTACTAGTAGACTTACGAGTTTTTCATTCAGCTTGTCTGAGAAACGTTTAGCAAATATTCGGGCAAAAAAGAATTCATTGAATAGATTCAATACTCATCATGGTAAATTCCCTTTTATGGCCATGTATGACGAGAGTTCATAATATATTTATATATAGCTTTATTGCTAAGTGTAATGTTAATATTAACATATAAAAGAAGAATGGAAGCGCATGCAAGCAAGGGAGATTTGTCAGGATCGTTCCAAGTAGCTATCGATAGTCTTTACCTAACCCCTTAGGGACGTAGAGGCGTGAATATATTTATGTGTGTATTCCTTGCAGAATGGGGTTCATGTCTGTGTACAATTAGGACGAATTTACTTATTACAGTTTATACAGTTGTAACGTTTCAGGCCGTTCTTTTTCATTAATATGACTTGTCCGAAAGGAATATATGGGTTCTCTTGCAAGTAAAAATTTAAATATCTATAGTTTTTATCGGCTTAGGTCATATAAATTCCCAGATATTACCCGTTCGGGAGTACAATATATGTAAAAGTACATTATTATTATAATAAATTATTTAGGTTCGGTGGTTGTTGTAAGTATGTAGGTAGGTAGGTCTCGTCACATGACTTTATTCCTAAACATCTTGTTGTAGATTTATTTATTAATTTCGCCAATCGAATTAATACATATAATGTAAATAATTAAAAAAATACGTGCGTACTAGCATTTATTTAAATAAAGTTAACGTTTTCGTGCTTCTTGGGAAGCGGCTGTAGCCTAGTAAGTACCTCTGACTTCTTTTTGGAGGTCCTAGATTCAAACTCCAGCTCGGGCATGTATGTATCATGAAAAATAAAAATGTGTTATTTAATTTACGTATTGTATAATGTACAGCGGTTAACCATGAAGGAATACATCGCTTGAAAATTTGCCTATCCCTAGGGATAATTCATAGCATCTATCACTAGATAGTTTATTATTTATCACGTAGAGAACTACCTATTTAGTGAAATGCAGGCTTGGTGTGCCCCATCCCCAAAATGCCGTCGAAATATCGGAGAGCGGCTTTCAAGTTTTTGACTTCCCCCCAACAATGAAAAGAGAGTGTGTATACACAAGTCATGAAGTCTATGTTATGTTATTATATTTCTTTTCGCTACTCTTTTTATAAATCTAATATTACCATCATTTCCTTATTTAACTTTCACAAAACAGGCTAGAAACTAACATTAGTTATTCATTAGTTATTAATCATCTTGGCACCATACAAATAAATTGCAACGTATATTATGATGATAATGGAAAAATAATAAGTAGGTAATCTTAATAATACTTGAAACACCTCGTGTTAACCCTGAATTAAAAGTGAAGGTGAAGTTTATTGATATACTCGTATATACAATACTTCAAGAACATTATCCCTTACAAAAACTTCATATTACGAACATATGCATCCAAAACTAAACTGAATGAAATCCATTGCTATAGAAAACTTGAATAACCGAGGTAGTTTGCAACGTAAACAGTAAAAAAAGAAAGCTAATATTACATAGTTATAGAATATTATTTTACGAGTGTAAACGCATTTTTGATCTATCGATTTTGGCAGAATAGTTACTACCTAAAGACAGAGCCACGTATTAGATATATAAATACAAAAAGTTATTAGTATAAACAGAAAATGTCAGTGCCATTAGAATTTCATAAAAAACTTTCATATCCGAATGTTGCGGATACATGTTTGACAAGAAATAATTGTTTTCTATGATTTCCAATTTCGGTAAAGTTTCGATCTAGTCTCCCGTAGATAATACATATTAAAAAATATTTTATTCAGATTATAATGTATTGTACGATAGTCGCCAATATTAAGTATTAATGTCAATCAAGACAAGAGTAACCGTGTTTGTAACTTTTCTCTGTTTAATAAAGTAAAGGAAAACAAAGACGAAAAACTCTAATTAAGCTTTATAGTGTTTTGATAAATATAAAAGATCATTGATCCATTGAGACATAATAAACACATTATTCAAACATCGATAAAATTGGGAATCAAACCCACGAGTATTCGTCTGCTAATATTGTTTCAGAAAATCAACATAATAGGCAAAAACATCAAAAATCACGTAATTGCCAAAAGCCTTTTTATTATTTTATCATCGAGGTACGTAAGCCTGATATGGATATGCCATTGTATGCATGACAAGCTTAAAAGCTTACATACAAAATCGCTTAAGCGAGTAAACTAGCTTTTTATCTGACAACCTTGGTCTGTCGATCATAAGTATTCCGTCTATATGCACGTGTAGATAGCCATTTACTGTATTTAGTTTGTATTAGATAATTATCCTAACGCGATGACTTGCAACTTTTAATATGTCCTTTTTTGTAGTAAGTTTTAATACGTATGGATTAAGTTGTTACGGAGTGTACATAATTGGCCTGTTTAGTTAGATGATATATTAAAAAAAATGATCTACCGCATCATTAGAAGTACGTTTAACTGCTGAGTATGTATGATGTATTGATGTTATTGAAGAGTATGTGGTTTTCAGGATCGGTCAAAATGGCGAAGTATTCTACTCGTCTCTAGTTTGTAGGGTTTGGTTTAACGGGTTTGTTTTGTACGACTGGAATTAGGATGTATTATTAATTACTAATCCCTTTAAGAATAAGTTGAAGTTTTATGACGTCAACCCTAAAAAGTTCTAAGTATTAATATAAACACAATAAGTTGCAATCAAAATAACGATTCTTCAATGAATGATTTAGCAATACGCATATTCGGGTTTTTACAAAATTGATTGGAGATAGCAAGATGCTGATTCATCCGCTTTCAAAATGTATCCGTCGTAAACATTCACTCCCCTGTCACTTTTTGAGGTAAACACCAATAACTTTAATTATCTTTTAAGAAACAACTATTTACCATAATGCATTAGCATATTTGTTTATCATTTTTTTAAAAAAGCAACCGATATCAAGTTTCTTTGTTGACATCTTGCATAAAACATATTCATCGCAATTATTGAAATGTATTGAAGAATATTAATGCTCTTGCCTAATGAAAAAAGGTGTTTAAAAACTTAAAACAGAGCGTTAGCAAACAGGTTTTCACCACAGAGGCCGTATATTTCACTCTTTTTAAGCGTGATAGGTAAAAAAAATCAAGGTTATTTTTATTCATACATCCAAGCACGATGATATACAGGTTTCTGATCACCAGCGTAACGGTGAATCGATGGATTCGTACCAGGAATAAAAATGTTACTGTAAATCACTGACGAATGAGTTCATAAATTTTCCAAACACTAACAAAGAATGGAGGTCACGAAATAGCGTATTTGGAAAGTGATTGCATATAATAATATACATATTCATTCACGACCTTTATCCCTTTCGGGATGGAGAGAACCTCGGAGATGTAATATCTCCTAGGTCTCATTTGGCATTAATATGGGGGTTACGATGCGGTTCTATTTACCCCTAGTCCCTTAGTCGCCTCCTAGGACATGCCGGGAGGAACGGCAGCTAGTTAGCATTCTTTTTACGTCCCCGCACGCAATCTACGTTTTTCTGACTGTATTCCAAGACTCACTACAACTATCTCTGTATTTATCCTACGATGTGATATGATGATTTATTTCCATCTAATATTGAAAATGTACATTTTACTATCGGGGTTATGATGACAATAGTATCTATAGAATATCAATGACAAGTTTCTAACCTATCACCGAATATCCATTTACATACATACAAATCTCGCCTGATTCCCTGTAGAGGGGTAGGCAGAGATCACGGATCCCCATTTGTCCCGATCCTGACAGACCACTTTCGCTTCATTGACACTCATATATCTATTTACCTGCAGTCCCTTAGTCGAATCCTACGTGTTGGGAGGAAGGACAACCACATAGAATTCTATTTCCCAGCTAACACGAGACTAATTAAACTGACCATTATTATAAATTCCACCAATTATGTCATTGTTTGCAAGCCAAGTTTTATCTCATAAACGAAGTTCAAATAATTGTAGGTAAATATTATAACTTACTTAAGTTCCCACGCTGTATAATATTTAATTGATGAATTAGCGTCCAGATTGGTTTTAATTAAATTGAATAAGTCATTATAGAGATCCGGGAAATCATGTGCTTGGTTTAGTTAGGGAAAACATGTTGAGGAAACTGTCAACGGTATAGGTAGATAACATCGTCAGAGGACTAACCACGTGTCCCTTTGGGTACCATTTAACAATATGAATATATGCAATTTAAATACCTTGGGGTCCTGGGGCTCATCAATTAGTAAATGAAATTTCATCCCGGTTAATTGAAAAGTTTGGGGATCCCAGGGCTGGAGCATTTTTCTCTCAGAGAATTAGCATAGCTATTCAGAGGGGGAATGCTATCAGTGTCTTGGGAACCCTACCACCCTCTGACAGCGATGATTATAAAGATGTTTTCTATGTAGTTTAATTTTTATTTCTACTTTAGGTTTATAGTTTTAATTCTTTGTATTGTGTATGTTTTTGTGGCTGTAAATAATAAACGTTTTTATTTAAATACCCAAAGGTACATATATAGAAAAAAATGCTTCGTATACAGAGGCAACAGCTTGTGACTGCATGTACGTTTTCCTTTTAATTTTTTTTTTGTTTGTATAAATGTACTTTTTGTAAAGCAGTGAATAAAGTGTTTCCTTTCTTTCTTTTTTCACAACTGTGCAACAGTGTGTAAAACATTAACAGTTTTATGTGTCCAGAGCTTGAAAACCTCGAAAGATGGTGATGGACAGGACCCATAATTACAAAAACAAATGAAATGAAAATCTTTTTATTCAATATAAGGATAACAAAATCACTTATTGAAAGTCAAAAATTAAAAAAAAACCTTTTTTATAAAAAAAATGTCTTTAATATACACTAATTATTAAAATAAATAAAATTAAATTAATAAAACTAATGGCACTTATCTCTGCAGAGAAGAAGTGCCAAGAAAGAAAACAAAGGAACTCTTCTGCTACTGTGATCCTTGGGGGGTAATAAAACGTTCGCTTGTCCATCTCCGCGACTGTGGTGCTAGTAATTAGATATTAAGACTCATAATAATAAAGATAAAACACACGCTTTCATGACCATTAACCCTTGGGGGTAGTCAGAGGTCCGGGTGTCCATATCTGCAATTGCATATGTAATCATTTTATTGCCATCTCGAACCTACGTGTTGACCAGATAATCAGTACTTAATGTGACAGGTGATAAGCCATATCGACATTTACAAGCAATAAACAAGTAGGTTTCCTTACGATGTTTTCCCTCACCATAGTATTCAGTACCCACGATAATGTGGTAAATAGTATAGATTATATATTACTAGTGACCCGCTCCGGCTTTGCACGGATATAAAATATACGGCCTATTTCACTATTTAATGGATGTTATTATACATATAAACCTTCCTCTTGAATCACTCTATCTATTAAAAAACTGCAACAAAATCCGTTGCGTAATTTCAAAGATTTAAACATACAAAGGGACATCGTGACAGAGAAAGCAACTTTGTTTTATACTATGTATTCAAGACCCGTAATAATGTCAATGTTGCATGCTTTGCAGGTCAGCAACCAAAGAGTACGTATCTTCTCCTGGGCAACGTGTCTCTAGCGGATATGATAATAGGGATCTCAATCATAGTCGGATCCAGTGTGGACTTCGCATCCTCATCGAGCAAACTTTGCATCTTCCAAATAGGTAAATACATACTTACCCATTCACGTCCTTTAATCCCATTCGGCGTGGAAGGAACCTTATAGACGTGAAAGCATCTTCTTAGACTCTTATTACCATGTACATACATATATTGGGGTTTTGCTGTCATATGGAATATTGTTGACAGGTTGTTAACCCGTCCCCCAAGAGAATCTATTTACCGCAAGCCCCTAAGTCACCTCCTTCGACATGCCGGTAAGAACAGCACCTAGTTAGCAGTCTTTTTGCGTCCCAGACTACCACAACTCATGACATACGCTGGAGATATTTTAACCTATAAATTGTACAGAATGATGTATTGACATTATAAGCCTCTGTCTTTTATCGTATGAATTGCACACACATTTCTTTCTTATTCTTCATAATTACAAAATTTAAGTTTTTTTCGAGAAACGGTTTTTAGGAAATTTAAATCTTATTACAAGATAACAAAGTCGTACTCACACTAATATATAATATATGTTTTCATTTTCAGGTACAATTGTGTGCCCAACTATCGTATCGATATTTAGCGTCGGCTTCATAGCTATAGATAGATATATTTACATAATCCATGGGCTGTACTATCAGAGATGGATCAACACTACCAGGGTCCGAATAGGCATTGTTATCATATGGTTGTTCGGTAAGTTACACTATAGTTACTTTGTAGTTTTTGTTGTAGTTGTTGGTTACTTTGTCATAAAATTTACTATTTAATAGTAATTCGTAGTTGTCTATAATAGTAATTAATTAGAAGTGTGTCAAGAAGGAGAAATAACTGTGGATTTACAAATTATAGTATTAACTATTGTTCTGTTCTCATTAAAAACCAAACGAGCTTGTAATATGAAAGAACTGAAACAAAGATCAACAATTTTGCTATCTTGCAGTAGTCATGCGAATTTACAATGCAAATTTTGTGTGTCGTATATATAATTTAAATTAATATGTCTAACTATTGTGTAGTTGTAAATAACCTTTGTTAGCTTATGTCCAAATTCTCTTACAGGTGTCATCCTGGGCTTCATTCCAATCACTGGCTGGAGAAACTACAATTATCTCGACCGGAGATGCACATACATAACCGTGTTCCCTAATTCACTCATTATATTTAACGCCTCCCTTAGCATAATACCCGTAGTGTTAGTAGCAGTCCTATATTGTATAATTCTCATTCGAGCGCTCAAAAACGTCGACCAGATCGAGACGCAAAAAAAGTTTGTAAACAGAAACATGTTAACCGGTGAAGGTCATTTTCGAAAATTCAAACCTCATGCACCAATCAGATTCTTAGACCTTCCCCAAAAAGGCTCCGAAAGCTGTCTCAAACGGCACTACTCCCTATCCGAACTACATCGGAGGAGAAAAGAATCGTTGACAACTAAAACTTTTAGCTTAGATAACCTAAAAATAGACCAAGTACCCAATACTGAAAAGAAATCAGAACTTAGCATAGTCACTCTAGAAACTGAACTTACAATATCCAGTAGTCAGAACATTAACACGTCGGGACACACGACGCAAGAATGCATTAAGAAAATAGTATCCCACGTGAAAGAAGTCAGTACTAACTGCCATACGAAATGTAAGAAAAACAAGGAAACTAGTAAAAAGAAGGGCATGATCATAGTAATGCTGACGTCATGTAGTTTCATAGTGACATGGCTTCCTTTCTTCATAACAGTATTAATTTACATGAACTGCGAAGACAAAACCACGTCGCAAAAGTGCAAACATATGGAGAAATTCCTAAAGGGACCTCTGGTTATCTTAGCCTATGTAAATAGTGTACTTAACCCTTTAATTTACGCGTGGTGGCACAAGAGATTTAAGGACGCCATTAAAAATTATTTTAAGCGATATTGCTACATACACAAACAACTCGGAAATGTCAGTCCTCTAACGTCTATTAGTATTATTAATTTAAACAAGTGATTAGGACATCAATATTGAAGAATATTGGTTTCACATTGAACTGTTACTACAGTGAGGAAGTTAAATATCTGGAGAAACCAATCCATTCCTAGGAACACGTCTGTATAATCAGTACAGTCAGTACATCAACATAGTCAGTACTTGTAAATGACGACATGGTTTACTACCTGTCACGTCCGTCTTAAATAGTCATAAAATTACTAACTCCGCAATAGCGGAGATGAGCACGCGAGCTTCTGGCTTCCCCGCTAAGGATATAGGATTGAACTGTATGTTTACGTTCTATGACAATGTAGATGATTATTGTCGCTAAGACTTTTGATCTTATTATTGTACCTTAAAAACATTGTATCTACTATGATTTTCTAATATTTTAAGAAATTGAATTTATTTCATAGTTTACATTGAATTTGACTTTACTATTGAGCAACTATTTTCATAGACAAACCTACATGACATAATAATAATAATATTATAAATAATTTAAAACACATTTGTTAATAAAATTACAGGTGAATTAATTATAAGTTAACGTAGCGGTAAGATTTCTTCACGATCTGTAAATACTATTATGTAGTAACTTAAGTAATAATTACTTTATCAGAACTCATTATATTTAGATCAAATATGCAGATAGTTTTAAGTTTAATAAAATAGGTTATTTTAAAGTTTTATAATAAGTTAACGTATATAATATGTAAATACTATCGATTGCCTCGTATAACGATTCTAGCGAATCTCTTTGTAGTTCCTGTGATGAACACTTGAATCTCTGACTACCACACAAGCGTTTATGTTTTTGTTAAGCGTGAACGTTTTCTTTCTATCTTATTCTGCAGCAACATATTATACACAGCACAGCAAAATATTGCTTAGTGTAGGTTTAAATAAATATTTAAAATTATAAAATAAATCTAAATATTTTCTTATATACCTGACATGTATTAAAATATTTTGTTCTATATAAACAAATATAAGAAAACATAAATTACTAGTAAATTCCTTGAAATCCTGCGAAAAGAATCTTAGACAATCTCTTTAAATCCGTAGACAGTTTATATATCATCAACCCAATTTATATATCATCACTTCCTTGGAAAACTGACGAAACTGCATTTATCATTCCATTCATTTTATTATTAGACTTATTGTTATTCCCGTGATTATTTCCCGTACTACATAACACAGTCACAGATATAAGAATACTGGACAGCTAAGTACCTATCATATTTTTATCTAAAATAGTTCCAAAGTTTGTATGGTACGAAACTAATCATGGTGGTTGAAAACATGTTTAATCTTAAAAACATACCCCAGTTAACAGTTAAAACATGTTTTTTTTTAACATTCTCCTACAAAATACGCATACGCAAGTTTGCCTTAAGGTGACGATGATAAACTTTGATCGAATTTATTAATTATAAAGACGTAAGTTCGTTTGTGTTTAATTAAGTGATTATGTCAGCTTAGTCGTCATGGAAACGGCGTGACGTAGGCTAATACATACGTAAAGTTAATGTTGTATGATGAATATTTCTAGTTGCGTTTGTATGACCAAATTTTAGGACTATTGTTGTATATATGTTTTGTGTAAATAGATTTTTATGTGCGTTGTATTATTAAATCGTAAATTATTTTGTGTTTGTACAAATATGTGTTAGAAAACCTAGTTGTGTAATAATAAGTTGTGTAATGTGTTTTGTATCTAAAAATGTGAATAAAAACTGATACCTTTTGTAGTTTAGTGTTGTTGTTTAACATTTCCTTACACCATTTATTCCAAAATTCTCTTTAACATATTCATGTAAACTTGTGCTAGTCTGAGACGTTAATAAAATGGGAATCCTGGCATATCGGAGGAGGCGCCTAAGAAACTTGGGTAAATGGAAATCATTGGACGATGGGCTAGCAACCTGTCACCAATATTTCCTCTTATAATATCCCATTTCATCATACTTCATACTAATTTCTGTTCAAAGGCAAAAGAGGAAGTACATACGTATGTTGTCTATTTATTATGATAAACTTTTTGTCATATTTCAAACAGGTAAGTAGCAATTCAAGAGTCATCGGCAACACATTTATAACACGAATTCTTAAAATGATTTATTTGTTGTTTATGTAAATGAAAATCCAATAATAGACTTGGTTTCTTAACATAAACTCGTTTCATAGTATTTAAACACAAAGCAACTCATTTGCTCTATACCAACTGGAGGAGTGACTCACAAGCCAAAATTCTGGTTAAGATAAACATACACACATACATTTATATACGATTCACTATGATATGGTACAGTTTTAGGGTAGTTTGAGGCTTTTGTATAACCACATCTACGAAAAGTATTGTACACTCAAAGCCAACTTCGTCAAATCGGTAAAAGGTAGGTAATTGGTCTCCACACAATGTTTTCCCCACAGATTTAACAGCATATGATCAATGGCTGTAGTAGCTTATATTCTTTATTATCTAATACAGGGGTGTCCAAACTAGATGGGACCCAGGGCCAATAAAAAAGACTAAATACATTGGTGGGCCGTATTATTATATGCAGTGGGTACAGATCTCTTTGTAGTCGGTGTACCCGAACCAAACCTTTTTTTTAAGTCGGTTAAAAAGGTTCAATGGGCCGCAGTAATCTAAACCGCCCGCGGGCAGTGGTTTGGACAGCCCTGATCTAATACATAAGAAATTCCGTTTTATGCCTCCAAGGTATTATTTACTTGAGTTTACATCTGAATATTTGTATATGTCTAAAGGTTTCTATTTTCTTCTTCCAGGCATATCAATCGCCAGTCTACCAAGCATGGGTTGGACGGGAAAAACGTTCACAGACTACCGGTGCTGGTACATTGCGGTTTTTCCTTCATCACTACTCGTCATCGTCTCTTTAATGGCGCTAATGGTTATCATTTCTGTATGCGTCCTTTACTTTCTCATTCTATACCGGGCGGTGAGAGCGGCGAACGGAATAAAGGCTTTTCAGGAAACTAATTACAAAGTGGTATATGTCAACAAAGGTTTTGAAGGAAATGAGTCTTCTGGACAGTCTCAAGAGAGTATAGTCACTATAACCATGTCTTCCACGAATATGGACACGGAACCAAACGACTTTCGCGATCTAAATAATACATCGACACACAGAGTATGGAAATATAGATTTATGACTGAACTAGATAGTGTAATTGGTAAATTTCGTACATATTACAAGAAAGGCGGCTTGAATTCGAGTAAACTGAAAGCTGTGAAGACTGTGCTTCTAATTACTCTATGCTTTGTCACAACCTGGGCCCCATATTATGTGGCCATAATTATGTATGTCGATTGTGACATAGTGAAGAACGGGTACGCATGTATCCCATTGGAAACATTAACACTAGGTCCTCTATATTTATTAGGGGTGACAAATAGTTTATGTGACCCGCTGATTTACGCTTGGTGGCACGCTGGTTTCAAGAGGTCCCTAAGGAGGATTTACTGGAAATACGAGTGGAAATTCCGTGTGTTCCGCATCAAAAGAGGTTGCACACGTTGAGATTGGCCTTTTTGGTTAAATCTCCTTGCTGTGTTAATTACTTGTTTAGAAAGTTGATTTTGAGTTTCAAATCAACATAGTTTTAATTAAATTTAGCTAGAATGATCAAATAATTCTAGCTAACTGCCTTTTAGGAAATGATCAATACACTAAAGGGAACTAAGTTAGATATTATTATGCTTAAGTGATTGAAGTGATATTTTGGGGCCATAGAATCACTACCTCCTCAATAACGGAGATAAACATCCGAACCTCTGACTACCGCGCCAGGGTTTATTGTCATGAAGTATGCGTGTGTGATTATGACTTTTATGTATGATATATACATGGTGTACGGGATAAAGCATGAGTAGAATGACTCTTCATTAATTTTTGCTGTATTATTACCTCATATGAAGGGTTATTTGTTAGGATTGTCAATCATTCACCCGGTCTCCTATGGCTATACAGGAATATTTTAGAACGAGTCTTCAGCTATGAGCAGATTATAATAAATACATTTTAAAGAAACAGTTACTACTTATTTAATACTTTTACTTTACTTTTTGTTAGATTTAAATTATTTTGTATGTTTTAATTTGTACATATTTAGTTTTGTTAAACAGGATTAGTGTATTTAACATAAAATTGTAAAATATATAAATGTATGAACGAAAGCAGGTTTTTTTTTATTCTCTACAGTAGTATTATGTATACCTACCAGCTGTCGTCTTTCCTGGAATGTCGTAGGAAGGGACTAGGGGTAAACGGAATCGATTGGGTGATGGGCTAGCAACATGTCACCAATGTTCCTTGTAACATCACAAGCCCAATGTACGTACATGCTAAAATGTGACCTAAGATAAATTATCGTGTTTCCGAGGTTCTGTCCGCCCCGAACGGGATTAAAGGACGTGATTGTATGTACCAAACTACAAACGTTGACACTATCTGAGTGATTTTAAGTATTGTAACAAGGTCTCTTGAGTCCGCATCGTTTTTTATTTGCAACAAGGAGATGTAAGGAACTTTCTTTAGAAATCTTTACATTATACCTTTGTACCTGAATAAAATATCGGTTCGTTACGGGTAACTAGTTTATCAATAGGTATAATTTATTCATAGTCCAATTACGTATAGGTATAGCTATTTGAGAATAAAGTCAAATAATTAATGGCATTATACTTACCTACCATTCGTTCCGGACTCCGTAGGTTTCTAGTACTTATTTATTTCATATATTTAAATAACAGTTTACTTTACCGAAACAGCCGCATAAGAATTTATAAAAATTCAACCTTCACCTATATTTTTAAAAACCGTTGACTCATTTTATTACATTTTTGAATGGACTACTACTATTAAAAATTCCGTTCCGGTCAACAAATAAATTATAATCTATTGTGATAATATTCTACCTGATACCAATTGTTGATATCCAAAGCTGTGTCCAAAGTATGCTACTTTAGATATTTGTAGATTATACTTCATGTATAGATCAAGAATTGAGATTGTAAATAATAATAAAACCGTTTTAACGTATTAAATACGTATAACGGATGTTTTTCATGGAAACTCTAGTGTTGCTAGCTTATTGCTTTACTTTACCACAGATAATATAATACTATACAGTATATATATATATAATACTATACAGACTTTACTTTGAATATTTTATTTGTTTTATTTTTCTCTCCTCAACTTCTCCCAGCATTTTAAAAGGGGTGACCATTTTTAATAAATCGTTTAATGAGTAAGGAAAATCCATTGGGTTAACGTGCATACACATCATGCCCGTTTCCCAAGTAACATAAAAAGTTAACCGTATCTTGTACTCAATCTTTCAAAAATATCTTATGGCTCTGATGATTACAAACTATTAACTTGATGTTTCAGATTATTTTTCTACCATTAAAACCATTAAATCAATGAGAAAAATAAATTGTAATTATTAAGTACTTTGAAATAAACACTATTAAACGAAAAAAGTACCAAATTATTAACTACAATTCCAGGAATGAAATTTACAAAAACAAACAAAAAACAAATGCATTCACGACCATTAACCCTTGCGGGGTAGTCAGAGGTTCAGGTGTCCATCTTCGCAATTGCGAAGGTAGTAATTCTATGGCCACCTCAAACCCACGTGTTGACCAGATAGTCAGTACTCAATGTGACAGGTGGTAAGCCTTGTCGCCATTTACAAGCACTAACTATTACCTGTTCGTTTAATTAGGATGCATGGATTTTATAGAAGCATGTGTGGTTTTCAGGTTTGGTAAAAATGGCGGCGTATTCTATTTCTTTGTAGTCTGTAGGGAAACGGGCTAGTTTTGTATGTCTGGAATTAGGATGTATGTATAATTACTAATCCCTTTTAGAATAAGTTGAAGTTTTATGACGACAACCCTAAAAAGTTCTAAGTATTCATATAAACACAATAAGTTGCGATCCAAAAAACAACAACTATTACCTTTACAAGCACAAACTATTATTACCTGTTCAGGGAACAGGTAGGTTACCTCACGATGTTTTCCCTCACCGTAGTATTCGACGCATTTCTTTATAATTTACTTTGGGATGTTTCATCTTAATCAAATTATAAATAAAATTTAAGGTTGATACAGGTTTCTTGAGTTAACAGAGTTCTTTAAAAATAAAGTGGCATAAATAAATATATAGTTTGTTACCAAAGTATTTTTTTTTACACACTCTACGTGAGTAAACGTTGGATGACCACCAAATGACCCCGAAGAGGAGTGGAAGAAAAGATTCCCAAGAACCTTTCTTTACATAATAATATGTATGTGTTAAAATTTGTTACAGAAGAAGAAATGTGAGTACAACAGGTTCGAGGAAGAACGAACCGGTTACACTTTATTTAATTACCACACAAGCATCAAAATGTCTGACAAAAATGGTTAAAAAATATATTCTAATCATTTAACTAAGTACATGGACGTACAAATATAAACGATTGAAAAATCGATTATTTGAAAATTTCTATTTTTCTCTGGCAACATTATAAATCGTTTTTGCCGAACGGAACGTAGAGTACCCGCCACATACGGTGGCAGTAGCCAAACTTGGAACTAAATTTGACGTTTCCGCCATTGCGTGTTATTTTGTATGAAAAGTAAATTTAGTATTACCAGCGTTGTGTTTTTTGCCCACTCTTTGTAATTTTTATGTTTGTTAAGGGTGATTATAATAAATTGATTTCCGGAGTTTCTTGTTAGTTCTTCTCCAAGCTAGGGTCTCCGCTGATCTAACCTCGGTAAAAAATATGTAAAGACAATGCTCAGTGCCATGTTTGAAATAATAGTTTTAAGAGATTCGCGATTTATACTCATGATATAAGATATAAGGGTGTGTATAAGATTGATTGCAGCTGTGGGAAATCCTATGTCGAACAGACTAAACGGTCTATTGCGGACAGAGTGAAGGAACACATAATATATGTAATATATAATAAGAAGGATAAGTCCCGTTAATTATTAATCATGTTTGAAATAGTTTAATAAACATATTTTGACTTTGATATATTAATTTGTTTTATTTGAGTTTATAGCTCTGCAACCAAAGACCGTTACAAATGAAACCTATAATGTATCGAGCCGTATGGCACAGTGAGTGCTAGTTTTGGCGTGTTTACTGGTAACACTGAATTACGCGACTGTGGCGACGCCTCCAACTGCCACCTTATGTGGCGGGATCTCTAGCCATCAAATAGTACACAAATCAAGCAGAGCAACACACAACCACTTGCAAAATAACAATAGTAATTTCAGTAAACCAATTTTATTCTAAGATAAATTCTTGTGTGATGTACTTGACAGGGCATTGAAGATGCTCTGGTGTCTGCCATGGTCAGAAAATATTAAAAAACGTGCTTGTAGATACCTGTTACAAAGGTATTTAGGAAATTATTTAGAAGCAAAATTGACTTTAGATCAGCTGACTGTTGATCTTTATAATGGAACTGGAAGCGTGTCCGAAGTCAGCCTTGATTGCGAGGTGAATATACCTATTTATTAATTATTCTCATTCACTATTCCATTTCTGTAATCTGGAAAAATGCTTAGTTTTTCAATCAGTGGCGATAAGCGTGCCAAAAGATTGTGCGCAAATTTATGCACGTGTAGATTTTCAAAACAAAGGGAGCATATTTTAGCATATTGAAATCTTAATTAGTGACAGTGTATTGCGTTTTAAAAATACATGTCCTACGATATTCACTACGTCATGGCTTGTTTAAAAACTGCCTATTTATTTGTGCTTAATGTGTTACTGTTATCTCTTTATTGATTTGTGCTGCTTTATATTGAACCAAAACTTATTACTGTGCAAACATGTGATTGAAATCTATTCAATTCTTTGTTAGAATTGAGTTATTTAAATCATCTTTTCACTCAATGAGAGGTACTTTAACAAATTTAAATTTTTCTTACTCATTACTCTGATTTGTCCTTTGTTCTCTCATATATAATTTAACAGTTCAATTTTAAAATTAACTTTTTTACGATCAACCCTCATTATAATATGTTAAATAAGTAGATAGATAATGAAACTAGATTTCAGAGAATTCTGCTTTCATTGTATGACATATTTAATCTGAAGAATTAGTAGTTAAGGTCATAGTCATCTTAGTATTTGTTGTATTTACATGTTTTTATTGATATAATATTGTGCCCATGTGACTATGCACATAACACTTGTTGCACCATACTTCAAATTCATTTCATATATATATATATATATAAATTAATTTATTGTATTTAAACAATATGACCATAATATATATCACTATAAGACTTATAAAAACATACTCTGTTAAATGGTGGTTGTGTGTATTTATTATTATTGTTGGGAGTACCTATAACCACCGAGTGTGTTTGAGGAAGTGATTGGGTGTCAATGAACCATAAGTATTTTGTCAAGATCTGGACAGATGGAGATCTGTGATCTCTGCTTACCCCTCTACAGGGAATTATTAGAATGTGTATGTATGTGTGATTCTGAGGCTTATCATTACTGTGTAATGCTATTGGTACAGCGTTGTAAGAGCACATGTGACTGGCTAACATTACAACCATAATCCCCTACAGGGCTGTGAGCTTTACCATTCCCATGATTGCTGAATGATTATCACTAGATGACAGCACACATTGTTTGTGACATGTTGTGTTCCATGATACTGTCTTATTTCCTCAAGATATCTGTCCTGACCATAAACAAAACATTACATACAACTCCGAATAGGGATAGGCAAAGATCATGGCTTCTCACCCGTCCCAATCCTGAGAAACTACTTAGGCTTCATTGACGCCCATACACCATCTCATACACACTCAAAAAACATTACAACAATGTATATTAGTTAATGCTCTGGGTAAAGATTGAATTGATGATTTTGAAGATGACCTTTGTTTTCCCAAACTTCCCACTTCCTGAATCACATGTGTGTTATTATTCATTCTTAAGAGGTAAATAATAGTTCAGACAGTTTGACAATTGGTGTTTGGACATTTTATTCAAAACATGTGGGTTCGATGATCATAGTTATTGTAGACATGAAAATGAACAATGTATCAAGTCAATCATTAAATTCAAATAACCAAATTAATTTCACTTCCTTTATGGCATTTACATGAATGTTCAGTAACAACCATTTCCCTTCATGTCATAGTCACATGTCCAACCTCAACCCACATGTTAATCAGCATCTAAAGTTATGGGTAAAAAACTGTGCTGCCATTTTAAAAACTCTGATCATTGTTTATCTAATCTGAGGAATATTGCTTTCCTTAATAACTATTTTCTTTATTGTAGTTATAGTCTTCATCAAAAAATTTTTTCTACTTTCATAGCATTTATTTCAATATTAGCCTCATACTACTTGGTGACAACCACTACATATTCCTATACAAACCTAGGGTGTTTGGTTGGTAATGTGAGTGACAAAAAGTAGTCACATTTAGTTATTTACATTCAGATCTATTTTTATATAACCAATATTGAAACTCTAATATGTTTTGACATTCAATGTATATGCTGTACTTGTACTTATATTGAATAAAAACATTTGACTTTGATTTTAGTACACATTATTTTTATTAATTTAAAATTCACAGGCACTTAATGAGTTGGGCGATTCACAAAATTGGCCCCTGGAGATAGTAGATGGTTACATGAAAGAGATTTCCGTCTCAATCCCCTGGTCGACAATATTCAGAGATGACTCAGTTGTGGAAGTCAACGGCCTGTGCCTCACGGTACAGCCGAAAGTTCGCTCCGATGAAGGTAAATAAAACTTGTCCATATACATGCAAACATATAACATGCATTGCTTTAAGTAGGGGTAGACACATACATAAATAAATATGCTTACGACTTCACATTCTGTTTTTTTATTATGGTGGCTTAGAAGGTTGAGTGCCCCCAAAATTTCCGTGCTTCCATTATATAAACAGCACCTAACATGATAGGCAATGAACCATATCACCTTTACAGGCACTTGGCCCTTGAGGATAGGTTGGTTTCCTCAAGATATTTTCCCTAACTGTTACATACTCATAATGCCTGTGTTTCTAATGAGGGTTATTGTAGTCCTAATTCTGATAACACAGTTTCATTTTGTTGTTATTTACTACATGTATAATAATTTACTAAAAGATACTCCTAAAGTCACTATTATGTTTATATACTCTGACTGGCTTTGCTGAACCATAACCCTTCTGTCACATTTGGCATGTGACTAACAACTGTTTTGAATCTAATGACTATTTGAAACATAGCTGTGCTATTCTATGAATTACCAAACACATGGCAGCTTTAATTGTTTATTCATTTGCTACACAAGCTCAATACATGTTTTTTATAGTTCAGCATTGACAATAACTACAAATTACAATCTTTTTAGAAATTTAAATGCATTCCTCTTCCAATTCATGGAAAATTTGTGAATGCCCGTAGTATCTTACATTAGAAATTCTATTATATTAAAAAAAATATGTTTACAATAGTAGTGGATAAACAAGTTTATCATGAATATTATATGGGAAGGAACCTTAACTTTGGATGAATTAAACATGAATTTGATTCAACCTGTATTAAGTTAGTGTATTTTAGGTATTATCCAGAGGTAAAGTCACATATAATACAAAGAACACTTTCTCTACTAACTATTTACTCTTGCAGGGTTAGGGGTTCGGGTGTCCATCTCCATTTTATACCTTAAACCCACATGTTGACTAGGCAGTCAGTGCTCATTTTATGCCATACCATTTATTACCTGATTATTAAAAAATAACGGTACTTATTGCTTAAGTTTTTTTATAATAAAGGTAACTTTACCTGATTATTACCAGTTAGGACTGTTTATTACTTGTTTGGGGACCAGTTAGATTTTCATCACCCACAAAATAGTTGTTAATTTGTCTGTTTATCCTACCAAGAATTATATATCTTGATACCTACATTATGTACATGTACTTAAATCTATTGCGGAAACCACGGAGCCCAATAAACTAAACTAAACTATGTACTTAACTATCTACACTATTTTGACAGTCACCTCCATGCTGGAGTCAATGTGGTCCTCCATGACCTCATCAATGCAACTGGCAGCGGAGTGCCTGCGGGATGAGACAGCACCAGTGGAAGCTCAGCCCATGGAGGGGATAGAAATGTTCGCTCATGCTATAGATTCAAGTAAGTATATATCAATCCTACTTACATTCACGTCTCTATGTCCCTAACTGATTGATTGACACCTGGAACGATCCTGACAAATCTCTTGTTCCACTCACACTCAACCATTGGCCCCGTTGTCCTGGAGTGCGAGGGCGTGGCTAAAGAACGGGCTAAAATCCTTGGGAAACCGGGGTCGCTTCGGGAAGCCTGTGAAGACACTAGGCGTCTTCTGCGCTTCTGGCGGGTGCTGGGCGGGCTGGAATAGTCAGCGACATCACGCAAAATGGTCCCAGTGGGGACTAATTGCGGAAACCACGGAGCCCAATAAACTAAACTAAACTCCACTCACACCCATTAACCTTCTCATACATGCTCTTCTGTTGTCCACTCTATGTATATCAACTGTATTTGTTAATCACCATTAATACTTCACTATATATGTTATTTTATCTTGATAACAGTCCTATAAAGAAGGAAAGTAAGTCATGCGAATCTCTTGCTAAATAGATTGTGTCTATCATATAACAATATGTAGCTGTTATCTAATATATTTTGTAAATAATATTTGTTGACAAAATATCGTTTACTTCTCTGGTACATAAAGATATAAATACACGAAGAAATACTAAATAAAAAAACTTTCAGAGAATCGTTTGTCTTATTAGCATTTTGTCAGGGATAAAAGTATGGAAATTTATTAATATTGTTGATTATCGTATAGTGTACGTACCGTATAATTCGAAACTACCAAAATAAATTTTGTCTCTTCAACCTTGTCATATAGAATATGCTAATTAGCACTTTTGTTAGGTGTTAAAAATTAGTAACTAAAGGACTGCAGAAATGTGGAAATAAATGGAGAAAGTTAATGTAATTATATTATTGTAATATCTCATCATAATTATCTCATCAATAATAATATCATCTTTCGACTATATCGTCACATTCTTGTATGATTTGACCACCAAAATATATTGGGACATAACTAAGCTAATACCCCAACCCTTCGTATTTAGTACTGGGGTTGAGTCTAATAGTTGTTTGGGGTCCCTGATATTGTATTTCATAATTTTCTATACCGTCACCGCCGTGGTTATCTTGTTATTATTTCTCATGCGTATTGATCGATAAATTACAAATCATGTTAGACTGAGATATAAATGAATGCTTAATAAATATATTATATGTATAGCTTATATTAAGAATGGTTATAAGAATAAAACTCAAGAAGTCTGAAAAATAAAATAGCTGTATCCCAATAATTTATCAGCTGTTGAATATTTTGTTTGAAAACAATAAGAATGCATTTTTTGAGTAACTTTTTGGGCATACGTACAATGTTGACATATTCAGTTATTGAGTCGTAAAAGAAGTAGTAATCGCTTTGGCACTGCCTATCAAAAATAGTAATACAATGTTAGTCTAATGTAGCTTTCGTAATATCCTTAAATAGGTATTCTAAAACAATGTCACTTTTTATATGTTTTATCCTATAGTGAACTGGCCCGGTAATATGATGCTCACTAGCTATTCTTTTTTCTAACATGTCGACTATCGGACTAATATATCTCTTACCATTGACAATTGAATATTGGGCGATGGGCCATCACGACCCCGATACTAAAGCTTTAGTTGACCAAGGACATTCTCTCCGAGGATTTATCTTTTATTAGAGTATGCGTGTGGTTGACACAACAGATGTTTTAATACCACAGGGTTTCGTTTAAGAACTCCAATTTAATTTTAGAACTTGTATAAAAAAGAAATGGTTATATATGGGACATGTATATGTTTTTAATAAAATTCGTAAAAGTTACGTTACAAAATATATTGATCTCAAGTTAGTAATTTCCATCGTAGCACTCTTAATTAAATTATTATTATTGACCAAACGAGATGAGATTTTTAAGAAAGTTAAAGTAGATGGCTTATTTTCCCCCTGAACCGCTGATCGTTATTGTAGCACGCAATGTATAAATTAAAATTGAGTAGACATAGCTTACCTAGGTATAATAAGTAGTGTATCCCTTAAACTTAATCTTTATTGTAGCGCTCAATATGTCGATTAATTGAAATTGAAGATTACGTACGTATTTTTTGTGACTCTAATTTAAGTACCTAAACTTAGGCTACTATTTTAAATTGAGTACCTATATACCTGTTAATATCACTATCTAATCGTTTCGTTTTCATTGCAGTTCTAAGCCGAGTGAAAGTTAAATTCGTCAATACGAAAATAAGGGTGGAGCATGTGCCAAAAAACAGCGACAAAGGCATTGCGATGGAAATACACATAGAACAGTAAGTGCACTATTTTTGTAGCATTAAAAGTAATAGTACTATTAAGTTTATTAGTACTAATTTCTGGTCATTGGCCAAAATTATTCCCTAAACATTGTGTAGATAGGTCAGGAATATCAACATTAACAAGCATTGTCAGTTGTTGATGCTCTTTTGTTTTATTTTGACAGTTCAATGTTGTTGTTTTTGATTCAAATGGAATGTTTGGCGGGAAGTCATTTAATCCATTTGATTATAGAGATTTTGCTCATGGTGTGATATAGACATAAGACAGTCCTTAGTTGACACTAAATCCTAGTTAATCTACCTACTGTAAGACCGGAAGCCCAAGCTTACAGTATAATAGACTTTATTTATGTATGTAATAAGGTATAGTTTCCTTCAACGTTCCAAATCACCGCCGTGACCGATGCTAAGCGTCTGTATGGTTTACAAGGATCGATAATAATGGAGATCCATGATCTTCGGTTGCTTCGAGAGACTCGTTCAGGATGCGCGTCTGTTGCTTTATTCGTTTTGCAACGCTACGGAAACCGTTGAGATTCAAATTCTTAAACGGTCATCTTATAGAAAAAGTCTCGGTACCAACAGGCATTTTTTTGTATAAGGCTCATGAAACATTCACTTTAGTAGTTGCTATCTTTGGACACGTGTACAAAAAGGTTTATTTTCGCACAAAGAACTCTTTTGTGTCCTTTTTTTTGTAGGGTCACCCTGATTGACTCTGAGAAACAAATAGATATTTTATCCCAAGCCTTGTGAACGAAAAAAACAAGAACGTACTTACATACTTATATTACCAGTAATCAGTTACATTTGGGACAGTCAACCATCTTATACGAAATGTATCAATATAAGACAGAAATCTGCTTTTATCATAGACAATTGTAATATTTTTTGCATTCAATACACAAAATTGTCGCCATATTGTTTCGAAATCTCTGGAAGCTTAGGTACATTGCGACGGCCAATTTCCCAAAACTTTTTTGTCTCAGTACGTATTACAAAAATTTTTATGGCTTGATGAGAAGTTCCTCTGAAACTTTTTGCACTTCTTTCTTATAACTGCTCTGTTAAGTTATAACCATAGGGACCTGTACTTAAAGCAGGTAAGTATTTGTAAATATCATCTAAACGTTTCAGGTAGTAATTTTTTCGAGCCCAACCCCGAAACTTTTTTCATGTCGCCTTTACGAAATGTAATGTATGTAATGTTCTTTTGTCATATTTAATACAATTGCCCTTGTTACTTGGACGTTTCATGTCCAAATTGTCCCTTTTGGGTCAAACAAAAGCCCGGAGACAATAGAAATATTTGGCAAAGCATAAAAACTTTTACACACTATTATTCACTTTAAGTAACACACTTAAATACTTTAAGTTATGGTAAAATGGACATAGGTATCCATTCACGTTATTTAATCTCTTTTGGGTGGACTGGACCTCGGAGCAACGATAATATCTCCTAGGTCTCTTTTAGTATGAATATTATGGTTAATATCACATGGAACATTGGTAACTGGTTGCTAGCCCATCGCATAATAGATCCCATTTACCTATTTGTAGTTGCGATTGTACAAGTTCTTGTAAATTATTATGACATTTTAGTTCTATAGAACCAGTACGCTTAACGACGAAATAATGTGCACTTTATCGAAAATCTTAATGGAGTAGTTATTAATTATTTTGTTTGTATACGTAATTACATAACTAATCAGATATCATTTAAATTTCTTCTGGTATAATATTATGTAACTTCCTATCTTTCAACGGGTCGACAGAGATTGTCGGTTGCTATACCGAACGATTCTTACCTTCTCATACATTCTCTTTTATTGTTGAAAGTTTATTTTTCTACAGTAGATAAGTATTACATATATTGCATAAAGTAATTAAAAAATATTAGCTATCGTTAATGTTCCATATTGCATACATACACATCACGCCTGATTCCATGTAGAGGGGTAGGCCTCGTGTTTCCCGATCCTCGCAAACCACATTCGCTTCATTGACACTCATACACCTCCTCATGCACACTCGGCGGTTATAGGTATAATCCCGATACTATAGTAAAAAATTACCTAGGAGATATTTCAACTATGAGGTCCATCTCATAAAAATTTAAGGACGTTAATGTATATGTACGTTTGTATAATACCTTAAGCAGTATTAACAACATTTAAAAATAAAAACATAAAAACAGATACACGCATAATTAAGCCAAAAGAGATGCTATCATTATAGTACTATAAATAATCGTCTCATCATGTTACTTAAAGCACTAAGTTACCTATCTACTGTTCTTTCAATATACAATTAAGTTTTCATTGTCACGTGGGAATAAAGTGAGTGTGTTTGTGTAAGGGGGCCTGATAAGACGCAGTTGGACATTAATATGCCTACAAAATGTATTTAATGTTCTTGTACAGATAATGTGCTTACATCTTCTTTATTATGAACTGTGTATGACTAAGACATTGCTTATCTCAATAACGTTTACGAATAACAATACAATATGCGTAGAATATAAATCGAATTACTGTTAGGAATTGTAACTGTTCTTTGCTAGATGATTTAATGCTAACTAGCTACCTTTCTTCAGCTGAGACTAGAGGTCAATGGAATGTTTTGGTAGATTAGCTAGAAATACATATGATACAATATAACTAATCAATGTCATCGCAAATTTAATAGATATGCTAAACGTGACCGCTGTGATGTGAATTTAAGATTGATTTACATACATATACTCACGCCTCTACGTCCCTAAGCGAATAGGCAGAGACTATCGATCGACACTTGGATCCTGACAAATCTCCCTAGCTTATCTCACACCCATTAACTTTCTCATACATGATCTTCTATTCTTGACGCTGCTTACATCCGCCTTGAGAAGATTTATTCCAATTTAATCTGTATATGTTCGACGCGGCCTACCCCGTCCGACTCTACCTTCCTTTATTTATTTTTTATTTATTTGACTATATACATTACCTCTTACAAACAATGTGATTCACGGTAAACTATATAATGTATGTAGCAATTCCCTTGAGAGTGTATACTCCTACAATTTCTCTTCCTTATCTCAGTGAGTAACTTTTTTCTTCCTTCTATAGAACAAAATCGTTTCTGTCCACCCAAGACTTTGAGCGCGTGTTTAATAGATTCTTTGTTTGGGACCCTTCGGTAATTTCTACCTGGTATGGTTGTAGTCATAAGGTCCTAATTCCCCTAAAGATGTCCCATTTGTGTATAACTTAGTTCCGGGTTTAATCTGCTGTAAGGTATATTGTGAATGTCTTTGTCTCTGTCTAGTTGTATAGGTAAGAGAGAATAAGAAAAATATTCCGAAAGATTAGGCGGCAAACCAATGATTCTGAATTCAATTCAATACCGCGTTAATCTGGGCTCTGGTTAACTATGAATATATGTTGTAGCGTAGACAGTTCTTTAATAACCAAAATAATCCCCTTTATTATCTCTATTGTTTCTATTTAAAATTATCCGTTGTAACTAACATACATAGGTACTCTCGTGACGTATTTGATTTTGTCTATCTGCTGTCTTATAAGATGATGGGATAAAGTACAATTAAGCAGCGATTTTATAAAGTACAAACTCCGTACAATTAGTTTGTATGTGTGTTGCATGTTTTTAAGATGTTACTATATCCCAAGCTCTTCTCCACCCCAAAGGATACATTACATGTATATTCGCACTGTATATAAACAAAAATCGCTGGTACGACTCGCTTCCTACACCGTACGCCGTTCAAGGAAGTAGTGACGTATCGACGTAGTTCTTTAACCTTGAAGTTGGATATTGTTATCTGTTTTTGTATGCGCGGCACACTGACCGACTGTTTATTTGCTCCATCGACACTTGTCTCGTGTTCTAACCTATATTTTAAGCATATATTCGTATCATTACGGGGTTTATCCCCTGATAGGGTATATAGGAGCTCGAGAACTGTACCTTGTCGACCTTTTTAAGTGTTATTTACTGACTAAGTGGTTGAAATATCATGTTTTAGGATTTTGTATATTTATTTTGAACTTATAGCTTGTAAAGTAACAATAAATGGGAAAGATAGCTTTATTTAGACTATTATACACATATAGTACACATTTGACCTACACATACTTTGATAGAAAAGATAGATTGATATAGCGTGTCCCTTTTACTTCCTAACTCCATTATGAATAAGAGGCGCACGCACTGTTTGAAGATTTGATAGAGTGACGCACAAAGCATTTAAAAGTTAATACTCTACTAAGTTATAGGGTAATACTTATCATACATACATATATTCCGCCTCTACTTGCCTAAAGAGATGGGCAGTGACTATACTGACCATCTTAAATCTCTCTTGCCTGACTGACATCCAGTAACATCATGCATGCTCATCTGTTCTTCACGGTGCGTACAAACTTATAAAGAATGTCTATCGTATTAATATATACACACTCGGTGGTTATAGATGCTTCTATGTCGACCTTTTTCAAAATATCGTCTTTCTAACTGTCATGTGTCTTATTGGGTTGAACCCTACGTAACCGCCCTTTCACCTCACTCTTGTATATTCCTTATGTCAATATACTATGATTCATTCGGAATAAAGTTAAAATTAATACGCAATAATCCTTTGTTGGTAAATAGAAGATTTACTTCAAATAATAATAAAAGTTAAATGAATTTCTATGTACGTTTAATGAATTTCTATGTACATTTTCGTAATAAAAATACGTTGACTTAATGTGTCGAATTCTACAGTGAGGGAAAACATCGTGACGAAACCTACCTGTTTCTCTAACAGGTAATAGTTAGTGCTTGTAAAGGGCGACATGGCTTACAACCTGGCACATTGAGTACTGACTATCTGGGCAACACGTGAGTTCGAGGTGGCCATAGAATTACTACCTTTGCAATTGCAGATATGGACACCTGAACCTCTGATTACCTCGCAAGGGTAAATGGTCGTGCACGCGTTTGTTTGTCTTTGTAAATTTGTGTGATGTAGATCAAATACTAGCGACCCGCTCCGGCTTCGCACTTCTGGCTATTTAATGGATGTTATTATACGTATAAACCTTCCTCTTGAATCACTTTCTATTAAAAAAACCGCATCAAAATCCGTTGCGTAGTTTCAAAGATTTAAGCATACTAAGGGATATAGGGACAGAGAAAGCGACTTTGTTTTATACTATGTAGTGATTTAAACGGTTGTTGAACTTCACACTGCTAGGTATATTGCGTTTCTGTGTACCACGTGGGAATACGGAAATTTAGCAACATCTTTAGCGTAACGCCTAATGAAGCGGCCTTCACTCGATCGTCAAGCCGGTTTGCCTAAATGCGACTACACATTAACAAAATCATACAAAATATATGTCTGTTAGCATATCTGGCTGTTTCCTTATTTGATTGGATGATGGTTTATATATTTATAAATACGCATTTCATCCGATTCAGGGTGGATAGTTATACAAAAAACATAATTTCTTTTGAACGACTAGGTTGGCATATAATGGAGTATTGGTGACAGATTGTAAACCCTTGTCTTAAGACATTCCATACATACATATACATCACTAGTCCCGTCTGCTGAGACGTAAAAAGAATACTTCTGTGAAAAGAACTAGCTGCTGTTCTTACCGGCATGTCTTAGGAGGCGACTAAGGGACTAAGGGTAAATATGATCTATTGGCTCATGGGCTAGCCTAACTATGTTTCATTATAAAATCGCAACCCCCAATATTCGCTTAAAAGTGACCTAGGAGATATGATACAAGTTGATATGTCCAAGTCTTGTCCACCCCGTGTATGAAATGAGAATCAGAATTCTAGTCACGTGTGTGTATGAAATGAGAATTCGTGATCTTTTGCTTACCTCTAGGAAAAGTAGCGTGATGTGTGTATAATTAAAGATAGCTAGTTTACTTTGTACGATTCACCATTATTCTACTAACAACGTTTTTACTATTTGTTGCAGCATTGATTACTTCGACGAAGCGGGTGTAGAACCAGAAACCAATGTAACCGACCCTGAAAAGAAGAAATCCTACATCATCTCTACATACACCACGAAAAAGATAGTTTTCAACGGCATCTCTCTATACACAGATGAATTCCCCTCTAAAATGAGAACTCTATCGCGCAATTTGAACAACGATAAACTCTCAAACTCCCAAACCGACAAATCGGAAACTAGTCAAGTAGAAACGTCGGATTTGAACATCCAAAGCGTGACGTCAGACGTCTTTTACGAAACGCGCAGTGTCATAACCGACTCAATACCGGTGCCTGTGCAAACTGAACTCGTAGACGTAGTCCCAAGCGAGTCCTTTTATAAAAACACAGAGTACAGAGAGGTCACGCCTGAGGAACGGGCGAACCAACCCGATCCGATTCTGTTCGCGAAGTTTATAGGTAATGTGGAGACGGAGATTCGACTGAAGAATATCCAAGAGATTGCCGGGCCCAAGATTGACCTGCAACTGACGCTGGGTTCCCTCACGGTGTTCATAACGCCGCGACAGTTGAACACCTTGATGGAGCTGGTCGATGGACTCAAGCTGCCGCAGATGGAGGATACGAGGTTAGTTTTATAAAGAAAGAAACACATTTACTTACTGCTTATATACATTTTGATATCACACTTATATACACACTTTGACACAACAACGATACATATAAGGAGTAGACACTTGATACAGTGAAAAGTGGTTGTCTCAGTATTTGATGCATATGTATATATATATAAAAGGACATCCTCAACAGTAACTTTTCCTTAAGAAATATTATGCTCATATTAAATAGTTATCTAAGATAATATTTTTTTGGCAGAGTCGCGATTTTTGTAAGCCGACCTTAAGTCCCGTTTTCTTGTAAATAAAAAGTTATCGTAGTTGTCGAGTTAATTGCCAAGTTGGAACTGGTTGGTGACTATTTAAACTCCAAACCAGTAAGAAAGCATACTGTGAAAAACCAGAAAACCCCTAAAAAACACATAAACACATAAAACTTTGTCAATAATTATCTTTATGCTATCAATTAGCAACCGCCATCTATGTTCTTACAATTTTTAATATCCAATTTTTATAAAAGGTTCATAGGGAAGCCCCCTATATAAACTACAATTATGTACGCGAGTGTAGTGTGTAACTGTACTATCTTTTATTCGGTAATTACGTACATAAGTGTAGTGTGTAACCGTACCCCCTGTTCCAGCAACATTCCCCTCCGTGGCGCGGGCCGCATGCAATGCAAGCCGATGGGCCCGGCCGACTACCAGGTGGTGGAGGCGCAGCTGCTCAGCGACCTCAGCCGGGAGACCAACCCTGGCTTCGCGAAGCGCGGATGGACAGGCCATATGGGTGAGATAATATGCTTTATAGTATATTCGCTTTTAGAAAATAGTGACGTCATCAAGGTCTCCATGATTTAACCAATGAGATATTATAGGGGTTTTCTGTTATTGGTCAATGTGACTTCTTTTCTCATTTACTCACGTCTCATTGGTCAGTTTGACCTCTGATTATCATGACGTCACTATTTACTTAACGCGAATAGACTATAGTTCAATGTTATACAGGGTTACAGGAAAAGTCGACCTAGATCCGTTAAGGGCGTGTAGTACACATCATTTCTGAATGATTTCACTATGGAACCCCCCATCTTAAACTTAACCGTTTTCCCTGTATATTAAACTAGTGACCCGCTGCGGCTTCGCACGGGTATAAAATATATAGCCTACTCCACTATTTAATGGATGTTATTATACATATAGTGATATCACTACATAGTATAAAACAAAGTCGCTTTCTCTGTCCCTATGTCCCTTTGTATGCTTAAATCTTTGAAACTACGCAACGGATTATGATGCGGTTTTTTTTAATAGATGGAGTGATTCAAGAGGAAGGTTTATATGTATAATAACATCAATTAAATAGTGGAGTAGGCTATATATTTTATACCCGTGCGAAGCCGGAACGGGTCGCTAGTATTTAATATACTTAGTAAAAACGCCTCTGACGACCTCTGTGGCGCGATCGGTTAACTACTTGACGCTAAATCAAAAGAGGTTCGTTTCGAGTCCCGGTGGAGGCGGAGTTAAGAACTATGCTTTATGCTTTCCAGTCTAGTCGCTAGATTTTATTTATAAATATGTATTGATCTACATGAAACAAGTATATTTATCTTAAATATTCGTTGGTTTCTTTCTGGTTGATAACCATGGATTTAGACCGTATTTTTAAGAACAGGGCTAATGAATAAATTTCTTGATACCGAGATTATGTTAATTTCGTTTAAGTAACTTCGATATTCCAACGTGTAAAATTTAACTAGCTGACACTTTGATACGTATATTTACAAGACGATATCTTCCGTTCATTCCAATCGTGACCATAGAGTTATCGAGTTATTTCCAATAATAGAAGAAAATCATCATATTCAATAATTTATTTTTATTTATTTCCAGATGAAAGCGACAGGGAAGAGATCTTCCATCCAATGAGCCAGCCGGAGGCGCTCGCGACTGACAGCATGACTTCGTCCGTAAGCTCAACTAGTGCTAGTATGACCTCAAGTGTTCATTTATCCTCCAACCAGCCTAGGGTGAAGAGGAATAAAAAAGGTATGTGCCTTTTTTATTTATTTATTTATTGAGGAAACAAAACAGAAATGAACACAGAAAATAAATACATAAAAACAAGGATACATAAACGTACATACATATGTCCCTTCCTAGCTTGAAATTACTAGCTGCTGTCCCCGATATGTCATAGAAGGCGACTAAGGGACTATTCAATGTAATCTATTGGGCGATGGGCTATCAACTTGACACGAATATTGCATATGAAATAATAAATCCAATATTTATTAAGTGACCAAGGAGATGTTTTTAAGTCTCCAAGGTTATGTCCCCTCCGAAAGGGATTAATGTACGTGAATATATGTGGTGTACACATACATGTCAGGCCGTTTCACTATAAATTGGTAAACTGAAATCATATTTTGATCCTGTCAATACTTTCGCGTCATAAACGTGTATGTATATATTAACATACATAAACGGTGGTGATAGATATTTCTTACGGCTTCCTTTTTAATATAGCGCCTATACGTAATAAGAAAGAAAGAAAGAAAAACATTTGTAATCAGGTTAAGATGTAGGTAATTTTTTGATTCATAATCTAAATGAATTCTCGTGCACTTTGATCTATGAGCTTTATAATATTGAAGGCTTTTAGGTCTTCATTTTGCCTCTCCGAAGTTCTGTCCACCTCCAAAGCTATAAATCGTGATTATATGTTTGCGTTTTCGTTGCAGCGCCTCAAGTGGATATTGACCCGAGTGCGGTGTTGTCCAATATCGACATTAAGATGGCGTCATGCACGTGTATTCTATTGCACAAAGTAAGTAAAACTACTTACTACCTTTATAAATATATACTTTTATATCTGTTATTGAGTACTATAAACTTGAATAAGAAGAACAATCTTGATAAATTATTAAAATGTACAAACCTCTTCAAAAGGTCATTATATTTAAGAAAATATATTGATTTGAAATTCATTGTGTATCACGAGGATCGACATATGACGAGTTCGTTACTATTTGGTACATGGGAAAAGCGTTTCTTTTACATGTAAATATGCGGGTTTCTAGAAATGATGTCATTATTGTTGTATAAATTCTGCCTTTGTGCCTTTAATAAATATTTTCGCTGTCAAACATCTAATGAAAAAATCTTAATTTCCAGGATATTTTAGTACCCGTACCGTTAGGGAATGACTGCATCACGCCATCTAGTGCTAAAAGGATGGAGAAAGCAGCTGAAGAGTTCTTTGAGAAAATGGGTCAGTTTGTTATTGATGGCAATACTACAAAGGATCTAGAATTAGCCAATGAGGTTATTGATAAGGCTACCGATAGAAATCATCTGAGGTAAGTACGATACATAAACATACATAACATTAACGACGTAACATATAAGAAATATTACGTGCAAAACTTTGGTGTTAATAATCTAATTATGATCTTCAATCTTATTTTGTATACCACCCACTATAATTTATTGCACTGCAATACTTTACTTTTCCTAATGATTACTTATTCACAAAGTTTGAACTATATTCTGTCCATACTAATACCTATTGAGTTAGGATCTGCTAAATATTAGTCTGAATCCGGTGAAATTTAGTGTTCAAATAATACAAGTTGAACTCTGATACTTGTTAGAAAACTAATTAAATTTTGTTTTCAGGTTGTTAATGACAACGCTGTCTGTAGAAGCTAGCGACACTACTACACCCCGAGGTAGTCAGACGGAGTGTGAACTCCTGATCACTAATCTTCTGCTGAGAGAATGTTTGCGGACCAAAACAACAGAGGCCGCTAGTAGGCACAAGGTGGAGAGTTTTGACCTAATACGATTCTATCCGAGAGGTAAGTTATATACGCATACATACCAATTATACATATTTAAATTATTTATCAATAAATATTTGTAAAGTCATCTAACAATCGTTACTATAGTGACAATAAGAACAATTGCGAATATTCTTGATGGTTTAATCGAATTTTAAAATTATACTACTTGTTCCCGACATGCCGTTTTATTATTGGGCGTTTTCTATATCAAGCTGAAAAGAATATTCCATAAGAATACAACCATTACCCCACCCCAATAGTTAAGCTAAAATTGAAGAGCTTCTTATGTTGTTTTTAACATAACAACGTCCATAAAGAGATAAATGTTCATGTGTTTATGTATTAATTAATTTATTTATTCTTCACAGATGAAGATGAAGACACGTCTACTAAGACAGACAAGAAATCAGAGATGGTGCCCAAGATAAGGCTAGTGTTTAAAGGGAGTGAAAAGTTTATAAAAGTAGCTGGCGGGCGGAAAGAAATCAATCCTACTACGGATTTGCAGTGAGTATTTTTTGTTAGTTAGTTTAATATATGTACAGTCAGCGATAAAAGTGCAGTCCCATTAACTTTTTATAAGGTTTAAGTTGATAAGAACAAAAGAAAATATTTTACATTTTAAAACTGGTGCCACTAGGCATTGTCATGGCCACTATACAATCGCGCGCTTATAAATTAAAATATGTATTTTCTTTTGTTCTTATAAACTTAAACCTTGTAAAAAGTTGCTGGGACTGCACTTTTAGCTTTGACTGTACATATGTTGTGTGAAGATATAGATGTGTGTAGTGAAAACCATGGTTTTTCATTAAAATATATATGTGTACATACAACGTGTGTCGTAATTTTTGTAAGTTGTGTAATTTTATAGCATTTGTTAGTGACGATTAAAGAAAATAATTACTGATTTTCTCCATCGTGACTAAAATACTCTATATGAATAGAATATTAGTATTTTACTATTACAAATGTTGTGAGTTCCTCTCTAAGTAATATGAAAAAACTAGTAACCTTGGTAACATTGTTATTTATTGAATATTCATACCATATTACGTATTAACTGATATATTTACTTTCCAGCATTAACGTCCTACCGTGCCAATTAGACATTGATATGACAATAGTGGAGAGAATATCGGGAAGTTTGTTCCGCAAAAGGGCCAAGGAAAACCTTCAGCCGAGTGCGCTGCCATCTACTCAGACTCAAGCGAACTACAGCTTTGGGTGCATCAATATGGATATTATTTTGAGGTATGTTAAAATGGTGTATGAGTGTCAATGAAGTGGAAGTTTGTCAGTATCGAGACAGATAGGGATCCGTGATTTTAAAGCGTGTTGTGTATGTTAAGAAATTATTAAAATTTTAAGGTTTTTAGCACTTTTCAAAAATTTCATCTTAATTCAATACGTAATATGCGAATTTAAATTCGGCTTGTAATGAGGAGATAATCAAACAGTTTAGTACTATTATGTAAGATCTCTTAACAGTATCAAATTATGTGCGTCAATAAACTACAATAATTGTACGTATACTTGTAAAGAAACAAATCAAAATACTTTATTTGTTAAATTGCCAAAAATCTCACATATTTAGGTCAAATATGTATGCAACGCGTAACCATAGTTTTTAAAGATAGCCTATTATAATATAGAATTCTTGCTTGTACATACATATTCTTAAACCTTTTATAATCCTTTTCAGGTTCCCAGTAGTTGATTTACGTCCGGGCGTCAACCGTGAAGAACGCAACGTGAGGAACGATTACATAAAGTTCAATTTACAAGACGCCATGTTAAGTTGTTTCAAGGTGGCGAGCGTACGGCCTTTGCCCACGGAATTGACGCTACGGGCTAATGTTATTAACGTATATTACTATGTAAGTGAATTTATTGTTTATTTATTTATATAATGGTTAGGTATATTGAGATATGTGGTAATGAGTAAAAGTATGTTGCGACATTTGACGGTCAAATAGACGCCATATTGAAAAAGGGTGACGTAAGAAGTACCTATAACCGTTGAGTGTATATACGCGTCAATGAAGCGAAAGTGGTCTGTCAGGATCGGGATGGATGAGGATCCGTGATCTGTGCCTACCCCTCTACAGGGAAACAGTTTTGATGTGTATGTAAGTATGTATGTGGTAGTGAGTTAGTAACATGTCCCCAATAATCTATATAAGTGCTATCACAGCTTGAATAGTTATGATTTAAATCGCCGAAGAGACACGATGTTATTCTAAATTTTTTTTCGCGACCTGTAGCTTAAGAAAACTACTTACATTTTATAGAATAGTATATATCAGCTATAGCATCATTTAGCTATTGCTTGAGCGATCACCTATCAAGTTATACAATGTTTTCTATAAGGCTTCCAATAAACTTGCTATGAACTTGTCAATAATGTCTAGGATTGTCCACATAATTATATAAATCTTATACTCTGAATTGTGCTAATACTCATTTGTTTGCAGGAAAACGCCACCAGTCAAGCTACCCACGTAGCCAGAGCGGATATGTTGGAAGACTGCGGACTCAAGATTCCAGTAGTTTCACGGATGCCTACGTAAGATATATGAATTTATTTATATTTCATTGGTCATTGAAATACTCATTAGATTCATATGTATTACAAAGTCAAGTTACTGCTTTTACCAATCAATATGTATAATAGATTTTTGTTATTTAGTGTATAAAAAGTAGGAATAAGCAAAAGCGTGATATAAGAAATGCCAGCTTTTGTAGAAAAATTAATTACCTGTCTTTAAAACGAATGTATAATTTACACAAAAAGAAAGTAATGTTTAGATACTAACCAAAGCAATTTTTCATTAAAATTATTTTTTGATACAAGTTACCTTATTTTAGCTGATAAACAAGCTTATTTCAAACTTCAGTAAATTACTTTCTTTAAAACTTCTATACCTAATAACTACTCAAAATCTTACCTTCAAATATCCCTTGACTCTACAGATTAACACTGACCTTCAACCCGAAGAAGCCAATGATAGACCCGTACGAGCCGTTCGATGAACAAGAGATGTACGAATCCAAGGTCAACCCGATGACCACATCCATGTATATGGTGCAGAACCTGGTCTCTTCAGACAAGCCAGGCCCGTTTAGTAGGAAGAAAACCGTGCACCAAAGCATAGCGCAACATGAAGGCAGTACGGAGAGTGAGTAGAGTAGTTTACAATCTATATTTATGTTATGTGAGTCCGGAACGAGATTATCCGGCAGAGAACCAAAGTCGTAGACATTGTCTATCGATTTTGCAAACTGAAGTGGCAGTGGGCCGGTCACGTCTGTCGCAGAACCGACGACCGTTGGAGCAAAATGGTTCTCGAATGGCGACCGCGTCTCGGTAAACGTAGTGTAGGACGCCCCCCTGCCAGGTGGACTGATGACCTGAAAAAGGTCGCTGGTAGTGGTTGGCTGAGGGCCACGAGTGATCGTGTTTTGTGGCGTTACCTTGGGGAGGCCTACGTCCAGCAGTGGACTGTCATAGGCTGATTGATTGAGTGATGTTAATAATTGATAAATAACTTGATAATGTTTGGGTGTTACAGCAATAGAACTTTGACGACTTACTGTCAAGGGTACTAATCAAACTATATTTAATAAGCATATACTTGATATCCAATGTATTTTTAGTATTTATATTCAATGACCAGACTGTAAAGTGTAAAGGAAGTGCATATTTTAAACTAGTACATAGATATAACTCACGTCCTTTAAAACTGATATGACATTGATTATGGAAAATAAGTGATAGCTTGCTAACCATTCGCCCAATAGAGAATAGTTACATTCTATGCTGAAATAACTATGCTAGGTGGCCTGTTTTAATATTGTGAAAGTTATTTGCGACGGAAATAAAATTCTTACTAGTCGGCTATCATCCCCATAACTAGTAGAAAATAATTTCTGATACAATGAAACTACTATATTAATTAAATATTTCTTTTCTCACAGACCACGGCGAAGATATGATAGTGCCAGGTAACAGAGAGGAGATGGGGGATTTCAACGAATACTGCATCGGCTCTTCTGCCATACACTTAGACCTGACCATTCCCATACTCAGTTTGCAGTTGGAGTGAGTATTGTTATACTTATTACCTTTAATTACTTTTTTACCTTTGTTTCCTTAATTATCTTAGTATTGTGAAGAATTTGTACCTTTACAAAAACATTTACCTACTACATGTGTCTGTGTGTATAATATTTGCTATGTAAGGTTTGCAATTACATATACAAAAAGTTGTTGTTGTATTTGTGTAAATGGCTAAGGGTTAATAATATCTGGAGCCTATCTAATAATGCTTTTTGATTAATCGTTCGTGATTCAATTTCCGTCTCCGCGAATATGTCTATTCTTTTGCTATTCCTTTAACAACTAACTTCACACTATTACTAAAGCGATATTGAAAAACGATTGTGCTAAAACTTGCTAAGACTTAGACTGTTGATAAAATGTGTTCTACAATGGTAAAATATGTTCTTCAATGTCTACAAGGGTACAAAATCAAGAAGCGATTTCACTTACCACTTACAATATTATGAATGAGGCATTTAATTTTGTTTCTACATCATACAATGTATTAATGATACTAACGTAGGGAACACAATCGTGAAACGATTTAAATTACAACTTACAATAAAAAATATTATGAATAAGGCGTTTAATTTTGTTTCTAGGTACATCACAACAATTAATCAATAACATTATTAACCTTTCCGCAGGTCGAAACAAATATACGAGATCATTTACAACAGAATAAACTCTGATCTTCTGCTCTGGGAACCGTGTATCATGGACCATTATGAGACGGGAATGGAACCCCTGAACCCGTTCTGTGATGAACCCAACATCTACGCTACGTTTGGGAATTGTAGGGGTGCTGGTTATGGTGAGTAGTCAAATGTTTTGTACATGTTTTGCTATGTGTATTTGGTTAAACGTATTTTCAAAGTTTGATTGTTAAGGTATAGAAATTTTAATATTTTTAATTAGTGAAGAGGTGGCCATAGTCACGTGCTATTATACCTACTCATTCTAAATCTTATATTGATGACTTATTCTTCACTAATGTTCTGTTCATTAAAGGAGGCGGAATCATAATATATATGTAAACCTGCAGTCACGTTCGATTCTATCCATAAATAAACTTAATATCCACTAAAACCTTCTACCTTAACCACTAAAATCTACTGCTTTTTAAACATAAACTTCGTAACTTTAAACTTCTGATTATATCACAAGTGAGTGAACGTGAAATGCAAGTTTTTATAATTTGCTCTGTAAATGTATGTTCTAATTCTATTATATTTATATTATATCTCCATTATTAGATTCAGACAGTGACAGCACGATGTCAGAAGACGAAAATCTCTATTACTCGACGATCGACGGCAAATCTAAGATGCGAAAGAGCGGGCTCTCAGTGACTAAGTCTGGAATGGAGGGGACGCATAACTTCTGTCTGACAATTAATGTGCTGGAAGGGATACTCACTATATATGCGCCGTACCGGGTAAGAGATACTTTTAAATTAGATAGCTATATATTACAGGATTATGTCGTGGATATACTAGCGACCCGCTCTGGCTCCGCACGGGTATAAAATGTATACCACTATTTAATGGATGTTATTATACATATAATCCTTGAATCACACTATCTATTAAAAAAAACCGCATCAAAATCCGTTGCGTAGTTTCAAAGATTTAAGCATACAAAGGGACATAGGGATAGAGAAAGCGACTTTGTTTTATTGATACGTACTGATGATTAAGGAGTATTTTTTTATAAGAGATGTTGTTTAGTAGGATAAAAACTAAACTACAAAGGCTTTAATTTATAGATAAAAAAATAAACTACTAACTAAATAAAAAATAACAAATAAACACTAAATCTCTTATACTTCATACAATCCCAATAAAACAACAATGTATTATACTCCAAAACCAAGGTGTATTTATTCGTTATTATAGATAATATACTACTATACTACCTAGTACTAAACTTCCTCTATACACCACAGGATGGCAACAAACTGGTAGTCCCAGGCCAGATGGGGGAGCTGGTGATCCGAGCGAACATGCTCTGGCTGTGCACCGTCAGCGGGTTGGACGGAGTGGCTAAGACGGCACAACTGTGTCTACGGGCCACCAAGGCTGCTCTTTATCATGAAGGTAGGTAGACAAAGTGGGAACTAACGTTTGTTTAGTCACAGGAATAGCTCAGAAAAACAAAATAATAAACACACTCTTTACGTCAAGAGGACGCCATCTTCATGGTAACATAAAGGAATTGACTCGGCATGTTGCTGTAGATAATCGACAGCACCGGTAATATGTCGATCCCCGGAAATGCGTGCAAATGAAGTGAAAATAGTGTGGTTGCCATAATCGGGATAAAATGGTTTAGAGAAACGGGGATGTGGATGTATTGAGGTAACTTAATTTAACACTCAATTAGGACGTGTCAGGACAAATGGGAAAACCAGACATCTATTAATGGATATATTCAGCACGTTGAGTGACCGATTATGTTTCACTCGCCACGTATAGACAGATGCTGACTGATATTAATTATTCCACAAGGAATTAAAAGATGTATATGTCGTACTAATATTTACTATAATTTTTCCATCAGCAACACAAACAATTCCTCAAGAGAAACCTCCACTAAGGCACTGTGAAGAATCGTTGCCTAAATACCTAAAGAAGACCATATATCCGTCTAACAAGGGAGTGATTCTAAAGAACAGTTCTAGCGAACACGACATGCTGACTTTAGCTCTCAGTGCCGACCCACAGGATGAAGTTTCCAACTTCAAAGTGAGTATACAAGAGCGGTGATTCTATTGGGTGATGGGCTAGCAACCTGTTACCAATATTTCATGTTAATTACATTATACGTGATGATTATAGTAAAGGTGAATGTCAAGATGTGTATCTAAAGTTCTGTCCAACCAGAAGGGATTGATAGTGTTTAGATTGCTTTATAATTTATTAAGTAAAATGGCAGCTGGATACAATTGGTTCCAGTCGTAGATAAAAGTCTTTTTTTATTCTCATAATCATTGGATCTTTTACGGTATATAATTGTATATTCATATTATCTAAACCGCAAATTTTATCAAAAAAGTAACCAATTTATGCATAATAGACAAAGAATTACAATAACTGTACGGTAACTACAGTTTTACCTTATTGAAACCAAAGTATTGAACTACCATGTAAATTAATAATTAATAATAAACTTACGCGATAAGTCCCGTTAGTTATTAATCATGAGTATAAATCGTGAATCTCTTCAAACTATAATTAATAATACATACGACTTAACAAAAAAATAGCTTGAATATAATTACCACCATTTTGTTCCCATACCCAATCCCAAACTATTTACCCATCTAACCCAAACTTCACCAATTTCTCTCCCACCCCCAGAAAATCTGCATCTCTCTAGGCTTAGAAAAGGGGACGCTACGTCACCATGGCCGCAGCGGCATCTCGTGGCTTAACCAACTGATGGATGTTTTGGATGTCCTGGACTTTGCGGTACCTGGCTACACGCCTATGAATGTACTCACGGAGCTCCATGTGCATATGACTGAGTGTGCTGTGGATTACAGGTAAACATTTAGCACCAATTCCGTTCTATATGTACTTATCTATAGATGTACTAACATAGTATGCTTTTTCAATAAAATTATCATAAAAGTCAGGGTATAGATATCGTAAACATTTAATAAAATAGTAGGCGTAGGTAACAAGTATAGAGTTTTAAATGTTGCGGCATTAATGGTGGGAGATTAGAAAATCTATAAAATGATATTCAGATTGTTTAGGGACGTTATATTTACATACATATACACACGCGTATAAGAATGTTTTTCCCCATATCTTTATTACATTTTTGATCGTTTTAAAAAAAAATTAGTCATTTTGGCAACTTTTCAATCTCCCTTTGTGATGACGACGGAGTAAACAGATTCAATATATTCCAGTCCAAATCCAGCTTGATACAATCCATAAACATCACCTCAACATAACATTTCATAACCAACTCTATCATTTCCTTGCAGACCTCTATACCTTCCTATAAGGTCGGTGGTAACTCTTGGCAACTTCAGTGTAGCGAGCAACGTGATAACTCAAACCAACACGTCGAGCTTGCGTTTCTTAGCCCAAGAATGTGCCTTATTCATTGCGCCGGTCGCCGGCGTCAAACCTTTTGGCCGGATACCGCAAGATGATGATAAATATCCGGATATATTGAAGGACTACGTTTGTGTCGTGGATATTGGCGTGTTTGAACTGTCGCTTCGGATGGCTGAGAAGGTAAGGAGAATTGGTATTTATAAGTGACTTAAAATTATGCAAAACATTATGTATGTTCAACCTTAAGTTTACATTAGATATCTTAAGGTCATTCATTGATTCCCTTTTGGCGAGAACCTTGGAGATAACGAATACTTCTTGGTTAATTTTAGCATTAGTATCGAGGATGTGATGATATGAATATGGAACAGTGACAGTACATAGTTTAGAGCTAAATAGAGATCCCGCCACATAAATTGGCAGTAGCCAAACTTGGAACTAAATTTGACGTTTCCGCCATTTTGTGTTATTTTGTATGAAAGGTAAATTTAGTATTACCAGCGTTGTGTTTTTTGCCCACTCTTTGTAATTTTTATGTTTGTTAAGGGTGATTATAATAGATTGATTTCCGGAGTTTCTTGTTAGTTCTTCTCCAAGCTAGGGTCTCCGCTGATCTAACCTGGGTAAAAAATATGTAAAGACAATGCTCAGTGCCATGTTTGAAATAATAGTTTTAAGAGATTCGTGATTTATACTCATGATATAAGATATAAGGGTGTGTATAAGATTGATTGCAGCTCTGGGAAATCCTACGTCGGACAGACTAAACGGTCTATTGCGGACAGAGTGAAGGAACACATAATATATGTAATATATAATAAGAAGGATAAGTCCCGTTAATTATTAATCATGTTTGAAATAGTTTAATAAATATATTTTGACTTTGATATATTAATTTGTTTTATTTGAGTTTATAGCTCTGCAACCAAAGACCGTTACAAATGAAACCTATAATGTATCGAGCCGTATGGCACAGTGAGTGCTAGTTTAAAAAGTATGGTGTTTACTGGTAACACTGAATTACGCGACTGTGGCGACGCCCCCAACTGCCAATGTATATGGCGGGATCTCTAGAGCCTATTTTATAATAGTCCCTTAGCGCTTACGTCTTGTAAGAAACAACGATAGCTACGTAGCGTCTTGGTAACGTTTCAGATTGAACAAATTTTATATAATAATAAAGCTACATTGCCAATGATCACATATATTTTCCCTACAACGATACACTCTATTTTCAACCTTATTTCCAGGGCAACAAGACCGCTCCCCACGTGGATTTAAGCGCCTGTAACAATGTTTTTAACATCCGTACTTGTTGGGACTCCGCCTCGGCTCTCTTTAGACTGGTCACGTATATAGCGTGCAACGGGGATGCTTCGCCGCCCACAGACCCGACCACTGTTAGTAGACACACCAGTATATGCTCTGAACCCAGCTCGGAGCCTAGTTTGATTGGTAAGTTGGTTTTCGTATACATACCTATACTTTCAGGAACGTTTAGTATAGTGTCCGCCATCAAGTAAGTTTTGTTTGTTGCGTTTTGGAAACTTGAAACCGTATTTTTACCTGGTAATCAATATCCAACAAGACAGGTGATAAACCATGTTGTAGTTAGTTTTAAATATAAGATAAAAATCTGTTGAATATCCATTGCTAAATAGACAGAGATTCGCTATTTTGACGCTATAAAGAAACTAACTTTCAATACCGAAATTGTGCTTAAATGCACAATTTAGGTATTGAAAGTTACTGTATATTTCCAAATAACTGCACTTACTATTGGTGATTCCGATACAAAGGAAAAAATGTGTAAATATTACTGAGCAAGCGAAGTACAATTTCAATTAGAACTCAGTAACATTGATACAACGGAATTGTTTTCTCAAATAACCTCAAAAATTAAATGGTTTACCTACATTTTATTCTTTTGTTCTATTTATTTACAACAGGATAACATACTTTACAGGCAAATACTTTATACGTATCCTATAACATAAATTGTTACTTTAATAATCTTAAACTAATCGAATGACTTAATTACGGCTTTTGTGAATTATTCTACTGCAAATTAATACATTTATATTCAATGTCATATCAATTTATAGGACTTGAAGAGACACCGGAAGAGGTTCGTGAGTTATCGCAAAATGAGATTCAAATAGTGAGCGACATGCTCTCTGAAGCTATGAAAGAGAGCCCTAATAGTACATGTGAGTAGCTTTCATACTATATGTAACAGTTTAAAAAGTATGTTGTTTTATTTGTATGGCGTAAAGGCTTTGTGGAAAAAGTTAAGTGCAAATGTAACTATTACAAAATTAAAATGATATATTTTCCTATCCAATCTAACACGACAACTTACTCAACAATACTTAACCTTACAGTGTCCGAAGAAGAAATAGTAGCCACAATGGAGAAAGAAAAAGAGGGAGTCGAAGTCTTCTTCTTCCCTGACGAATCCACTCTCAACAGGAATAAGAGTAGCAAAGAGAATACAGACCCTAACTTGGGAGACCTCATACCCTCGTTAGAAGAGGTAATGGAAGCCTCTCCAGATATGCTGATGGATGATAAACCAACCAGCTCGGTAGTGGCTAAGGAGTTGGGTAACCCGTCACTGTCGCATTTTGGATCGCCACACGGTTCTAGGAAACGGAGTAAGAAAAAGGTGGGTTTTGTTTTTACAGCCTGTTCTGGGATGTTAATGGAATTTAAGCTTTCTTTTGTCTAGAGTTAAGTAGGAGGCGTGTTAGAGGAATAAATTACGCGTCCACGACCATTAATCCTTGGTAGTCAGAGGTTCAGGTGTCCATCTCCGCAATTACGAAGGTAGTAATTCTGTACCCTCGACACAGAGTCAAGCCCCAAACAACTGAGCTACGTCGAATAACAACTGAGCTACGTGGAATAACAACTGAGCTATGTCGAATAAAAATCTAATATATTAAAAGATACTTATTGGATGATAAAGTACACTTGGTACTATCGAGATCTAGTAATTTAATAAAATAGTGTACAGACTAAAACAGTATGCATGAGAAGGTAATGAATGTGAATAAAAAAGAGAGATTTGACAAAATCGTTCTAGGTTGCGATCTATAACCTCTACCTATCCAGTTAAGGAAGTGTGTGAATGAACATATGTATGTATGTGATAAAATAATAATCTATGCTTGTTCCTTTATGTTGTATTTTCCATAACATAACTGTTCGTGTCATATTAGTAAAGTAACCCATACAAGGGAACTTTTTATTCACTGTCTTACTGTTAATCATTACAATGACCTGAACTTTATCATCACCAGCAACCACTGACCGACGGAAACAACACCGATGATGAGTTCTGCATCATCGAGCCCCAGAAACCAAGAGGGGGAAACGACTACTCCGTTCCAAAACCATCATCCTTCCAGGGAGAATCGGCGACGATGCTAGAGACACTTGAAAAAGAGGAAAAGAAAAAAGACATTTTGTCGGCGCCTAAGGATTTCCATCTGCCCGTTTATAGGTAAATTGTATAACATACATACATATAACATAATATTAATAATATTTGGACATTATTACACCAATTCAACTAGCCCCTTGTTAAGTACATTTAAGGCATGTGTTAAGGGTACTAGTCAACGTATATTTAAGAAATGTATACATATTATGCATAGATAAATACATATATAGCATATATAATCAACAACCAGACTGGAAAGCAGTAGAAAAGCGTTGTTCTCAACTCTGCCTCCACCGGGAATCGAACCCGGATCGAACATGCCAGGTTCCGTACAGAGAGGTAGGCAAAGATCGCGGCGTCCCGTTTGGCCCGATCTTTCAGACCTCTTTCGTTTTATTTACATTCATACACGTCATGATTAATAACTAACGGGGCGTTACCTTTATTAACCCGACGTTTCGGCTACGTTGCAGCAGCCATGGTTACGGGCACGGTTAGTCTGCCTGTGACCATGGCTGCTGCGTATAAGTCCCGTTAGTAATTAATCATGAGTATAAATCACGAATCTCTTAAAACTATAACTCATACACGTAATAAAAACTTTAAAAAATGTAGATTTTTAATTAAAAATATATTGTGTTAGAATGTAAGGTAAATAAAATACAAACAAGCTGCCGTTCTTTCTAGTATGTTGTAGGAGATAAAGCTTACTTATAATGGGTAAAATCTATAGGGCGATATGATACATAAGTAATCTTGCATCAATATTGCTTTGTGATGTCATTATAACCTAGATAGTCATGTGTAAAGGAATGAAAGAATTTGATATGCGTTAGTTCTACGCGGCCTACTCCGTCCAACTCTACCTTCCACATTTCTTCTCAAGACGGGTGTAACATACGTAGTGTGAAGAATAGAAAAGCATGTATAATAATGTATATAGTAAATAATGTATGTAGGTTAAGGGGTGTGAGTGAAGCGAATATACAACCGATTAAACACAAATCTATCAAAAAGCAACTTAGAATCGATTCTTAAGGGATTTTTTTATAATTTATCACTTAAACCACATATTAAACATATTTCTTTTCTTCCAAGGTACAAGCTGTGTGAATTATCTCTGGTTTGGTTCATGTACGCGGGCAACGACTTTAGGACTACGGAAAACGCGGCTCCTGCCAAGAAAACCGTTACCATCAAGGAAAATGATTCTAGGAAGAATTCACCCAAATCAGGAAAGTAAGTATAGTTTGTTATTTGTACTACGTCACTTATATAGTTTCTGAAGAGATGGTCGTAAATTTAGGGTTTTAAATGATTTACATTAACAACAGCGATTTACATTACTACAAATTCAATTTTACTTCATATCTTTTATTCATTGAGTACATGCTAACTGATTTATTACATGTTATTTCTTCTGAAAATACCAATCGTTATTCAGTGATATTTTACTTTATAACTTAAAATAGCCACTTGACGCAAAACTAAGAGTGTAGGTACACAAATTAATAATTTGGAATGCATTATATGATAGAATATATTTATCCATATATACTGATTCTCTCAAGCTCTCAACTCCCTAAATCTACTCCAATATAACCCGTTATCTAAACCAGGAAACCATACGAACCGCTCGAAGCTGGTAACTCGATGTCAGCATCATCATACCGCTCTGGCGTCCGCTGGAGTACAGGGGCAGAAAAGGTTACTAGTCCATCGCCCCAACCGCCCACTGAAAGGGATTTGAAGAAACGCGGAGGATGGTGTAGGGATAAGAATATCTGTGTGGTCATCACGCTGAATAAGGTTTGTGAAAACATTTTAATAGAATAATAATAATTGGACATTATTACAGCAATTGAACTAGCCCCTTGGTAATTTCATTTCAGACTTGTGTTAAGGGTACTAGTAAACGTATATTTAAGAAATATATACATATTATACATAGATAAATACATTTATAGCATATATAATTAACGACCAGACTGGAAAGCAGTAGAAAAGCGTAATTCTTAACTCTGCTTCCACCGGGAATCGAACCCAGGACCTCACGATTAGCGTTCCAGCGGCTAACCGATCGCGCCACGGAGGTCGGCATCAAAATAATAATGTCGATAGTACTTACTGATGAATTGAAACAAATTCTGATCTATGTAACGTTGCTTGCTGGCTATCATTTTGCAACATCTCAGGAACATATTAACACTTTGAATTGATCTCCTATGAAATGACGGAATGGTACATCAGCAAGATAGCTTTTACACCGTCGATATATGCTTTAGTTTAGGTAGATTACTTGTTTATCAACAGATAGATGAAACAATATAAGGACGGAGCTAAGAACTCATTAAATATAACACATGAAATTATTAAATGCATACTCTATACAGATCGTTTACTGTTAGACTTTCTCGTGCTACTAAGATAGCATTATAGCAAGCATGATAGCAAGCTACTAGAATTAAACAAAAAAAAATTGACATCTTATAGTGGATTTGCCGTATAAATAATCTGTTATAAAACTCATCACATTTATAAGACATCCTTTTAGCGTTTGTTAAATAATAAACCCATAAATAATGTTATGTTTAGGTGAAGTTTGTCCACGAGACATTCGCGAGTAATTGCGAGACGGCCTCTCGGCAAGTGCTGGCCATCAGCGAGATCGAGGTGCTGGACCGCCTCAACCTCAGCCACATCAACAAGATGCTGTCACAGTGCGTCTCCAGAGACGAGCCGGAGCGGAAGAACTCTCATATGGTAAGGGTAATATAGTCTTATTTATTGAAGTGATACTTTTATTACATTACATACAAACTTTTATTATATTATATCGTCTCAAACTTTTCTGTCTGTGTGTCTGTCAAGTTCATCATGCTAAGAGATGTGTTCTTGTTTGTGTTAATGGGTACATTTTTCACATAACAGGTAATGAAATAAATTTTGTCTGTGCTTAATGCTGAATGTTCTATAGGATAGTGCGTATTTCTATAGAAGGTCGTATTTAGGGAAACTTTTACGTTGTTAATATTCCACTATTAAGTAAATCGTCTTTTAATAAAATCCAGAAATACTACTTCGTAAACGAAGTAAATTACCTAAATAACAATCATTTTGTATAAAAACATATATTCTTACATAGACGTCATAAAGATAACTAACTGCGTTCTTCCCGGAATAGCCTAGAATACGTTTAAGAGACTAGATGTCGAGTAGTTCCACTTTTGACTAGACTTTTACACATACCTACCTTTATTTTTTTCCTATACTTATCCTATACCATACATCATTACATAGTATAAAACAAAGTCGCTTTCTTTGTCCCTTTGTATGCTTAAATCTTTGAAACTACGCAACGGATATTGATGCGGTTTTTTTAGTAGATAGAGTGATTCAAGAGGAAGTTTTATATGTATAATAACATCCATTAAATAGTGGAGTAGGCTATATATTTTATACCCGTGGGAAGCCGGAGCGGGCCACTAGTAGACATATATACCCCTTATTTAACCCACGTTTGTTCCAGCTGGTTGTGAAAGCGATTCACGTGCGCCCTGAGCCCGAGCTCTCAGCGCAGGAGTGTAGCCTCAAGGTGACCCTGCTGCCGCTGGTGCTCAACTTCGACCAGGACACCGTGAATTTCATCATCAACTTCTTCTCCAAACTTGGCACGGACGAGTTTGCTGGTGAGGTCCTAGTTTTACGCTCTTTGTGATGTATTGTTTAATATAAGAAGGAATAATGTGATTATTTATTGACATGTAGGAAGTTATTAAGATTAAGCAGCACCGTGAAGGTATGGATAAATAGAATGAGTTTTTGACATGTACAAACTTTGGGGGTGAATAGAAGTGGACTTAGTTCATGGTAGTTCAGTTACTTTTATTGTTATATGTTACTAAAGTGCTTACTACACTTTTTAATGATGTTAAAAAACTAGAAAACAAAACCTAATACTGACGAGATACTCGCACCTGATTCGTGAAACCACGTTGTCGTAAATTCACATGAACTACAATAATCCAATAACAGAAAACCTCTAAGATAAAATACATTCCTCCGTTGAATAAACTTCTACTTCTTTTAAACGTCCATTTCATTCCATCACCAGACGAAGAAACGAGAAGCCTCGGCGGCATATCGATGGATTCGACCGGGTCCCGTAACACTACTCCCACGCACCGACGGCCCGTCATGACCGTGGGAAAAGGGCTAAGGGACACCCCGAGCAACTTCTGTTCGGGCGACGCGGAAGGTTCATCGACGCCAAGTGAGTCAAGATAAATCTAACCTTAAATTGAGAAACCGTCATGTTTTGTCTGTCGCGTCAGAACAGACAAATGTATAGTTACGCTACGTTGAGGGAAAACATCGTGAGGAAACCTACCTGTTCCCTAACAGGTAATAGTTAGTGCTTGTAAATGGCGACATGGCTTACCACCAGTCACATTGAGTACTGACTTAGTCAACACGTGGATTCGAGGTGGTCATAGAATTACTACCTTCGCAATTGCGCAGATGGACACCTGAAGCTCTTGACTACCCCGGAAGGGTTAATGGTCGTGAACGTGTTTGTTTCTTTTTGTAAATACACTGGATCTTTCACACTCAACCAATGTTACGTTTGGGCGACGAGAGATAATAATTAGCGTCTTTTGACAATACTTAAACATTTTATAAGAAAAAATGTAAATCTTTTGAAATGTATAAAGATTGATAACTAAACGTTCTTCCCGTCATGTCGTAGAAGGCAACTAAGGGACTAGGGTTAAATTGAATTATTTATTAAGCGTTTGTTTATTAATATATCTATGTGCGATAGCCTAGCAATCTGTCACCAATTTTCCACATGACATCAAAAGCCCGATATAGATGCTAATAAATGACTAAGAAGATGTTTTTGAAGTTGGTCGTGGATTAGAGAAAGTGACAAAATTCACCATTGAAGCCAAAAAAGTGTCAAATTTCTCCTTAAAAATGGCAAAATTTGTCACTTTGGTATTCCACGAACAACTTCAGTTTAATATCATAAACTGAAATTTTCCAATTAGCATTAGCGGACTTTCGCCCGTTCTATTTCAAATCTTTACCAATCCAAGTATCCCCGTTTCCAGCACCAACCAACCAGGGCTCCGACCGTATGATGGAGAGCTTCGAAGCCCAGCGCCTGGTCTCCGAGAACCTCATCCAGCTGGAAGAGGACTTTAACAAGCTAGGCGCCGGACCCAGCAAAGCTCAGGAGGCTACGCTCGAGGCGGAGGCAGTCGACGACTCCCCTGTTTACTTCAGGTTGGTGGTTGTGTTTAGAATAGAAGATTTACTGTAGAATGTGGTGATGATTTTTATTGGTGCTTAAACGATATATTTGGGTTGCATAAAAGGGTTAAGGTTGAGTGAAAAGACTTCATTGTACACACAAGTAATGTCAATCAATCAACCTATGTCAGTCCACTGTTGGATGTACGCTCCCTAAAGGTGGTCACTGATTCACTTTTAATCAGATCCCGATAAAGTAGTTTCACTACATTCACGTCTAACAACTTGCATAACGAATTCGGAGATTCTTTTCACCGGATTCATTGATATAAGACTGACCTAACTGCACACAAAAACGTGAAGCGTTCCACAGTTTTGATATTCGAAATGCCACGTGCTAGTCTGAGATGTAAAGACAATGCTAATAAGTGCTGTTCATCCTGGCATATCGTAGGAGGCGACTAAGGGTATATGGAATCTATTGGGCGATAGGCTAGTAACCGATCACAAATTTTCCGTGAAATATTACAAACAAAATATTCATGCTAAAAAGTGAGCTACGAGTTATTATCGTTTGTCCAAGGGTGTATGTCTATCCAACGTAAAGTGATTAAAGGACGTGAATGTATATATATGTATAATGTTTCTCTCAAACATTCTGAACAACATTTATCCCTCACAGATACGTAGTCTTCTCCCAAGACGTGCCTATCCAGTTGAACTACATCGGGAAGCGTGTGGACCTAACCGCGGGGCCCGTGGCTGGCCTCCTCATGGGGCTAGGGCAGCTGAACTGCTCGAAACTGCACCTTAAACGGCTTTGTCATAGGTAAGAAATTGAATTGTTTTTACAGAAGTTTCTGAAGTGTATAGTGTATTCGCGTTAAGTAAATAGTGACGTCATGATAATCAGAGGTTAAACTGGCCAATGAGACGTGAGTAAATGAGAAAACAAGTCACATTGACCAATCGCAGACAACCGTTGTCACGTCTCATTGGTCAAATTGCGGGAACAAGATGACGTTACTATTTTCTTAATGCGAATATACTTCAGAAGTGATCTTTACGGTGTATAGATGGCGTTATGTGTTGTTTGATAGTTCAGTTACTGGGAAAATATTTTCGTAAAGCTCTTCTTGTTACAAAGTAATTATTATTGTTACAAAGTAAGGACTAGAAGAAGTGTTAGTGTAACTGACATATACGCGTAAGTTCTTAACTTACGGTACATTCTAATACTTGTTTGGTAGTTTCATCTATAAGTGAAAATGGAAGAAACCTACTTTGTAATTCTGTTAGTAAATTTTTTTTAGTTGCTGTATATATTTATAATCTCGTATCTAAAACTCCATTTTATATTTTAAGGTGATACCACAACAACATAGTTTCTTTCACATAGACTCATAAACCGTCAGCATTAATTATACCCTTTCACATTACGTCACAATTATTTTTATTCGCAGACACGGTCTGTTAGGCGTGGAGCGGCTTGTGAAATGGGCCGTGCAGGAGTGGCTGAACGACATCAAGCGGAACCAGCTGCCCGGAATCCTCAGTGGCATAGGGCCCATGCATTCCGTGCTGCAGTTCAGTAAGTACTATTTATTTGACGACCTCCGTGGCGCGATCGGTTAAACGCCTGAACGCTAATCGTGAGATCTCGATTCCCGGTGGAGGCAGAGTTAAGAACTACGCTTTTCTACTGCTTTCCAGTCTGGTCGTTGATTATATATGCTATATATGTATTTATCTATATATAATATGGTATGTATTTCTTAAATATATGTTGACTAGTACCCTTAACACAAGTCTTAAATGAACTTACCAAGGGGCTAGTTCAATTGGTGTAATAATGTCCAAATATTATTATTATTATATTATTTGGTACTATCACTAGTACTGTAGGTTGTAAAAGAATTTGGTAATGTTTTTTAGTACTGTAAGTTGTACAAAAATTACTAGTAGTAGTTGGATGTTTTTTGTTATTGATGACTGTAAACAAACAAATGTTTTGACTTTCAATGAATGTACTGTACTTGTACTTATGTTGAATAAAAACATTTGACTTTGTAAAAGAATGGAACCACTACTTAGACTTTAGTCAGCTCATCGGGCAAATCGAAGAGGTTTTTATTCCCTGAGACGCTTTTATGACATGCTTGTATTATAATCTCTGCGAAAGGAGATAGAGAGATCAATATATTCTGATACAACTTCTATTCTCTTATTACTTTTCTAATATATACTTAATATTTACTTGAATGAAATATATCTTATAATGCATCGAATATACAAGATACAAAGAACTACAAAAACGTTAACCATTGCCTCTTTTCTCCCAGTAACTGGACTCCGTGACCTAATCTGGCTCCCAATAGAGCAGTGGCGTCGCGACGGCAGAATAGTGCACGGCCTCAGAAGGGGCGCTTCCTCATTTACCGCGCGAACCGCCGTTGCCGCCCTGGACATTACCGCAAGGATATTGAACATTATTCTGGTAAACTTTCTTGAAAATCTTGAGATACGAGCGGTAACTATACACTCTTTACTATTTTTCTTAACCCGCCATCGGGACTTTATTGATTCGCCTTTTGCATGACCTTTTGGTGATGGGTCTGAATTTGTTCCGCTATTATTGGTATAGAGTTGAAATTTTTTGATTGAATGCTAAAAATTTTGGTCATTTACGTATTAAAATCATTTACGTTATTAGTACTTAATATCTGTTATATAACTAACTGCCTTCGTTCTTATATAAAATGATTAGAAACCTGTACGCCATTCACTGATAAGCATATCAGTTGCAATTAGGCAATTGAACTTTAACCTGTTCTAAATTCCTAAACTGTAAAAATAATCTATTCCTGAATCTTCCCAGCATGTTTTACCCAAATAGTTTTTACCAATTTTACTTGTACCATCCTAAGTGTTTTCCCAAAATCCATATCAAACGTTACCTACAAGATATAAGACCCTAGTCTTAAGATTAATAAGACCTAGAACAAAAATCTATATACCCATTTTTCTTCTTTCCAGGCTACAGCAGAAACAGCTCTAGACATGTTGACCCCGGGACCCACGCTGCAGTTACAGCACATGTACGAAAGAAGGGAACGAAGGAGGCGGCGTAGGAATGACCCCTCGAGACACCCCACTGACATCCGGGAGGGGGTCACGAACGCCTACCAGACTGTTCGAGAGGTTAGTAGGGGGTTTAAGAGAATATTAATGTTGGGGAACATATGAGTTGTTGATAAACGTATAAACTTCTCGTAATATTTCACTTACTTAACTTTACGTAATATCTAACTTACTAAATTTTAATATTCACGTACGGTAACTGCTGTTTAATGTATGAAGAGGTTACTTTATATCAGTCTGGTTCTAAAATATTATTTTTCAACATTAAATAATGTTTAACTATTTTTGATAATGTAGTCGTGTTTCCAAATATATCACTCTACAGTTAATTCGTCTAATTGATTATCTAACTCTTTAAAGCTTTAAAATTCTGATAAAAGAATTCAATCAATCAATCAGCCTATGTGAGTCCACTGCTGGACGTAGGCCTACCCAAGGTAACGCCACAAAACACGATCACTCGTGGTCCAACACTACCAGCGACCTTTTTCAGGTCATCGATCCATCTATATGTTGATGATAAAAGAATTACTTTCACACTAACTCTTAACACTCCCTATGCATCATTCACTATATCACTCCATATATTAACCAACCACCTACCATTCTTCTCCAGGGTTTCGCAGAGACAGCCGAAGCAATATCCCTCGCCGCCCGTGCGGAGAGCGGAGTCGCCGTATTGCGCCATCTACCGGGGGCTGCGGTCGCCCCCCTGGCACTCGCCGCGGCGGGGGCTGCGGACCTCCTAGGGGGCGTTCGGGCGCACCTCGCCCCCGTCACTAAGAAAGAACATGCTGATAAGTGGCGAGGGGCAAGCGGTTAGTATAAGCTGGTTATTTAACGACTATGAATAGTGAACAATAAGCTAGTTTGGACGTTAAAAGAAAGCTAACTAGCCATTCTTCTCGGACTATTTGTTGGATGTGAAGCTTTGATCATGTTCTAATGAATCATTATTAAATTTAATGTACACATTGTCTACAGAGTTTCTTGGCATTTCTTCTCTGCAGAGTTTGTCTTTTGTCTTTTGACGTTCAATAAGTGATATTAATGTCCTTATGTTGAATAAAAAGATTTTCATTTCATTTAAACGACTATGAACAGTGAACAATAAGCTAGTATGGACGTTAAAAGAATAACTAGCCATTCTTCTCGGCATGTCATATGAGTCGAATAAAGGTAAAAGGAATTGCGTTTGGGTAGCGATGTTCTATATGACATCAGTCTCAATGTTCATGTTAATAAGTGATCTAGAAGAAATAGCGGAAAGAAATTAAAAGATGTGAATGTATATGTATGAACCCTTACAGAGTAGTCAGAGGTTCAAGTATCTATGGCAAAACTCAAATTTATGTAAATGTATTTTTATATATCTTGTATTTAAGATATTCTCCTTATATTAACTTACATGTATTAACTTGATATGTTTTGTTTTTCAGATACAAACATCGAATAGTGAAGGCTCAACTCATTATTGTGATCTCTAAGTTAAAAATATGTATGGTGCCGGTATATGCGTGTTCATAGAGTAACGAAATAAACCGTAGATGGACATGATGAATAAGTATCATATAACCTTTTTTTATTTAAGTGACGCAAACACAAAAGTTTATAAAAAAATATTTATAAGGGATGAAAAATAATCATTTTTGACATAATTCTCATTGCAAGCGAATTGTAAATAAATATTTTTTAAACAAAAGAGGTCGCGACAAATAACTTGGAAGGCGGTGAAGTTTTAAACTTATTTATCAACTATGAAAAAGGTCTCTCGCGTGGACACTAGTGGCGCCCTCGTTTTTCGAGTTAGGTGGCGCCACCTCTGCACTTTTATATCCTAAGCTTATTGAGAATTGAAAACTGTATATAATTGTACTCATTTGTTATTTGTATTTGAAATCAAAATCATATTAACGGTACTGATATATTTTAAGTCCGTATCTTTATAATGTCCTTATTCTTATTTTTTATTGACATAGGTTACCAAGACTTGGGTAAATACAATTAAAGTGGACTTATCTAATTGTAATCAAAAATTCTATTCAATTACATATATTATTTAATTCAATATTATCACAAAAAATCTTGATTTCTTTAGCCATTAATCTTCTTAGATGGTCACTGAAGGTTCTAATTTCCTGGAAAGGGTTAATTAATGCTTATTAAACATACGTTTGAAAAATTAAAATTAGAAATTTGACAGATAAATTATCTTCTGCTATATTATAGTATAGATTTAATAACCACATACTATATATATTCTTATTACATGGCTATAAGTTGTGTAAGCTCAGATCCTTAGTTAATACCTAATTCTTGATAACTTATTTCATAAGCGATTCGCAATTTGCTGTTTTTAACAAAATTACAGGTTTGACCCTCAAGGTGCTTAAAGTGTAAAATTATTTAGCATTTTCTAGCATTTAGAACTGTTTTTTTGTAATTAGCAAAATGTAGGAATTATTTTTTTAAATGTGTAATAGATGTTAGGGCCGCCGTGCCATTGACATGTGTATCTGTAATTAAGTCGGATACTAGAATCAAGATTTTAAACAATGGATAATTTTGCATCTTAAAATAAACACTTTTTGTACGAATTTGTTTTTTATTTTATTTCCTTCCTATACTACAAGTAAGAGAAACCATCACGTGGTAAAGTGACTATTTCACGATATAATACTTGTCCCTATTTGGCTTAACAACTTGTGAAACAGCATGACATCTACAATATAAATAGTAAGAATTTTAATGAACTGAATGAGGGAAAACATCGCGAGGAAACCTACCCGTTCCCCGAACAGGTAATAGTCAGTACTTGTAAATGGCGATATGGCTTACCACCTGTCACATTGAGTACTTACTATCTGGTCAACACGTGGGTTCGAGGTGGCCATAGAATTACTACCTTCGCAATTGCGGTGATGGACACCTGAACCTTTGACTACCCCGCAAGAATTAATGATCGTGAACGCGTTTCTCTTTTTTTAAATGAACTACCAATTAATAAATTGACAACTCAAAAAATTTGCTTCAAAAGAATATATTGAATGTAATATGAACTACCATGGTCACACGATCAATAGTCAGTGTAATGATAGTATAAGTTGCTGAAATTTGTATTTGAGAATAAAAAACCACCATTAAAACTCTTTATAATATTATTACTACATTTATTAATTACACACTACATCTAAATATTCATTCCTCTTTCTTTTCATAGTTAGTTTCCTCTGGATACCTGTAGTTCAAGAAGCTCTTCTCTTCCCCATACTCGACCATCAAATTGTGTCTTATTTTAGCGTGGTTCCTATATTTTTCGTATTTCTTCAAATATATCTCATAGTGAGGCATACTCTCGTAGAATCTCGGGAACTTTTTCTTTCTCAATATCACCCTATCGTTCATTACGTACTGCATGAAGTCTAGAGTTTCATTTTGAGGTATTTGTGCTTGAGTTCTCACTTCTTTGGGACTGGCTACTACTTTCGGGTAGTATTTATTCTCCGCTTTGAATTCTACTAAGTGGAGTTTCTTCTCTTCGGCTAGTTGTTGGTAGTTTCTCTGTTAAATAAAAATTTATAATTTAATAACTAACTTTAGACACAAAAAACTTATAATTACCACTTGGCGAACTTACACACACTTTACAGGACATAGAACAGGGGCCTTACTCGACTAATGCATTTTAGGCACAATATTACTTCAGTAGCTATACTTTAATACTTCAGTAGCCGTTAATTGACACTTTTGTCATTACTCTTAATGTGTCAAATAAAGGAGTAAGGTTCCTGGTAATTCAAATATTGCATGATAAACTCTACCCGTAGTGTCATTAACAGAATAAAAGCTAACTAAAGCTTTCTGTAGTTTTAGGTTTCCACAAAGTGATAACTGATTAACCGGATGCTGTAATACATCCATAAGTAACCACACTATTCCATATTATCACTATTACAACTTCAATACTACAGCTACAATTAGCTTTGCTAATTGTAGCTGTAGTATTGTATATCTGATGTTTAATTGTATATATATATATTATTGTGTGTATATATTAATTATTATTGTATATATATTATTAATTGTATATCTGATGTTATACCCAAAAGGGATAAATAAATTTGAGTATACATATCTAAAGTATGCATTTACCTGCTGCAACAATCCAATGAAGAACGCTTTCACAATATGCTGTAGATTATTAGATCCTTCAATTTTGGCTCTCAAATCCTTTATTCCGATCGCTTCGCAAATACATTTGATAGCCCTGTGGCACTTTAGGCCATAGCCTTCGTTTTTCTTTTGTACAAATATCTTAGTGCTTCCAAATTGGGTGTAGAAGTCGTGGAAAACTAGAAAAAATAATATATTTGATATAATAAGAGAGAAAAGTACATAGAGATAAGGTTCTGGGACTGGACTAGGATACTAGTAGCACAGATAATATAATACTACAGTACTAGTAGTTCTCTTTTTCTCTGACGTACTGTAGTAGAAACTAAAGAGCATAAGAGTTAATGAAATCTTTTGGGTGATGGGCTAGCAAATAGTCACTTCTGCTAATGCTCATAGTGAACTAGGAGATATTACTTTTCAAGTTTCTGTCCACACTGAAAGATTCTGGATGTTATTATGTGTATTGATTATAAAAGATTATTAAGACATATAACAGTCAGATAGACGCTATATTGAAAAAAGGTGACGTTAGGAGTACCTATAACCGCTGAGAGTCTATGAGAGGATGTATGAATATCAATGAAGCGAAAGTGGTCTGTCAGGATCGGAACAAATGGGGATCCGTGATCTCTGCCTACCTCTCTACAGGGAATCAGGCGTGATGTGTATGTATGTATTATAAATGAACATAGTTTTCTGAGCAGAACTTGAATCTGCACTCATTAACACAAGTACAACATATTAACTAGTTAACTGCAAATTCTAGGCAGTATCACAACTGTATGCATACACACACATATTACAAAAATCCACTCACTAGTATGTCCATCGCATATTTCGAAATGCATCAGCTTAACTCCGGCCCTGTTCCTTGCCTTGCGCAGTGCTGCCTGAGCCTCCTTGGACTTGCCAAAGCCAAAACCAGCCAATCCTTGGCCATTACCAGTTACAACCTATGAGTATAAACAAAACATAAATATTCATCTTTTAAACCCTTTTTAAGATGGAGTCATCATATTAAGAGACCACCAGTATCAAACATACCATAGCTTGAGCCCTCCTTGTTCTGCCAAGACTTCCTTTCATCAACATGAGTGAGCGCAACTGCAATATCTTGGTGTCAAATCCATCAAATGTGTCTGAAAGTAAGAAGAATGACTAATGAGTACCTATTCTGATATAAAACATTAGTGTGAACATATTTTAGACAAAATAATTGAATAACCCTGTGCTATATTGCCCTATACTTCCTATTCTGCCCTTGTAAGAAAAAAGAGCACAACTAACATTTAAAAAAAATTGTGTTATATACATATTTAGAATAAGAAAAAAAGGCACATCAGCTCAATTAACTATTTGTCCAATTTTACGTTCGTGGAATTCGGACATACATACGCATACAATAGGTTTCCACACTATGACGCAGAATGTGGAAAAAACTTTAATCTCAATTATCTAAGTTTGACCAAAATGATAGATATTACGACGACAGTATTACCTATTCTGAGTATAAGACAAATGCATAATCATTTACCTTGCTGCTCATTTAATTTTAATTCAATGTATATGTTCCTGCTGACACATTCAGAGGGGACCAAGCCCAGATCAACAGTTACACAAATAACAACTGAGCACCCCTATATAGAATTAATTCATAGACAAGAAAGAATAAAAGCTTTACCATCTCCAATAGGATCAGGGGGTCCAATGCTGCGTCCGGCCATCTTGCCTCCAGACCATCCTCTTTCTATAGGACTCAGCCTGAGGCGACGAAAGTGGGTCATAGAGTCACGCAGCTTGTTCAACTTTTCCACTCTGGAATAAAACTTAATTGTTAAATTTGTATATAGCATAGCATATAAGCAACACATATAGTAAGCATTTCTTTTCCTTTTGGTATAGGCAGAGACTATTAATTGCCACTTTGCGCGAGAGAGATTTGACTTAAACAATGTCTCTCACTTCAGTCACACTCTTTTTCTTTAAAAATACAAGAAGTCAATAACTATATAACAAAATAATCACATAGATATCACAACTATGCAGCCTTTTAGTTTGGAATAAACAACCAGCTAAGCCTTTTAATCAGGTTTTTATAACTCTAAATCAGTTTGAATGGAAAATTCAAACTAGTACCCATGTTTAGACAAAATGAACACAATTCCATAGACTTGAAGTAAATCTTAACAACAGGTATGGAACAGCTTGATGTGTATGTGAGTCACTTACCTTTCAGGATCATCAGGTAGCCTCTGTTGTTTTAACAGCTCTCTTCCCCTTATAACTGGGGCAGATAGACCAGGCCATAGCATATTGACTTTACCAATGCCTATAACCTGGCCACGGTTCAAGTCTCGTATCCTGATGCGTCCAGCTCCCTTACCACGACCTTTCTTTGCACCTGCATTGCTCACAGAAGTGACTGATTTCCATAGTTTATCAGCAGGTACTAGAACAAATAGAAATGGTTTGTTAACCATTTTCAAGACCTTTTTTATATATAAAACTAGACATTTTATGTTAGTAGTACATGTAACTGTATGAAAGGATTTAAAACTACTTACGTTTATTGAAAAATCCGACGCAGCATACCGATGTAGTACTCAAAGGTCTGTTGAGGTTATGATTGATGTAGTTGAATTTACATGATTGGGGAATAGGGTTAACAGCAAGACTCAATGGTTTTATGAGAGCATTTCTTAATGATAATAATCTAGAGCACATTTTATAAGTTTGAAAACAATTAGTTTACACTTATATTAGTTCATTTTGTTTTTAACCTAAAAGGTGCAAAAGAAACAAAGTTTCATTTAATTTTTCTGTCAGTCAGCCGATTTCTTGTGTCAGTTTCAAATCCTTACGTCAATTTTAAGTTTTTATGTAAATATGCTAAATTTATATGTTTGTATACACAGTATTCACATTCTTTTATATAGGCACATTCTTCAATACTATTGGTGTTATAATAGTATGACATGCATACATACATACACATAACGGCCTTTTTCCTTACAAAGAGTTTTGTAATACCAACAATATAAAAAATTCGTAATACTAGTCGAAAGTATTTTTATTTTCAATAAGAATATGTATATGTTTATTTTATCAATAATATATTTACCTTTTTAACAGCAATATTTAAACATACTTATTTACTGTAACATTATTTTACATCTGCTGTAGATATATTTTCTAATTTTACTAAGGCGATATTAATTTTGTATGCGTGTGATTGTTTTTATAACTTTCTGGTTACTTTGGTTGTTCTGTAATATCTAGACTATTACAGTAAATAAAATGCTAACAAGCTGTTGTTCATACTGATGCATATCGCAGGAGTGCACTAAGGGTTAATTGAATTTATTTAACGACAGATTTACAAACTTAATCGACATTTCAATACAATGTCACTAATACAAATGCTAAAAATTACCAAAGAGATATAATATGTCTCCATGACGCTGCACACCGCGAATGCAATGAAACGACTTGATTGTTTAGTTAGACAGCACCTAACGAAAATGTCAAATTACATCCATATATATTCACCATCGGAGATATAATATCTCCTAGATCACTTTCTAGCGTGAACATTGGGGTTTCGATGTCATAATGGGACATTAGTGACAGGTTGCTAGCCCATCGTCCACTCGACGATGTTCAATTGAAACAATGAAATATTCACTACACCTACAAACTTCAGTTAGATAGGTAGAAAACTAAAACTAAACACGAGAACAGCTTTATAAAAGCTTCCGCAATGGTCAGTCTATAAAAAAACTGGTTGCTAGTTTATACTTAGGTACAGTTGAGAGCTGAATCAACTATAATATTATTTTTGAGAGACAGGCGATTTTTAATTATTTTATAAGGAAACGGGACTTATCGCGTATATTTTATATACAAAGCATTACGTTTGCTACCTGACGTTTCGTCGCTGAAACATCGGGTAGCATTTTGGTAAAATATTTTCGGTATTTAACTCCTGTGCTACCGTGCTAGTCTGAGACATAAATTAGTTTAGCCTAGGCCAAACTAGTTTGTCCTGAAATTGGGTTTGGCCGATAACGTATACAATCCTATACATAGATGGTCACTTATGGTTCGATCAACGCAAAAAATCCCCATTGATCGTGATCGGTTCCTACCCCTCTGTAGGGAAACGGTCCTGATATTTATGTATTGTTATAGTGATACCTATATATCTGACTTTCTTCTTGTGTCATAAAAGGCCAAGGCTGAGCAATGTGTAAGCAACCTTTCACCATATTTTTTAAGTCGTGCCGTAATTTTTAAGATGATAAGTTATCGAATTATCTTCTGATCTTTTTTAATTTCTGTCCTTTCTAAAAACTTTTTTTGTGTATTGATGTTCTTGAATCATTGTATGAAAGCCACTCAACTACCAAGTCAGTATGTTTCCAATAATTACTAATGTTGGATTCTCTAATTCAGTTTGAACTACACTAACGGAAATAAAATATCTTAAATTGATTCATAAATGTTAAGTAGGTACGATTTTGTCATTTATACAGAAAGAAAATATTACAATAATATATAATAGTATTCAAGGACTCTATCACACCAATGGAACTAGCCCCTTGCTTAGTATATTTAAGACTTGTGTTGAGAGTACTAGTCAACGTATATTTAAAAAATATACACTTATTATATATGGATAAATACATATATTGCATATATAATCAACGACCAGACTGTAAAGCAGAAGAAAAGCGAGGTTCTTAACCTTGCCTCCACCGGAAATCGAACCCGGACCTCACGATTAGCGTTCATTTGGTTAACTAATCGCACCACGGAAGTCGTCAAATATCGTGAAAAAATCTGCATTTTCATTTCGTTGACCTACCTATAGATCAGTAATCACAATTATTTCCGATGTTCATGATTCCAAGCGATGACAAGTGGGATTCAAATGACCTTCCATCTTTTCCTTACTCCATAAATTCTGAGATGAACATTGCATTTACTGACTAGGGTAGTTAGTAGTGAGGTACTCAAAACATAAGTGAAGTAATACTCTTATTTATCCACGAATTGTTTAACAACTATTACAGAAGATGTAACTTTACTTTATTTGCCTTAAAATATGCAAAGATACATGAATATAATATTGATGGCCTTTTATCCCCTTCGAGGTTGATAGAACTTCGGAGACATATTAATATCTCTATGCCACTATTTAGCATGAATAATTGAATATTTTCCTTCAATTTTTACAAGGTATTCATGGGTACACAAATTTAAACTATTAACTAAAAGAACATATAAAAAAGCATTTCAGCATGTGATGATGTTCATATATAACTTTTGTGATAGGTTGCTAGCTCATCACCTAATTAATTTAATTTACCCCTAGTCTTTTAGACGCCTCCTACGATATAACGCGAAGAACGGCAGCTAGTTAGCATTCTTTTCACATCTCAGACTAGCATTTGACTAAAATAAATAAAGTACAGTACAAACTAGTAACAAATAAAGTGTCTATCACACATTCTAGTTTTAGCCTGTACAACACGTAGATTCGTACAGAAAAATCAACACGACACATCCATCAACGTTAAAAAGCCGAAACGTTTTTCAGCTTGTTTCATTCCGCTGGCATCTTACTCCAATTTCCAGAGCAGTTTTCACGCAATTTCCCGTCAAACGGACAGTGTCCTTTTGGCGGTTGCGAAGGGCGGTCGTGTGTTCGGGAATTTAGTTCGAAGTGAACGAAACTTTGATGTGCGTAGCGATTTGGTTTCGAAGTGTATTTTTATTTGGTTTGGCGTAGATATGGACTCGAAATGAGGAAAATGTGAGTTTTGTTTTAAGTTTTTTATAATGTATTAATATTTAAAGGTGTAAGGTTTAAATACACTTGAAAATGTGTTGGTAAGTCTAATCATTAGCTACGAGAATATTCCTCAATGATTGTTATACTATAAATATAATATATAAAACTATTCAAATAATATTTTCTACAAGCTATCTGAAACTAATAATTCCTTTTAGTATTTTACTAAGATAAATTGTATTTATGTTTTTCTTTCAAATCTCTCAAGGACTGTCCTCTACTTACTTTTCAAGTTGGCATTACAAAATAATGCCAAAGAAATAAATTAAATAAAATTATAAAGTAATGTGATAATATATAATAGCAATTCATTTAATAAATATATATTTATACGACAAAAGCGACTTATGTTATGCAAACTTGCAACGTACTGTACGCTCCATCTATGAATAAAAATAAGTTATTAATGTATTTTTAATAAAACCAACATAAAAACTAAGAGTTCAATAATAGTAAAGGAAATTGAATCAATATGCTGACGGAGATTCGTAGTAGGTCGTAGCATAAGCGTGAAAACTCGACACAAATTGGTCGACGATCTCGTAGCATAATGAAGTTGTATAGGCTATAATACAAACAATCATACACATATTAACATTCTTTAATCCCTTTTGGGGTAAATAATAAATAATAATAATAATATTTGGACATTATTACACCAATTGAACTAGCCCCTTGGTAAGTTCATTTAAGACTTGTGTTAAGGGTACTAGTCAACGTATATTTAAGAAATATATACTTATTATGCATAGATAAATACATATATAGCATATATAATCAGCGACCAGACTGGAAAGCAGTAGAAAACCGTAGTTCTTAACTTTGCCTCCACCGGGAATCGAACCCGGGACCTCACGATTAGTCAAATTAGAATAGTAGATACACAAAACCTTATTATCTTATACTTCTTGTATTGGAATAGTATTACTATGTCACTCAATAACTTCGATACTAGTACTTTAGTCGCTTCCCACAACCCACAGGGAAGATATGCACATAGTTAACATTATATTTACGTCTAATACTATCACAAGACATGTTTTACTATGCAAATCGTAATTAAGGGTAAGGAAATAGAATCATGTGCTGGAGATTCGTAGTACAGAGCAAGATAATCGTAGCAATTTGGAACAAAGTGGTCAGTGATGTCGTAGCATAATGAAGTTGTAGTGTTTGAGTTATGTAAGTGACATAGATAATGTTGCTTGTAGGAGTTTTAAATATTAGTTCTCTAAGTAAATTAGTCTAATATATTTAAATATTATTATCTGCTGTACAACTTTTTGAGTACAGTTCTTTTCTTATTTATATGGAATTTAGATTAATATATCAACTCAAATATATGTATACTCGTATGTGTATTTATATTAATATATTATATTAAAATGACATATTTAAAAAAATATATTTAAGATTGCATTGTTAATACAACTTCGTAATTGGTACGTCATAGAAAGGTTCCCAATAGTGTGACGTACATTGAGGAAATAAATAAATGTTTAAACAATTCTATGGCTGATTTGAAAGACTCAAGTTGACATCAAATATCGGGCATATTTTTAACGTTTCCCCAATAACTTCCCTTCACAGGCAATTAGCATTCAGTCCCTCTAACCGACCAAATTTCTAACATAAAAACTAAACCCTAGCCCATTTCCAGCAATAAACCGTTCATCGTCCTTAATCAATACAAAAATGGGCTAATAAGAAACAGAAACAGTAAATTCGCTCGCAATGGGTCCTCCAGTTTTTATGACATTCAGCGAGATATCTTGGATAGGCTCCAAACACTCTTCTGCTCTGTGTTACCATATATAACAAGGTTATTACTGTCAATCCAGACGCCTGCTGTTCTAGGAAGTTGTCGTTTCTGGTGGAAAAATGCTGGTGACTTATAAATCTGATTAAAGTAACGTCTTAATTGATAAAATATTTATTTATGTATTACATAAATTTATCAATATCATAACTCTATTTTGCAGGCTATTTGGGTTACAATGCCATAATACTTTTCATAATATTTGTAATTGTTTGTGATTACTCCTCTTTTATTATAAAGGTTGTGATTTCACTGTATTCCGTACAATTCGGGTCGTAAATATATAAAAAAATATCTATCTTTAGGGTATCTACTCGTAAGAGGACGCAATACGCTCACTAAGTACCCGTCATTAATATCATCAAAACCTAATTAACTTAATTTTAAACATTAATTATGCTAAAAAGATGAAAAGAAATAGACTACCTAATTTTAAACATTAATTATGCTAAAAAGATGAAAGGTAATAGACTCTAAATAAATTAAATATTGCCTGCCACAGAAAAAATTGAAGGATAATATTTAGTATATTTAGTATTAATATTTAGTATACAATTTACAACATATTCAGCACATTCACCTTTTAACCTCTACTAGCCCTAAAATATTATTCAACCACCATACCATAGAACCAGGAAATCAAGAAATTGTTACAGTACTTTATTATGTAATGTGACTGTGAGTCATGCTAATTGGAGTACGAGTTCTGCTAGAAGAGTTCACGTCTTGCTTCTTTTATTTTAGACATATATGGACATACATCCTTCTATATTTCCAAACGAGAACTAGAGTTTTCAAGTTCATTTTTTATCCAAACATACATAAGAAAATGTCGAAAGATTTAGATCTATCTTTTATACAACATTTTAATGCTCGTACATTATACGACCTTTTCAAGATATGCAAAAATTTGCGTGACTATCTTTATAATTGTAGAGAAAGTAATTTACGGATAGGTGTATGCCAGCTTGACTTTTTAAAATTTGATTAAGTATCTTATGTTCTTAGTATCTTTTTCTTGACAAATATAAATGATTTCTTCCTTAACCAACCACTCGTTTCCTTTCATAAACCGAAATAATACTGAACAGACCTATTAACTTTAAACTCATTTAAATAGACGAATTCTATAAATGCTCATGTTACAATGTGTTTAACATTTTAATTTTATTCATTTATTTATCATCAAAATTAGTCTACTATTACAACAATCATTGTAATGTTGTGATAGAGAAAGCAATTTTCTAGCTTTACTTTACTATTTAAATATAAGAACAATCCTTTATAAATTACATGAAATTAGTACTATTTTACAAACGGAACAAAAACAAATGTATAACTATACCTAACTTATTAAATTTTGTCTTAGCTTACAACATAAAAATTCAATTCTAAATTCTAATAATTTTTATTCAATATAACTACAGTAATAGTACATTAATTAAACGTCGAGATATATCTAGTGGTACTAGTTTTCCTACAACTATGACTCTACCGTAGGTTCGGAAGCCCTAGCATGGAGAAAAACCAACAAGTAAATCTAGCCTCAGGATTTTTGCCCAGTGCCAAATCACAATACGTAAACCTACTCTTTGTAACCTCATATCATGCCGCCATTTTTGAATCTTAGACTCATTTGTTGGTAAACTTGCGTGTAAAGCAATCAAGCACCTCAGGTCGGTCGTTCGTTACTCCAAATGACACCAAGATAACGCACCTCCATTAGTGCGGCAGTCACGATTTACATATTCCCCGAATCTCGCCTGCGGAGGCTGTATCGAGAGCAATCTAGAGGCTTGTCGCGTTACGTAATGGGGTCTTAAGGCGCAGTGTTAAGAGTTTTGAAACCTTTTTTAATTATGTGGCATTTTTTGTAACAAAAAAGACAAACGCGTTGACGATCATTAACCCTTGCGGGGTAGTCACAGGTTCAGGTATCAATCTCCGTAATTGTGGAGGTAGTAATTCTATGGCTACCTTGAGCTTTATTACTTTTTAGGATATTTTATATTTTTTGTCTTTAGTTGAATTAGTAAATTTGTATGATTGAAATATCGCATTAAATTACCTCGAAGTGGTAAGAACATCGGAGTTATATTATTCTCTGTTGCTTTTGGGAAACTATCAAGGCTGTGAGTGTATAATAGTGTCATTCGATTGTTTATGTATTTTGCTACCGAATCAATATGTGTAAATGGTAAGAAAATCGAAGATATTATATCTACTCAGCCAACATTAGCAAAACTACCGTAGCTGAAGTACTTAAATGGGACAGGTTGCTAGCCCATCGTCCATTCTATTGAACTCTAGGCCCCTTAGGTTGGAACGAAAGGTAGCTAGTTTAGCATTTTATTTACATCCTATATTGTAAAAATTTTTGTATAATAATAATATTTGGACATTATTACACCAATTGAACTAGCCCCTTAGTAAGTTCATTTAAGACTTGTGTTAAGGGTAAAGTCAACGTTTTATTATATATAGATAAATACATATATAGCATATATAATCAACGACCAGACTGGAAAACAGTAGAAAAGCGTAGTTCTTAACTCTGTCTCCAACGGGAATAGAACCCGGGACCTCACGATCCTAGAGTAGCAAATAGCACATTCTTTACATAACATGAAATAACCCTATTTTACATATACCATTGAGATTAAAAATGCTTGTGCCTGATATTAAAATGTTACAAAGTTATATATTGCATCATCGTTGTAGTATACATTTTTGTTTTATCAATACTTGTAGTGCTTTATATTAAACTAAGTATTTTTACATTATATGCATAAAGCTATATAAAGTTTGCATAAACATACAAGTAAAATTCCATTTCTCGTAAACCCTCCACATACTCACTGTGACATATTACAAGGTTTCCTAAATATTCTCTACTACAATTATTTATCATACATACATATATTAACGCCTCTACATACCTAACGGGATATGCAGAAACTATCGCCATCTGGAACTATCCTGACAAATCTCTCGCTTCACTCACACCCATTAACCTTCTGATACATGGACTTCTGTTCTTCACATTACACACACTCGCTCTGAGAAGAATCTTTTCAATTTCATCTGTGTGTTTTCTACTCGGCCTACCCCGTCCCACTCTACCTTCCACTTTGGCTCTATATATTTCTTTCATAATTTTAGTATATGCGTTATTCTTTAAGTCATTGCGTACGCAGTCCTATGAATGATGTCAGGCTTATGTCTATAATACATATATAGATACGTTACCAAGAAATTCTTCACCAAAACTGGATTCAAACATCTGACGCACATCCCCTTAAGCTTGGCCGCAGGCGATGAGTTTCCTTCTGCATTTGCGTCAAAGAAACGACAGCGTTGCTTAGCATTCATAACATGCTCAATTTATTTAGAAAGTGGTTGGGAAGCCAAATTGACTCGATTCAATTTATCCTATTTGTGGGAATAGGGGCTTGTGAAAATGTGAATGTTAATTAGTGTTTGAGACGTAATGGTGTGATGTGTAAGGTTTTTAAGTGTAATATTTGTGTTACAAGAAGGCAGATTAGATAGCAAGTGGCTTACTATATATTATCTAATACATCTTTATTGTATGTATGTAGGTGTTTTGGTATATAATAAATACGAGTATATGTATAAAAAATATGATTTTTGAAAAACTGGAAAAAATATATTGATATTATAAATACTCTTCTTACATTATCAATAATAGAGTATATCGTTATTTCTAAAAGGGATTGTAAAACTCATTTATTATTTTTTATGTTATTAAAAAATTATGACATTAATAAATATTTATATGATGTCATAGAATAAAATTGTACACAAAAATTTGGAAATCTTAAAGAAGTTGCTTCAGGTATCAATGATACTCAACTCAACTGCTTAGTCTTATTAAAATGAAAAAGTTCCATCTTTAAACCCAACTAACAAATACACACGTACAATCTTAAAGAGACGTCACATTCAATTCCACTCCAGTTTACTCGAGAGTGAATTTAAAGCGAAATCAACGTGAGGAAGCCTTCCACATCATTTCTCATTTATATGGCCGCATAAAGACGATATACTGTATATTAAACGTGTTTATGGTGGTACTGCGTTGTAGCAGTAACTCAGTCGTGTGGGTACATTCATTATACGTTTCTGCTTTTGCAAATTAAAAGCCAGGGATTTTGTTTACGCACGTTTCTTGAAAAGCGAATGATGTATTTGCATTTGATTAATTTTGTTTACGTTTATTTAAACGTAATATGTTTGTGGGCACGTTTTGTTTGGTATGTTGCAAATATTATTAATTAGGTTTTTTTTGTTACATTTTAATTATAGGAACGCTGCCAGCATGTTGGGCACTCTGCGCTCCAACAACAGTGACAAATTTTTAGGTATAATTAAGTAAATATTTTGTTAATTTATTGTAAAGATTTCATTGTTAAAATGTATTATAATAAAAATGATTTCTTTGTAAACATTATAATTTCAATCTCTATTTATTCAGATTTACCATGTCTTCATAGAAATTGACATTGAAAACACCTTAACACTTTTAGCATTATTCCCCTAAAGCTTCATCATCAAAATTAACAACACCAAATTTACAAGACCGAACAAAAAGTACCTACCAGAACCCCACTTCTCTAAAATTACAAATTACATGTATTTACCGCGACAAACTAATTAATTATCCTCTCCCATTTGGGAGTCCCTCTCGGAGGATTTAAATAAAAGAGGTAGAAGAGTGTCGCTCTGACAGAGGGCCAGAGAGGCTTGTTATCCACACGGTCACTCGCCATTATGCCAAGGGAGGGCCATTAATTATCCCGACAAAGGGATCGGAGCGACATTTAGATGGAGCTCCATGTCTCTGTTACACTAGGGCTGGAGATCCAATGATATCGTAGGTTAGACAGGACTAAGATAATTATTATTTACTATACTTTAATCCCGACTCTGGCATGTACGAATGAATGAAATTTAAATGTGTTTTTCATTTACGTACATAATTTACAGTCGCTAACGGTGAGGGAAAACATCGTGAGGAAACCTGCCTATCCCTCAGGATAGGTAATAGTCAGTGCCTATATACGGCGATACGGTTCACTACCTATCACGTTGGGTGCTGTCTATCTAGTGATACGCGGGCTTCGAATGACCCATACCTAACATGCCTTCCAAATTTCGGAGATGGGCATTCAAGCCTCTGACTACCCCGCCATAATAAAAAAGGGAGTGTGTATACACAAGCCGTGAAGCGTATGTATGTTTATATATGTTTAATTTACTCTACTAAAGTTTTGCTAAAAGTGATAGAGGTGATATAATACATAGGAGTTAAAGGGTTACTGTACGTGAAATATAAAAGGTGTAGTTCCCGTGCTAGTGTGGCACGTAAAAGAATGTTAAATAGCTGCCGCTCTTGCCGACATCTCACAGGTTCAAATCATCATCACACAAGCTACTAAAGGACTTCACACCACACAAGCTACAAAGGTAAAGTGAATCTATTGGGCGACGGGCTAGCAAATTTGTCATCTATTTTGCATATGACATCGCAACCTCAATATTCATGCTAAAAGTCACCCGAAATGGATTAATGGACGTAAATGTCGTTTACTTAAATTTACTCGTCTTAAATCTGCTAATAGTAGTATATTATGTCAATGCCATCAAGACCTAAAGTTTTATAAGTAACCGAGGCGATTTAGTACTTTATATTATCCGTTTACTTCGATAGATCCGTTTGGAATCGAAAATTTTAGGTACATGAATAACATTTTTTTTAATAACAGGGTTTCTGATATATTTTTACCTAGCATTTCTTTTGATGACATAACACAAAATCTATAAATCAATTCAAAAGTCTATTCTTCAAATGAATAACATCCTTATAAATAGTTTTTGACACCAATATCTAACCAACCAAGAGCCTTTTGAATTGGAAATCGAAAGGATACTTACAAAAAAGCAATTATAATTAAACTATCATCAACTTAGACATCATAATATTATTATTTGGTTCTTATTCATTACTTAATTTAAGCGATCAAAGGTATTTTTAAATATGGTTTTTAACATTTCTAATTTATTTCTGTGAGATTTAATCTCTCTATTGACCACCTACTCAATCAATTGCTAAACAATTTCGTCGTACCGATATTTTTATAAGAGCTCCTCTCATATTCTCCCACCTACTATAATTAATATATTGTATTAAAGACAAACACGTTCGCGACCATTAACACTTGCGGGATAGTGAGAGGGTCAGGTTTCCATCTACACAATCGCGGAGGCAGTAATTCTATGACCACCTCGAACCCATGTGTTGACCAGATAAGCAGTACTCATTGTGACAGGTTTTTACAAGCACTGACTATTAAACTAATCAAACTTCATTTCCATTGATACTTCATGCTTAAGCGTCAGAGTCAATCCCCGAACAACTGATATTATTTTGAAAAATTCTTCATTGACTCCGAAAGCATGTCGTTTGCCTTTACACGCTTCTAAACGCATAAACCCGTATATCTACTTATAAGTAGTGTTATTTCAAGAAGAAACAAAAAGGTTTCTTTATTGGATCTTCACTATTACATTTATATCTAGTAACCGTAGTATACAAAATGGAATCAGATTTATTTTGCAGAAATAGTATTTGGTTGTGGTGGAATAAAAGATAATTCAAGTTTATTTTATAAGAAAACAGGTGTATTTTATAAATAAAGAAAATTACCTTTGCTACCTGACGTTTCAGCCATGTTGCAATGGCCATGGTCACGGGTCAACGGTATATTATTTAGGTTTTCTTTCTAATATTACGGAAGTATTAGAAAGATATTACGTGTTTTACAAAGATAGCAGGACTTTTTCCTGTATTATTTCGTAAAAACACATTTAAAAAAAATAGCTTTGTACCCATCTTTTTGGTGAGAAATAAATTGAATATAAAACCTTATAACGGTAGTAATACTAAAACTTATATGAACTATAATAAACTGATATATGATAAAGGAACCATATAAGTTAAAATGCTTCATGAAAAAGGCGGATCTAAAAGTTTAGATCGAATTTCGTTAGGCGACCATTTACCAAGTTTTAGCGTGATTAAAATAAGGATTTGTTAGAGATAATTTGCGAAAGGGACCCAAGTTTTTTGTGCTAAATTAATGAAATGCCCCGAAAACAATCGAAAATGATTATTTAATTGAGACGTATGAGAGTTGGGTTTTAGTTAGAAAGTAATAGCGTGGGATTCTATGAAGTTGCCTAATCTAAGCTCTTTGGTAAATTAGTTTTACTTAATATTGAAACTATAACTATGTGAACGGTAAATGAAATGTAATTTGATTTATAATTAACTTATTGAAAGCATTTTTTCATCAGGTTGTAAGAATCCTCAGCATTTATTAATAGCACAAATTGTAACTGAGTATAAAACTTTCATACCAATCTGTAGCGTAGGTATACGTTACAGTTTATTTTTAGATCAATTAACAAACATTTAATTACACATCAAAAGCGCCATGCCATCAAATAAACAATTTACCTAATTGAAAATAGAGAGGGCGTTGATGCAAATTAATTCTCGAAACCTGTTTGAAATGCGACGGACCGAGATTGCGAACATTGAATCTGGATCGATGCCTCTTAATGACTAGTTCACTTGCAGATGTAATTAAGAAAATGCGAGCCAGTGGCGATGTAAAATACAGGGAGATCTCAATCGGATTTTCTCTCTTAGGTTTCAATTGGAAATGAACATTTGAAATGACAGGAAAAGTCGCCAATAGGTTTTGTCTATATGGCGAAAAATTAAAAATTTTAGTTACTTTTACGTTAGAGTTACTTTTTATCTTTTTGATCGCTTTTTCAATTAATATAAGGGTAATAAAACACTCATAGAATATTGCCGACAGGACATTCCTAATATACTTACTCTGCTAATGAGGTAGCTATAAATACAACCATTAACAGCTATCAATTACAATCCTCACAAAACCAATTTTAACTACACGAAAACTTTGAAACAGTCGCTGGCTGAAACAAAGACTCCCGTCTCATGGGCACAATTTTTGTCCTTAAGTCTTAACTAAGAGGATTTATCTGAGAGCAAATCCACCGTGAGGGTAGCAAGAGATTTGGACGCTCCTGTACTTAGCTGTTTTATTTCGAGCACTGAATTTTGAAAATCCATTTGTCTCTCCATTTCAAAGAACGGTTTAAGAGGATCGCGAATCTCTGGTTGTGCAACTATGGTGTGCTTATTTTACTGTATAAGCTTTTATGTAGTTTTTTGATAGGTGTTATGAAGATGAGATGTTCAGACTAATATTTCAGTACTTATTATGTGCAGACAATAAAATTGGTTAGTGGACACAATATTTGCTCACATCTTGCTAATCATTACTATCGGGCATTGATATAAAATGTAGCTGATAACCCAGCATTTCAATAGTCACCCAATAGTCATCACACATCCCGATATCTTGACGTAGAAAATAGGATTTCAAATCCTTTCTTCGAAATTGTCCAACACGAGGTTTAACAAATTCAACCTTAACGAACATTAATTCTTAGTAACACAAAAATGAAAAGTCATCTGAATGGCATGTGGTAAACAGTGACATTCCCAAACAGCGTGGGAATAACACAGGCTGGTTTTCATTCGTGCCAACCGCAGACACTGATGAATTTGCAAATTGGTAGGAAGTCATTTTTATTCATTTCCCTCCCTTCAGTTTTAGTAGTAACTGCGGTGGAAGAGGCTTTTTTCCTCCAAACGGGCTCTTTTCCTTCCTGCTCCGTATGCCTTTTAGGGTAATTTATTTATATTGAAGACCTCTTGTCAGCATTTGATTAAAGCTCGCTGTTTCGCGGTATAGAGATGAATTGTATTCGTGCATGTTTTTCTGCATAAGAAAGGGCATTTTTATGACGAATTGAATCTTGCTACAGTAATTTAATTTGAAGATTATCGTAGTCTCATAATTGATTCTGAGGCGATGTAATGGAGGTTTTTGTTCCATCTTTTCAATGGAATGTTTTGTTCCAATTACGCAATTGTTTTTAATGCGTACATAAATGATAAGATTTTAATTGTTTTTAATATAAACTTAAAAAAAAAGAAATCATTATTTATGTATATATTAAAAACAATTGCGTAATACACCAAATCGATTTATGAATAGAATAGGCCTGCTATTTTTAATGTACGAGTATAATCAAAAATGTGTTAGCAAGTAATTAACTATAAATGAAAATGTACATATTTGGTATTCTGAAAATGTTTTCATGGATCAGGGGAATGATTGCTTAGCAAGCATGACGTATTCAGGGAAACATTTTATTTGCATAGCCAAATTGATTCGATGATATTGGGAAGTCAAATTGATTCAGAACGGTTATGGCGAAATGATTGCATACACTTCCCGTGCTAGTCTGGGACGCAGAAGAATAATACTAATTAGCAACCGTTCTTTTTGTTCTGTTCTTTCTGTAATTAAGGACTAGGTGTCAATGGAATTGATTAAACCAATAATATATCCTAAAAGTGACCAAGGAGATTTTACGTCCCCGAGGTACAGTCCCCCGCGATAGGATGTATACGTTTTCAGATATAAAATCAATAATCATAACATTTCATTTACAGGTCCCTCTACCAATGGCTACTCTACACTTTATACTTAATAGATGTCGCTACCAGCCTACAAGGAGAGACAGTGCGATGCGGGGGCCGCACGCGCGCCTCCCGCGGCACGCTGCAGACGCCGGCGTTTCCGCGCGCGTTCCCCGTCCCGCTGCGCTGCCGCTGGGTGATCGAGCGGGTGGCGCCCACTGGCTCCATCTCGGTGTACTTCACGCAGCAGTTCCTCACGCAGGGCCTCGTCTTCACCGAGTACCTCTACTATGATGAGTCGTACAAGCTGGGTGAGAGACGGGCGTTGGCACTGACGGATGACAACGTGACACGGGTTAAATGGTTGCAGGTGAGTTTTTTTGTTGTTCTTGTATTGCGGTTTTTTTTATTAACTTGTGCGTTGGTTACAGGTTTTATGCCAACCTTGATTGACCATTATTTAGTAGACTACAGCTTTTTTCACGTTAAGTGGTAAATTTCGTGGAAATTCGCTTCACTTAGCAAAAACTAATAAATACGTAGATATAATAAATTGGCTCTTGTAGACGACAGAAGTATAACACGTAACATAAAATTATATTTATGTGGATTACCCCTATACTTTATACTATGTACACGGATTCAATGTAACTATTCAGCTTTATAACCAATTAATACCAAATAGACACCACCTGGTGGTACGATATCTGGAACATGGTTACAGGCTATTAAGGT